>JAVGVS010000244.1:0-142500 GCA_032718565.1 Distichodus sexfasciatus | reverse complement strand
CTTTAAATAGAGGACAGTGTTTTCTTTGTAGCACTGTTAGACCCCATGCCATGGGCTCTCCTCATACCATATGGGAGACACGCTGCTGCAGTTAGTTAAAATCTTGCTAGTCCACGACCTTGTCAGTGAAGGAAACAGGAACGTCCCATTATAGGATTAGGTGTCACCGGGTTTGCGTGGTGGGGAAGAGCATTGGATGCCATGCATAGCCCCCGACCGGGGAGGACTGGCACGGCATTCTGCCTCATTGATTGTGTAGTGCGGCAGCATTGGCTGAACAGTATACAACAAACCCAGCCTATAGTAATAATAATAATAATAATAATAATAATAATAATAATAATAATAATAATAATAATAATAATAATTACTACACAAAAATGCAGCCTAAAGTGCTTTATATCCACAGTAAAATTAGGAAGAAGAAAAAGAATTAAGAAACTAACAGTTAGAAGATTAGTAAGAATAAAATAACAAAATGAAGTAATTAGACAAATATAGACATAAAGAAAGAAATACAAACACAGTGACCACAAATTGGTGGTCTAGTGGTTAGGGTGCTTGCCTTGAGACCAAGAGGCCGTGGATTTGAATCCTACCTCCGGCTTGCTCCAAGTTGCTCCAGGGAGACTGTAAATGAAATGGAAGGAAAATGGAAGTCACTCTGTTTAAGAGTGTCTGCCATAAATGTAAATTAGGAACAACTAAAAATTAAAAATTAAAAAATATTTTTAAAGGGGAGAAATAAGGATACAACTTAAAGCAAGAGATCTGTTTATATACACCTTTTAAAACAGCAAAGTAATTCAACTTCTGTAATTGTTGCTAGTATTGCGTATGATGACTTAAAGCTGCCTTCTGTCTGTATTTCTAATCAACTCTTGGTACGTGGTGAATCTTAGAGTTGGACCATCGAAGAGCCCTAGTGGGAGTGTAGACACTTAAAACGTCTGTGATGTAAGATGCTAAGCCATTAATTGCTTTGTATGATTTCTTTGCTTTTTTGTTTGTTTACTTTTAAATAAAGTACATGACTATAATGTTCAATTTCCCAGCTCTTGGAATACTGAAGTTAGAGGCCTTCCATTTTCCTGTAGCAGACAGAGCATATTAATTGCAGACCCTTAATCCCAAATTGCTCCATGATGAATTAGCCCTGTAATTAGCAAATGGAAGTCACACTGGAAGAGAACTGAACTGCAGATATCTTACATCTACCGGAATTTCACCAGTTGTTATTATTCTTACGGAAGTCTGCAGTAGATTGAAATGAAGCCACACACACACACCCTTGCCCTGGTTATCTGGGAGCCCTCGAGGCTCAGTCCGACTTTGCTCTCCATTTCCCCTGCGAGGTTATAGACTCCTCCAAGCCATGCATGTCTCCGTGCTTGTCCCCATCATTAGCCCTTAATTTCAATCTGCGGCAGACTTCCGTAAAAATCTGATGAAGAATAATTGATGTAATTCTAGTAGATTTAAACTATATAAAACCAATTAGGGGGCTTAACTAAACGGCAAGGTTCCCTCTGATCATGCTGCAAGATTTCCTTGATGATTTGGAAAATAAACATTTTTAGCATCTGTGCAAGGGAAAGATATTTCCTCCTTTATTTTTTATATCAACTGTGTAACAGTAAAGTATTGAGAATGTTTTGATCGTGCCATTCAAATAAGATATATTCTGTTTTTGCAGTTGGTAACTGTTATGGTGTTATCTTAAAAAAACATACATCTTAAGCAAAAATTTGAGGCTTTTTTGGGATCAGTTTTAATGGTGCACAAGGTCTTGTTTTATACAATACAGGGATGTCTCCTTATGCAACCTTGACCTAGATGTTGGTACAGTTGATGGTAAGGAGAAGTAGGGTGGTATGGGATTTTAGAATTTTCAAAGATAATTAAAAGCAGGACATTGTTTTGCCTCAAATCACCTACATCTGTACTATTCAAAGTCCTTTTTACTGCATCTGTGATTGATGAGGTAATAAAACTGTCAAAAGAGTAAAGTGTGGGATGTGACGCCCGAGCTTCGTAGATAAAGGGGCCACCAAGGACTCGTTCAGTAAAATAACAGCTCGTCTCCATCTGTGTATTTTCTTTTTAAATTGAGTCTAATGTGATGAAGATGCATATTAAGGGAAGGATACTTTTAGCACGAACTGTTGATTGCTTATTTTCTGTGTTTGCTAAACCAGCCCCAAATTTGCATGACTTTGTACAGGAAATCAGAGTTATCTGCTGGAAAATAGCTATAAGGAATTTATTAGAAAGAGAAGCCTGCTTTCATTCTAAATCTGTCATATGAATTATGGGATTTATTGCAATATGAAAATTCCCGGTCTAGTTTTCATCTTGTGCATGGTAGTGCAGTTCAGTTTAAACTCTCTAAGCCGGCTTCACGCCAGATCTGCATGACTGAGCAATCAGAACAGACATAATGCAGTGTGTTTCTATAGCTAACAGTGAAGACTGGACAGCCTTTTCTTAATGTGGAATTATTTGCTCAGTCTTGCTAATCGTAATTGTATTGCTGTCACAGTTGTCAGATGGTCTTTGTGTTTGTGTTGCGCTCTTTTCACCTGATGAGCAGACTTGCCATATCATCATGTCTCTTATTATGGTCTGTTTGTCAGATTGCCTCGTGCGTTTCTGCTCCTTAGGGAGTCTCTACCAGATGTGTCTTCAGATTTGAGTGCTTTATGTTGGCTAATGGGGCTTCACGTCACCCCTAAAGTGTGTCTGCATGTGCCGGGAACTCTGGTTGGCAGGGAGCCATACCACACTGCTGGCATGTGCCCGAGTAGCTGCACCCTCAAAAACATTATCGACCACATCAGAGCTCCTGCAGTAATCTCATTTACCCATCCAGCCCACAGCCCACCCTTCCGCCACCCAAGCCCAGCTGATAGTGTTTTTCTAATTTTGCAGGTGCAATAACTCAGACAGACTTAAAAGTAGCTACAAGATTTCAAATAACTTCGGATTAGGGCATACTGGTAAAAGTTTCAAAAGTCTTAGTTAACCAGACACTGAGCACAGACTCTAACTATAAACATAACTACCAATATTATATTACATTTTTCTTTCATATATTTGGATAAATAAAGTGTTCTATTTTGGAAAACTTGCTTGCTTTATTATTTAGCTATTATGTAGTTATATATAGTTATTGGAAGCAAAATACCAGCGCATTTAAGCATTAATATAAACTGAAATTACTGCATTTCACTAAAACACTGCCTGAAAATGATCAAATTGACAAATCTGACGAGACTGCTGAACTGATTTGACATGACATAACCCCACCGTACATTTACATTTACATTTACAGTATTTAGCAGACGCTCTTATCCAGAGCGACTTACAACAGTGCTTTGTAGTCCACAACTGTTCTTAGATCCATAAGCTATGTCGACATCTGTAGTTAAACCAAATTACCACGGACTAAGTTTTGTACTTTAACGAAAAAAATGGGTTAGAGTAAAAAGGTCAGACAGACACACGTTAGTGTTTTGTTTTGTTTTTTTTTTTAAATAAAAGGTTTACATAAAAGGTAAATTAAAGAGGTGTGTCTTCAGACGACGTTTGAAGACAGCAAGGGACTCAGCCGTTCTAATGGCAAGCGGAAGTTGGTTCCACCACCGAGGAGCCAGCACTGCAAAGAGTTTCGATGCATGTTTTCCTCTTCTCTTAAGTAGAGGTGGTTCCAAACGAGCAGCAGTTGATGCTCTCAGAGGACAAGAAGTGACACGTTGTTTAATAAGTGCTGATAGGTAAGGAGGTGCAGTTCCATCCTTGGCCTTAAAGGCAAGTGTTAGGGTTTTGAACTTGATGCGAGCAGCCACAGGGAGCCAGTGCAGGTTCCGCAGCAGAGGTGTGGTGTGTGTGAATTTAGAAACGCTGAAGATAAGTCTTGCAGCTGCATTCTGGATCAGTTGAAGTGGTCGTGACCTTAACCTTAAGTGCTGCAAAAATGTACTAATTAGTAAGATTTTGATATTCATATTCTGATACCAATATTTTTAGATGCAAATATTCTTTGGTCTTGTTGTTGCTTTCATCATCAACAACATTTTTCTAACCCTGTATTTCTTGACAGGTTATTTGTAATAAATTCTGAAACTATGAATATTTATTTATTTGTTCATGACCTTAAGTTAATGTTACAAAGGGTCTGCATCTCCATTGTGTTCTATTGTGAATTGTGTCCTAGTCTACCCTTTTGTACATGTGTGTTCACTGTGCGGCAGCTCTTAAGGGTTTACGGAGCTGGGAGTCTGAAGGGATTATCAGGATAGTCTGGCCTGACAATCTGTCCAAAGACAACCAGCTGCAGCACCCCTAAGGTCATGTGAGCTCTGCCGTTAAGACGATTTATGAGGCAGATCACAACTGACTTACAGACAACAACACCCTTTTATAACAAATCACTCTAGTCATCATACTGTTCAAATCAGAGATTAAATTAAATCGTAAATGAGGCTATTTTTATTGACCAGGGCAGGTGAAAAAGAACTGACTTCTCGTTCTATTTTCCAGGTAAAAGGAAATCTGTAATGTAAGGAGCTAGCATTTACTGCTGTATTATTGCTGGGGAGTCCATTTCCACTCATTAGTGTCTCCGATAAGGCTGCAACTCTCAGTGTGGATTCTTACTGTGAGTCTGAGGGCTCAGAAAACCAAAATTAGCTTAGTAATGAACCTGACTTGAACTTTACCCGTGCCCTCATATCAGCCAGAAAAACTGCATTTTCAAATCTACGATTTGCCTCTGCAATATGAAGGATTGTTTTATTATCATATTTGCCATTCCCTTAGTTAATAAATAAAGGTCTGGATCATGAGGGCTGAGAAAACAGATATAACTTTACTGCTTATGAATATTTAATTTTTTTTCTCGCCCCTGAAAGTCAAAAGGAGCAACTTAGATTTGATGGAGTTTGACGCATTTGACAGGGTTAAAATTAATATTATCCTCAAACTTGGTTAGTACCTGTATGTTTTTTGTTATGACTATATAACGTTTGTTAGAGATTCTTTTAAAATCATTACCGTGTTGCCATGGTTATTCCCTATAAGAATAGTTAAAGAATCCCTTTGTGTGTGTGACAAGTCAGTCGCTGCCCAGCCTTGTGAGTTTGTAGCTTTGGCAGTGCTTCAGTCCTGATTGAGTTGTATTTTGTAGCTCGGAGACCCGTCGTGTGGACACCGCCACCCCAAACCTCCCCCACCCCCCAAATTCCCAGCAGCGTCCTGTTTTCTGATGCTGCCCTGCTGTCAGTGCTGCCTGTGCACAATGAACTGATACTGGGAGGCTCTTTGCACTTCTCTCAGGAGCTGCTGAGGCATTCACATTGAGCTGTGGACGGCCATTAGCCACGGCGCGGAACAGACTGCTCTTCACATTCTGCTCAGCACACTGACAGTGTTGCCGTTCATTTTGCAACCTAGAGTCCCACTCGCTCTCTCTCTCTCACACACACGCACACACACACACACACACACACACACACACACACACACACATACACACACACACGCACATTACAGGCGTCTCTGGTAGATGCTGCACTGCTTTCAGTTCAAGCAGAATACCATGACCCTGAGCAAAACTAATGGGATGTTTGGAGACACTCCATCCTGTCTATAAACTTGAATGCCAGGTGAAATGCTGTGGTTGTGTTCAGAATATCAATGCAGCAAGAAATCATAAATAAAATCTATAAATCTAGGAAATCTAAATTAGCGTTTTTATGATTATTGGTATTGGTCATTTTTAACACTGATATACTGTTAAAATACATAAATTTAAAAAATGTTCTACTTTGACTCTGATGCAGCTGCCTATTTCTGTCTGAAGTCACCAGTCTGTGCTCTAGAGGAATGTGCCATTATTTATTCATTAATTATTATTCATGTTTGCTTGTTTAGATTTAGAAAAATGGCTGCTGGGAGCTCCCTAAAGAACATTATGAAAGGGTCCCGGAATTAACCGTATTCAAAAAGGCTTTTAAATGAATTTTTGTGTTGAATTTATAATATTCGAAGTTTTAACACCAGTTTACATTTTTACAGCATGCGTATATCAGTTCAAAATATTGATCGTCAGTTTTTCGGGATTAGTAATAATATCAGTGTCAAAATAAGCCCTAAATCTAAATCTCCATTGTTTGCACATTATTTTTCACAAAAAAATAACTGTCAATTGTGTCTTGTACTCGATATTTATGATAAATGTAAGGTCCAGCAGGGGATCTTGTGGTCTGTGTAATGAAATATACGTCTGATTCATGTACATCTGTTCCATGGGCATTGTAGTAAAAGAGCAGAGGTGGAACCCTGATGTTATGCAGAAGTGAGCCATCATGGCCATTTCTAAATCTGACCTAAACAATCCCAATCTGTTCTGGCTTTCACCATCTTGGCTAGTGTGTGGTAAGAGTGCTGGTGCCGAACAGCTGCCGTCGCATCATCAAAGTGGAACTGCACATTGGTGCTGATTAAAGTGGCTCCACATTGTCTCTATGAAGCCCTTTGAGTGCAACATTCATTCATTCACATATAAGACATTGTGAATTATGTATCACTATTCATATTGTGTCAGAAAGCTGCTGCCAATAAGAAGACTTATTGCCAAGTTTTTCAATGTACTCTTCATCTTGGGATGTAGACTGCAGGGTAATTCATTTTTGTGCTTGTACTCAGTAGTCACAGTGTGTCTCTTGAAGAATATAAACCAGATTCAGTTGAGTCTGTCCAGTAGTAAGTAAGGGTGTAACGATATGTCTACATCGATAACGAGCATGTGGTATCGATCCAAAATGAAAACATTCATCAGACTTCATGCGTATTCTTCATAACATCTCTCGCCAAACAAGTGCAGATATGTCAGCGGGGCTTGTTACAACTTTTCTTAAGCGGAAAAACATTTTGGGACATAGCTCAGGAATAAAAATGTAAAATGGAATTTATATGTATCTATGTAAATGGAATTGTTTTTGATCTGCATATGATATTGTTGCGTATTAATTGCTGAATCCTGAATTGAATCAAATCAAAATTTGTATCAGACTTTATCATATAGGCAGATACTCAATTGTTGTCCATTGAATACTGTATTGTTATGAAACTTGTGATTAGTAATAATTTTCCACTTTTTTTCCAGTTAATAAGCATAAGCCATGGATCGAGACGACGTACCACGGCATTGTTACAGAAAACGATGACAAAGTTCTCCTGGACCCTCCGCTAATAGCTCTTGACAAGGATGCCCCGTTGCGTTACGCAGGTAAGTTCATCTTGCTCAATCACCTTATGGATACCTTTTCCATTCCACCATCCTCTCATTTGCCTTGTAGCAATTTGTCACTGGCAGATGTGTATAGAGGTGTAAAATGTTTGACTGCGCACAGCTACATTAGCACTAAATGTACAGCCTCCATATTTTTTTATGTTTGAGCAAATTACTTTTAAAAAGTTTCATGACTCTGGCAGAAGTGTAAAATGTTAATCGAGTGGGTCACAGTCAGTCAGCCTGAAAAAACAAGAATTCAGGGGTGGATGGTTAGAAATTGTCCTTGATTTTCAAGTAATTTGCTCATTAGTCTGAGCCTAAACGAACTTTGTTGACCCCTTGTTGAATCAGGCTTTGATGATGTGACTAACCTTATGCTTAGAGAGATTTTTCACTTTGTGCAGAATTGTTAAATAGTCTCATGGCATTGTTTAATCACGTTTCTGCTGCTCTAATGCCATTATGTTGCCATCAGACCTGCAATTTAAAAGGCTTATCGGCATCGTCAGCTCTAGTGTGCTGATTATTAGCTTTTCAAATGTGCTCTCGCAGGTTAATGAGGTTATTTGCCGTGGTAAAACTCTGGTGATAGAGAGCGTAGGTAGTGCTATGCAGGAAAAAAGGTGCTCACAATGGATAAGTACATCATATCTAACATTGTAAAATGCACTATTTTTTGCTCATTTCTCTGTGTTTAGTTTGTATTTGTGCACGGTTAACTGACTCTATAAAGACCCCATAAGTAACAATACTACATGTTTATGTTCTACTGTTGCTCGCCTCCTATATGTGGGAGAGATGTCAAAAGAGGACGCAGAGCGCTAGCTTTATCTCCGGCCCCCTTCTAATCACTGGGAGATTTACTTTGGCCTCATTTCAAAGCTCTTTATGCTGTGGAGCATTGTAAACTCTGTCCCAGCATGCTGTTTGGGCCTCAGAGATCTCCCAGGCCAAATTTTACACGCCCAACTGCAGTGCATACTGCTGTTACTGCTGGGAAACACATACCCTTTTGCTGTAGACAAAATATGTAGATCAGGGCTGCAAATTTGATCATTTTGGCATTGTCATAATGATGTGCACATGTGCAATATTTGCATCAAACTACAAGCAATGTCCTCAAGTCAGGCAAATGAAATCAAACATGCCATTATATAACATTTACACAGCTTTATGCAAAAAAGGAGCATTTCCAGAACTGATTTACAAGAGAACTCTGGATAGAGTTAATGGATATAGTTCAAAAAGTCTCTGCAAAATCATCCGAGTTATTCTAGAATGGTTCTTTAATTATAACGACAGTAAATCCTATTTTTATATAGCAGTATAGAGTACTGTACAAAATTCTTAAGCCACTTCTTTATGCTTTGCTTCCAAAGAGCCAGAATTTAATGTAGTCGTGTGGAATAGTATTTCTGTGTGGGTCTGCACATGTTGCAATAAATCACAGCAAAATATTTTCCAACAAAATATAAAAATAGTTTTGCATGGTACTGTGTGTTGCAGAAACAATATTTTTGTTATTTTTTCAGCGTTATGCTTTTCACTATTAGCTACATCAAAAGGTTTAAGTGTTGAATTATAACTGGATGTTATCTAGTGCTGGTCAACTAGATATGAAAATTCATTGAAATCCTTTGAAACCTTCACTAATCTAAAAAAAGAAGGCTAATGGATGGACACAGTTTGATAAGTCTGCTGTGGCTGTAAAGTAGCTTGGCTCTCTGACATAGCCAATACACTCTCTCAGATTGTGTAAGGCGGCATCACGAGGCTGTGTGTGTGACTCGTTAGCAGACCTGCTTACCTCAGGAATTTGTCCCACGCTGTCTGGTGCGGCACGACTGTTAGTGTCGATACAGACAGTTCTAGTAAATCTGAATATTTGTCATAGCCGTAACGCTTAGCCATAAAATTCACACAGAATTGTCAGTTAGATCACACTGTGAGCTGCTAATTTGTTTTTGCTGCTATTAGCATCCTTAACTGGAACTAAGTGAGTGATTAAGACCAACTGAGTGATTAAGACCAAACTGGCAAAATCCACACAAAATTACCGTTTTAATCCTTTTGGAATAGAATCAAATGAACCTGTTAGACAGCTACGAAACTCCAGCAGTGGTTTTTTTGCCTATTTGCTCTAATCCTTTTTTCACGGCTGCAAAGCTTAAGAAATGCAGGGTCCTATTGCCTCTCGGCAATCAGTAACCAAATGTAACATGTTGATTTAGATTCTAGTATGTTTTCTTCTCATCAGAAATCTGATGAGATGATGGGTGACAGCAGTGGATTTGTAGGAATAAAAAAAGACTATGTTCTGGGTGTTTTTCCTGATTACTCTGTTAGTCTGTTGTGGGTCTGTTCTCTTTTTTAAACCTCGACATGTGACCGTTATATGTACTGTATTTACTTACAAAGAAGATCCTAGTAAGGACTGTAGATGGTGATGCATTGCAAAATATTTGCGCAAAAGACAGTTCCTGTAGTCTGTATATCAGAGATTTTAATGTAAAATTTTTCCAATATTGTGCAGCCCAAATATTTTATTACCTTCCGATTCTGAACAGCTTCAGCTAGAGAAGGGGCAAAAATAATATGGCATGGTCACATGCATATGCTCAAAAAGGTGTTGCATACTCCTTCATCGTCCTCCTAAAACAACTCATTTACCATAATATGTTCTCTTAAAACAATATACTGATAATAACTATTTTTAAATATTAACTATGTTTGAATAAGATCCCAGTGCATCTTAATGTGTTGCCAGACATGTGTGACATCGTGATCTATGGTCAGCAGAGCTGGTAATTAACGTGTCCCGTAAATTGATCTACACTGCAGACACACCGGAGTCTGTTCTAGACCTTTAGTGCTTGTGCTGCTGAGATTGCTGTTGTCAGTCGCAACTCTCTTTTTCTCTCTTTCTCGGGTTTCAACATTGGTAGTGACTCATCAAAATTCTGTCTTTATTTTGTTTAAAGGACAAATAAGGTTGGGTTATATGACCTCAAATCAATATCATGATTAATCGTTTGACTAATCGATTGACGATTAATCGATTAATAATTATGCTTAATGAACAGTTATTTTGGTTTTTAGATTTTTGGGTGTGTTTGCCCTCATAGCTCATAGCCCAGAAGGTTTGTAATGTAAATATGCTCAAATGTTGAAGCGGGGTTAGTTTTCCTAATGACAGGGTGCATATCTTATCACTGTTATTATAAAAATAAGTGAAGGAAACACACACAGATGTAGTCACAGCCTGAAAGGAGCAGAGTCACGAGACAAAACGCACAGTATTAACAGAATTATAAATAAAAATGTATTAATAGAATTTAGCATAAAAGATTACACTGATTAGAAGTTTTTGAAAGTCAGTTTTCGAGTAGTTTTCCACTCATTGCCGAGTCTTAAGGACAAGGCCTTCGTCCATTAGGCGTCCCACAGAACTGTCACATAAAGGCCAAAGGTCCATGACCAGCTGTCTGGAGATATTGTCGGATTTAAAGAAGGAGTTCGAAACGCAATGCCGCTCTCCAGTTTGGGGCAGCGTGCAAAGCCGTTCATTAGAGCCGGGAGAAGAGCGGTGGAGGGGCACAAAGCCTGTCCTGCATGACTTACTCTGAACAGCAGTTCCTAATGGGAAATCCATCTCTAATTGTTGAGGTGAAAACGGGGTGGACAGCTCTCCCTGACTGGGGCCAGTACTAAGGGCAAACCGGGCCATGAACTGCTAGCCAAGCAGCAGTAACCCAAAGGAAAAGATCACTAGCTCCAGTGGGTTTTGTCCAGTAAAGGTTTTCTTATCTTTTTAGCCCATTGTGATTAATTGAATATTTTTAAATCATGATTTTTTTTGTTTATATTTTGCGCTCCAAGTTCACAGACAAGATCTTCACTGTACAAAAGTTCAACTATTAAATCTGGGATTTGTTTTCTAAGGAAAGAGTGCAGATATTTATGATTTTGACATAACTGAAGGAAACACAAATACAGTCACAGGACAACACACGGTAGTATGTTTTTAAGGGGATAGTATACTGTATGAACACACACTAAGGGAAAAAGGCATTTAAAAAAACGCAATCCTGAGGTTCCGAATGCTGCTTTTGATTAATTGCCCAGCCCTGGGAGACAGTATTGATTTATTTGACCTGGATGGAGTTTAATTATCTGGTTAAGTTACCCAGAACATGATTTTTTTTTTTTTTTTGTGTTTGGATCACTTGGGTAAGTTAATTTGTACATAATTACTTTTAAATTAGAGTAAGAATTGTTTTTGTTTGGTGAGAAGTTTGCCTGAATAAACTTATGTTGAATTCTCTTGTTTTGGCTTCTGCTGAAAAATCGGCTTATACTGAGCAATGTCTGTCAAATGTAATCTGACAAAAGTTCTAACTCATCGGGGATGCACTGTATACATTCATATCAGGGCTCAATATACCCTCATTGCTCAATATACAGTACATCTTGCAGCAAATTCTAAAAACCTTGTACCACTTCCATCTGGACGACTTCTGATATTTATTACAATGAGCTGTATTTTGAGCCCTGCATATAGATCAACTATAACCTCCATCTTTTGTCCTTCTCTCTTTTGTTATCTGATCTGAATCTCCTCTTTTCTCGGACTGACCTACGTTTATCTTCTCTTCCTTCTTGTAGACAGTTTTGAGGTGACCTTCACCAAAGAAGGTGATGACGGGCTCTTTCTCCTGCCTTGTACATTTGATTTTATTAACCCACTAACGCAAAAAAGGCATTGGCACGTCACACAGAAACTCCTGTCATGCTCTGTAATCTCCCACTTCTCTTTATTGTTTGGTTTTACTTTTGCGTTTTTTCCTCACCCTTGAAGTTTTTTGGCAATATGAATTTGCGACAACTGGATGAAAAGTGAAATGCGGGGATAAAACAGTCTAGAAATATCTGTGCATGAGACATCCCTTGTAGTTTGCAGATCCTAACAGTACTTCAGCTAGATAAGAAGATACAAAATGGCATCAAATTAAATGGGCACTTGCATATGCTCAAAAATGTAAAATATAGTGCTGAAATTGCTCTTCAGTTGTTGAACAACAACATCCTCCTGAACAGCAAATTTTCAATAATGTGTGGTATTAAAAACATTGTAATAATAACAAATATTATGCTGGACCTAAGCAAAGCTGCTGAGATTGTTAAATGTTGCAAACTCTCTCCGCTCAAGACGGCGTGATGTGTTTGCGTGGAGCAGAAGCTAACGTTCCTGTTCCGCAACTCTAATCCCAACCACAGCATGGTGACCGCTGCTGTTTGATGTGGATGTCAAGCAAGTCGATATTTCTAACCCCAGCTCTCATCCAGTGGTTTAGTTTCACCACGTCTACTCTGTTGTTTTCACTCTTTTCGTTTTTATTTTTCAAGGCTGTGAAAGACAACATTGCACAGGAAGACTTCCTTCATGTCCAAACGTAGACCAAAAGGGAATTTAACGAAATCCACAGTTTTTTTTTTGTTCATTTGCTTATTTTCTTATTTCTTTTGATCAGTTTGAAGGTTGTTTTATTTGAAATGTTATCGAGTGAATTCGTTTGAAATGATGCCGGACTGCTGAATGTTATCGCTGATCATCACGTCAACGACAAACGTAACCGTTTAACTTTATTTTCTGTTTATTCTCACTTCAAACCAGCAAGCAGGTCTTTGTAATCTGTAATCAGTGTCACATTTGTAAGTGTACAGATTAAAAAGAAGACGTCCTACAGATATTGGCTATCCATTCACTTTTGTTTCCTTTTTTAAATTTACTTTCCATCATTTGTTCTTCTTTCAAGTATTCCTGTGAAATGCCTGTCCACACTCTGGGTTTCTTACTGCATGACTGGATGCAATGTGATCAAGTAGCTTGGACGAGTCACACAGCTCCCGCTCCCTTTAACTCTCCCCAAAGCCCTCCCTCCTTCCCCTTCCTCAATACTCACCCATTCTACAGTGCTTCTGGCTTCCTCCACAGACCCTAAATGTACCAAACCCCCTTTTTTGGCTGCCAAAACAACTTTGGCTGTACTTATTTTAAGTGTGGTGTGCTGTTTGTTTTCGTCGTGGGTTTTCTTTTTAAACTGCGAGCAGAGGTCACGCATTGTGTCGCTGCCAGCCCGGACTTAGCCGCTGCCTTTTCGTCCTTTTCTCGACATGTTTAGGGGAGATTTGTGGCTTCCGGATTCATGGGCAGAACGTGCCGTTCGAGGCGGTGATGCTGGACAAATCCACGGGCGAGGGAGTGATCCGGGCCAAGGACAAGCTGGACTGCGAGCTGCAAAAAGAGCACACCTTCACTATCCAGGCCTACGATTGCGGAGAGGGTCCAGACGGAGCCAACATGAAGAAATCTCACAAGTGTGTAGAGGATTTTAACGAGGATTAGAGACGGTTCAGGGAAAGAAAACTGAAATGGAACAAATACTTAGCATAATTGAAAAAGAACAGTAACAAATTGAATTGTTCCACTGTGAATGATTTTTAAAATTGTGCTTAATAGTTTTCTTGTGACCGAAAAGCAGAACGAAAAGTATTTTTGAATCTGTTAAGAACAAATCGATTTAGGAGCTTTTTACAACATGCTTCAGAAGTGAAACATACTGTATAATTGCATTTGCCATTTCTGCTTTCTGTGAACAGTTGCTACCTGAGCCATTTCTAGTCCTTGATGTTAATTTACAACATCCATTTGCATTGCATGCTGATTTGCGACTTACATACACTGTGAATCAAGCAAAAGAGAGCTCTGTACTTTTACTCATAACTTAACTGGCAAATGTTGACCAATTTTCAAAATTCTTTCCCTACTGCATTCAGAATTCAGGGCTCTGTTCAGCCAAGAGCACTCAAAACCTCACTTCCAGAGTGCGTTCTCTCCGCTTTCTCTCAGTACTCATTGTTGCTAAGTTACAAAAAGCGCCATCTGGCATTTCTGCATTTAGTTTCTATTTCAACGCGTTTCTCGCTAGTTTAGCCGACAAAATAGAGAGAAATCGCATCTTAGCATTAGTGTCAGCGTTTGAAATAGATTCTCACGTCTTCGAGACGAGATTCTTCTCCAGCTGCTCCAGACTCGCCCCCATTTGTAGTGAGTTCTTGTATAGTCCCGCCCCCTTCCTCAATTTTGATTGGCTAACAGGGGACAAGTGACATTGACGAGCGCAGCGCTGTTCTAAAAGTTGAGCGGATTTCAACTTAATGCGCTCTGAGCGATGTGGTAAAAAAAATGAAGGCGCTTAGTGTTCTAAACACTAAAGCTCACAGGATTTGTATTACAAATAGGCGCTGCCAGCGTGCCTGTGTCTGAGTGAAAGGAAGACATATCGAACATTCTTTGTAACTTGTAATTGGAATTTGGTCATAAATTTCTATTTTATTGTTCCTCTCAAAGTTGTCACGTGTCATTAATATGAAAATGTTTGTTCATCGACATTTTACAAGATATAGTAGCTACATGTTTAAGTTGTTGTGATATGTGAATATAAAAGGTAATATGACATAAAATGTAATATTATTATCTTTTAGTTGCAATTTAATTTTGAACGCAAAAGTGAAAGTATTTTGAAAATTGGTCAAAACTTGCTAGATCTCTGGGCAAGGTAAAGAGGTCCTTTTTTGACTCACAGTATAGAAGTGAAGCCCTAACAAATGAGTTATTTAAAACTAAACAAATCTAAATAAGCCCCAGACTTAGTCCCGGTACACATGTAGCCGGGTATTTATAAAAACAAACGTTTTCTCCTCCGTTTTTGAAAATAACTTTGTACTTATGAGCCTATTTTCAAAAAATATCTCTGTACACACGGATCCAGATAAATATGCCGTGAAGAGCTGCGTAGAACCATGTCAGCCAATCAGAATCCGGGAAAAAACAGAACGAATTACATCCGGTTGCTTGGTAAACAGTGGTGAATAGATGGTGCTTTGTATGGACAGATGGGGAAGTGAAGTTACTTTTGAACGTTAGCAGGTGCAAACAAGCACAAATAGCTTGAATAAGGGAGACGAGAATCGCTGCTCTGACAGTGTCCATCTTCAGTCTTCAACGTAAACAAACGTCGGACACTTGACATCAACGCATTTCATGTTGCACAGCCAGAGTTTTCAAAAGCCAGTTTCAGTGACTGAAACCTCAGTTTACGTGTGGACGACAGGCGCAACCCAAATTAAAAATGTCCATTTTTATAAATACCCGGGTACGCGTGTATGGGGCCTTAGTTCCATCACCTCATATCGCAGACGCAATTATTTAAGTAAAAGAATGAAACAAGGAAGAGGGCAATTCACTGCTAGCTGACTCTGCTGAGAAATGTATCAAGGTGATTAAGAATATTGGACAGTAATAGTGGTCAGCCAGCCCTACAGTGCCTTACCTCAGGTCAGTCAGTAAATAAAACCTGTACCAAACAATTTTGTTTCCACTCGACTTTATTGACACCTTGATCTTCTCTTCAGGGCTACAGTCCACATCCAAGTGAATGACGTAAACGAGTACTCGCCCGTGTTCAAGGAGAAGTCGTACAAGGCCACGGTGATCGAGGGCAAGAAATACGACAGCATCCTGAAGGTGGAGGCGGTGGACGCTGACTGCTCTTTCCAGTTCAGTCAGATCTGCAGCTATGAGATCGTCACCCCGGACGTGCCCTTCACCATCGATAAGGACGGTAAGAGAGGTGCAGGATGTGAGCTGCTGAGCCAAAACACAGCTTATTTATAGCACAACTGCACTGACCCAAAACAGCTTTTATTCATTTTGCTGTGGAAGATTATTTAGACGCTCCGTCTTTTTAGCCGAGGCCCATTTAGCAGTTCTGCTGCTGCTTTGCTGAAGTTAAGGCTGGAAGAAAATAAACTTCCTTTCATGTTTGCTTTTGATCAAGTGGAACAATGGCAGAATGTGGGATTAAGGTCATGTTCCTCTTTTTTAAAAACGGCTTTGGTTAGATGATGCTTCACACTTTGAAATGCTAAGTCCATGACTCACACTTTGCCGCTCCTCACTTACACTTATTTATTTAATTGGATTAATCGAAAAATTAAACATTAAACATTAAATTAAACATTAACTTCTGTAATTATAGATTTGAAAGGTTTTTTTATTTAAAAATCTTTTCACTTTTTCTAAAATATGTTTCTTATTCGCACAATACAGTTTTTCAGTAGTTTGTTGTTGATGTAGGCAACATCAAGAACACAGAGAAACTGAACTACAGCAAGGAGCGCATGTACAAGCTAACAGTGACGGCCTACGACTGTGGGAAGAACCGCGCTTCTGAGGACGTCCTCGTCAAAATCAACATTAAACCGACATGCAAACCGAGCTGGCAAGGTCTCAAAAGGCTTTCTCTTATTTTTTAAATGTTTTGTTAGGTTACATTAAATTACTTGATTGATCTACTGCATACATTATTATTATTATTATTATTATTATTATTATTGTAAGCTCCATTAGCAGCCAATGGCGAGATTGGGGAAGAGAATCCCAACGTTTAGACCACAAAGATTTGCTACCTGATCTCAAATTATGTTTTTATATATTCCTGGAAATCTGACTGAGTCAGTTTAAACATGCCCTCTATGTATATGTGTGTGTGTGTATGTCTTCCTATCAGGCTTTAATAAGAGGATTGAGTACGAGCCTGGTACGGGAAGTCTTGCCCTTTTCCCCAGTGTTCGTCTGGAGACCTGCGAGGAGCCCATCACCTCCATCCAGGCCAGCATTGAGCTGGAGACCAACCACATTGGCAAGGGCTGCGACCGCGACACCTACTCCGAAAAGTCACTACACCGCCTGTGTGGTAAGTCGCAGCCTGCAGGTAACGGCTTGACCTCCAAAACCTGTACTTTTTCATGTATGGGGTCTAGGATTTAGGATTAGCTCAGGCTGGAGCAGATCACAGCTGGCATACTTCCAGCCTCTCCAGGCCGACTCGACCTGTTTACAGGCTTGTTCCAAATCGAAACTGCTTTTTTATGCACCTTCAGGTGCGTTCTGTTCCCTTTTGTTCCATCTGGTAATATGATAGAGCAAAGTTAATTACTAGGAATGTAACGATATATCAGTCTACATTGATACATTGATCCAGTGATCAGCGAACACAAAGCAACGGTCTATAATGAAAACATCTATCATACATGTTTTAATGTCATCTATTTTTATTGAAGAAAAAAGTTGTTTTTCATTTAAATGTCTTATGCAGCTCAGGAATAAACCTGTTAAATGGTGTTTTTGCTGCTTTTTGTGTTAAATCGTCACATGATAATGTCTCATATTGATTGTTGCATCCTGAATTATTGAATCAAATTGATATCAGCAGACATTGAATTATTGTTATATCTATATAATATCACAAGAAACGTGTAATTTACACCCCTATTAATTACATCCATCTTGATATAGATGCTTGTAACACCTAAGCTTTCTGTGAACCTAGCTGTAATATCCTTTTTTTGTTGTGCTGGTGATCAGTGTTCTTTTGTGCTCTCTGAGTCACCGCGCTGTGTGTATGTGTTTATTCAGGTGCCAGCAAAGGCACTCTGCATTTCACCACTCTATGTGTATGTGTTTATTCAGGTGCCAGCACAGGCACTGTGGAGCTCCTGCCCGCTCCCAGCAGCACCACCAACTGGACAGTGGGTTTGCCCACCGACAACGGCCACGACAGCGACCAGGTCTTCGAGTTTAACGGCACTCAGGCCATTAAGGTCCCCGAAGGTGTGGTGAGCACCGGCCTAAAGGACCCTTTCACCATCTCGGTGTGGATGAGGCATGGCCCCGGAGGCAGGGAGAAGGAGACTATCTTGTGCAACTCTGATAAAACAGGTAAATACACGATGAGCCCCAAAAAAGGGGACCTCTTTATGTCCATAACAACTGGCAACTGAAATGTATTTTCACTTTCACTTTTTTGCAACAAAATGATTATCATGTTGTACACCACCCCTTAAACAAGTAGCTGGATTACCTCATCATAAAGAACAATATTGTCATATTAACGGAACATGACACCTTTAACAGTGAACAGTAAAATTTTAGTTTAAGAGCAACAAAATTGTTCTTCAGAGTCGATTAGAAGTCGACTGATACTGTTTATTCAGGGGCAAAATCAGTGCCGATAATTGCTAGTTAATGGGCTGATAACTGATATTTGGAACCGATATGAAAAAAAAAAAAATCTCTAATCTGAAAATCTTTATAAACACCAAGCTCAGGTGAAACTCCATTCTTCTCTTCTCCTTCTCTGAGCTTCACGCTGCGCTCGTGTGTGAGTGACAGCAAGGCTTCAGCATCGATTGGCTACTGCTCGTGTGACATATAGGCATTCAGAAACTGTTGTGGGTGGGGCATTAAATGAAGCAGTGAGTCGAGAGCTAAACGTCACAGAGAGAAGGAACGGCAGTGAAGCCTTGCAATTACTTAATATTGATGATGGTCTAAATTAAACTCCAATACCGATAATTGGCAAAATGATAATCGGTTAACCCTTAGTTTAAGTCGTATTATATTATACTCTCATGATCTGTACTACTTTGCAAGTCTCAAATAAATATTGATGAATGTCAGAATCTATGTAAAAACATTTTTGGGGGTGAATTTGGCAATTGTTCAGAATGCCCTCTTTCACACAGACACAGGGACAAAGTCGCAAACAACGCTGGTCGATCTCGTCCATAGTGGTGCTTTGCTTCAGACAGTTTTATGGTTTTGCAAGGTATTGTTGGTACAATTTAAGGTGATTTTTGGCTACAAGAATGAGGCCATTTTACTTATTTAAAACATCAGTTAGGATGTTTTAGAAAACTCTTTGGGGTCACTATTATTTGGTAAGGTATTATAGCTACACATTTAAGGTGTGGTGGCCAATATAACTTGGTACGGAGATCCCTTTTTGGTCATTTATCCAAATAGCAAACACCGTGTTTTTTTCCTCTCAGAAATGTTTGTGTGAAGATTTAAGCTGTCCAGTGTACCCATTCAACTTTCCCCAATGACTTCATCCACCCACGAGGGTCACCCCTGATCTGATTTGAAGGTTTAAAGGCTTCCACATTGCTTTTTTTAAATCTCTCTGTCCGCTGCTCATTAAAGCCTTGTCCCAATGTTTGAGGAAAGCTGGGGAGTGTCATCAGCTGGCGTGGTGGCTTATGTAAGAGGGATTACATCACGAGGAACGTCCCTGGCGTGCTAAACGTGGCATCAGTGATCCAAGAGAGAAAGCAGAAACGCAGTTCGGGGCAGTTTGCACCAATGCCTGTTTACATTACTAGTTGGTGCACGTGGACCGAGCTCTGCGCCTCCTAATGTTTTTTCAGACCCCACAGGCATAGTGGCGACGAGCAGCAGTCACTGAACTGTGAAATTATTCCTTATCGGCTTTTCCTTCAGCAAATGCCAACAGAATGTTAAAGTTCTGTAATAAGAACAGCCTTCATACATCAGTTTGAAGCATATTTCACTGTGTAAGTCAGCACTAATAACATGAGTGTGGTGTTTGTAATGTGTGTGTGTGTGTCTTGCAGAGATGAACAGACATCATTACTCGCTGTATGTGCACAACTGTCGCCTGGTGCTGCTTCTTCGACAGGAACCTACTGAGTCTGAGAACTATAAACCTGCAGAGTTTCACTGGAAACTCGACCAGGTGAGTCTTTAGACAAAACTCCGATGCATTTCAAGATCAAGATTCTTTGTTTTTCACATATGTAAACATTAACATGAAAAACAAGATCTGAACAGTGTGCAAATATACAAAATATGTCATTACTGTGAAGTAAACATGGCGCAATACCACTTTATGTCCGATGCCGATATTGAAATTTGGATATCTGCCTATACGACACAAATCCAATATAGCCTCTGAGTCTTTTTTAAACAGAAAATAATGCTTAACAAATGTCTGAATACAAGGAAATACTTAAGACTTAAAACAATGTAATAATTGCACAACCATATGTGTATTCTAAATAATTTATTATTAAAGTAACATTTTTCGTTTAAACACAGTTGTGTCATTTTGTCAATCCTGCAGCGCTAAAACCATCAGCAACACAGATTGTGAGCGAGAGCTGCTGTTGTTAAGGAAATTAAACACTATAATCCCATGACTTGCATTTGGGGTTGTAGTGTCTTGCGTTGCTTGTTCTGCTCGATGTCATATCGATGTGTATGAATTGTGGATGTGTAAGAATTGCAAATTATCGAACAGTACACCGCAGTGCCACTTCCCATGCATAACAAATTGAGCATGCGCAATGTACAGATCGGCTCAATGCCGCCGATACGCGATCCAGTTATTAGAGTTGTTAGCGGACTGATAGTGCTCCACGTATCGGAGCCACCTCTACTGTGAAGTGCAGTGTGGTGGTTTTGCTGGCGATATAAATAGTCTTGAATGTCTTGACGGCAAGTGAGATACAGTGAGATGAAAAAGTTCAGTTTGTGTTGTTAACCTTAAAAAGGTATGGTGCATGTCCTGGTTAAGAAGCTTGTAGTGAAACGGGCCCTGCGTCAGTCTGTAGTGCAGTGTGCTGGTTTGCTCGTACTTTTAACAGATCAGACAGACAGTTACAGTCTTAGCTGCTCTGGTTCTGTTCCCTTAATGCCCTGCAGTTCTGGCTCTATGAGGGAATTTTCTTAAAAATGTTCAGATTTATTGTTAAACATATTATTAAATTTCGCCTCATATCAGTGCCCAAACTCACAGGCTTCTTTTTCTGAAACACTATTTTTAGACATAGATAAAATTCTCTGTATACATGATACTCCATAGTGTAAACTTGTAAATATACTGTATTTGCTCATTTGTATTGCATTACTCGGTGCAATAATATTTTGCCCAATTCCATCCTCACAAGGACCCCTTTCAGAACGGCTGCATTTCTCAGGGTGCCGTTGATGGGCTGCTAAGGGTCGTCTGTTTGCTTATAGACTCTGTCATAAGCCTGGGTGCTGGTAATGAATAGAGCTCACTGTGCAGGGTGTAAACATTCTCACAGACAAATACAGAGGTCTCAGTGTGGCCTCCACGGTCCTCTTAATTTGCAAGTTTGAGAGAAAAATGTGAAACGTTTTCAAAGAATTGGTGAAGGGACACATACAGTACAGAAATCCCTCCAAGTTGTTAAATGCTGTAATTGTTTGTGTTTGTCAGTATAAAATAATCCCTAATAATTGTAATAATAATGATCTTTATTTATATAGCATATTTTGTGTATAAAATTGCAGATCAAAGTGCTTTAAGAGGAAAATCAGGAAAAGAGCAACTGTAACAAAGCTTTTAAATTATAAGCAATTGAATTATGAAGCAACAAAATGATTTTTAATTACACTGCCGCCACAGTTCTGTTTTCAGTATAAAAAGTAAATTTTTAGAAACTGCCCAGTATCTGAGGTTCCCTCAGGAGTTGGTAAAACTTTGATGTAGTATTTCATCTCATACGGCTTTGTTCGATATGCTGTAATCTAACACATAAAATGCTGCGAGCTCTTCGGAAATGAGACCCTGGTCGGAAGGAAATGAAAAAGTCTTGAAGGATCGGAAGTGAAAGTATACCACATTTTCAGAGTTATAACAGCAATATCTCAGCACCAATCATTTATTCCCGAGACTGCGGCTGTAGAGAGGGATGCGGTTGTGGCTAAGCTGTTGTCTGCGTTTTCCGAGTTCCCGATCGCCTGCGTCTCCGTCCTCAGGTGTGTGATAAAGAGTGGCATCACTACGTGCTGAACATCGAGTTCCCTGCTGTGGCTCTGTTTGTGGATGGAGCCTCCTTCGAGCCCTTCCTGGTCACTGAGGACTATCCTCTCCACACCTCCAAGATCGAAACGCAGCTCACTATTGGCGCCTGCTGGCAAGGTAACCGCTCGGCAACCGCTTATTTTCAACTCTCCGAATGATGCAATCTCTCTTTTAGATGTGAAACTGTCCTCTCTGTAGTGTTAGTTTGCCAAAAAATATGACTTTGATGCTTGTCAGTGATGGGGTTTATGGATGCAAATATTTGTTTTATCTGTAAACTCAACACCAACATGCTTCATGCTTGCCGAGTAGACACTAGGGGTGCAATTCTCGAGTTTCATCACGATAGAATATTATATTGATTCAGTGAAGAATGATTTTATATTTGCGAATAGCACAATGTCAGTGATTGATATTAGACAGTATCATATGCTGATTTAACACTATCACTACATATCAGATCACAAAAAACAACTAAAATATTATTTGACATTATTATTCCTAAGCTTAATCAGGCACCAGTCAATGTTTTAATAATAAAATAGAGCTTCGCTGTGATGTTACAATATGTTTTATGTCTAATCAGTGGTATGGGCTTGTTGATCATTGAATTGATATATCAGTGTAGATTTGATGTATGATTACACCCCTAGCAGATACGTAGTGCTAAGTAGGGAATGAAATGTCGAATGACCTGCAGCACCAGATGAAAGTGTTACATAGTGCATGAGAAAATGTTTAAATTAAACTGACCTTTTTCCTAACTAAGGCAAGGCATTGTCTTGTCCACACTCTTCTTCCTTACCTCCACAGAGCTCTCAGGACATGACAATGACACTGAGACAGTCTCAGAGCCTTTGACAGGTTGCTTAAATCTTTCCTTAATTGCTCGACTATGACAGTTTGTTCGTGGATTAACACAGAGCACATACAATCCTTACCCAGCCGTGAATATAACAGCTCGACTTTTGGCTGTGTGAGCATTGAATGTGCAGTCAGCTTTGGTTTGCATAACATTTCCAGCATGAGGAAACGACCAGACGCTGTGGCACATACACACTCTGCCTGTTGTATTGCAGCCGTTCATTTCCTTTTCTTTTTTTTCTGTAATTCCAACCATTTTCATTTTTGAGTTTTACCTACAGACCAGACAACGTATTGATCAAATGCACGACAGGGAACAACAGAGTCAGAGCCGTAATCACTTGCAGGAAGAGTGCTCTGTATTTTTCATTAACTGCACTGCCGGGCAGCGTTGCTTGCTGTGCGTAGGGCTGTTATTTGGCCAGCAGTACGCCTCGTATCTTGGCGAGCGATGCTGATGTCGCAGAGCCATGTGGGAGCGTGGCAATGCATCAGAATTCTAGTTCCTTCCACCGCACAGTCAACTTCACATGCACCTGCAATTTGGAAGTGAGATCAAGAGAAACGGTTGAGCTAAAGATAGCTGCGTGCTCCTCTAAGCATATTGTTGAGCTAGAAACAGGAATTGTACATTTTTTTCCCCTCTCTCATCCTCACATGCATCTCCTTACGTCTTGTCAAGTTTCATAATTTTTCCGTTAGTCTGCCCTCCATGATTCATGATAACACGACTCCACACATGAACACAGAGCTGCACGAGGCTCCCGGCCTGCAAACCAGTCATCCATCTCACACACACACACACAAACAAACCTACTCTCCGGAATTTGCGCCTGCATCTTGCCAGACCGGAGCAGTGCGGTAACATCCGTACTAACCTGCATGAGCGTCAGTCACGTTGGTCACAGAGGTAGAAAAGTCTGGGTTTAGAAAGTGAAGTATCTGTTAGGTTTTTTCTTCCAAAGCCCTCAAATAAAGCGTTGAAGAGTACAAGAAGAGACGTTACTAACTTTACTACATTTTTCAGTAGTTGATCAGTAGTTAAGTTTTTAAAAAGTAACAAACTTCTTTTGTACAAATAGCAATACAGTGTTGCAAACACTACGTCATATTTATTTTGATGTCTTTACAAGGTCTGTTTTCAACTGCAGGGTGTTTTTGATTGGCATTCAGTTCACCGGAGGGCTACCCTGACCACAAGGTGTAGGGTCAATTGTGTCCAGGTTTTATTGGTACCTGCGAGGTGGAGTCGGAGGATAGAGTCCACCTTGGCGAAGATAGCAGCAAAAATCTATAGCCATGAAATTGCTTCGATGTAGTTTCACCAACAATGAGCCAAAAGTTCAGTTTGAGGTACCAATATTCCTAACAGTGAAAGCTTATAGAGAATTTTAGGATGAGCCCACACTCGCCCTAAAGTCCCTGTTAGAATATAACAAATTGTTTGGAACATTTGCTATATATATGCATATATTTAGTTGAGAGTGTTTGGAGGAAAACCTAACAGGAATTTTACTTTGTGTGCCCGGACATTTCCTGCTCTGGTTGGTCATGTTGCCCATATGCATGCTTCTCAAGCAAGTGGAGACAAAGTACTAGTGGGCTGCGAGATGGCCGTCCTCCTGCTTAACTCCCTCTGATTCCTCCAGGTGGCAGCGCCCGTATGACCCAGTACTTCCGGGGAAACCTGGCCGGCCTGATGATCCGCTCTGGAAAACTGGAAAACAAGAAGGTGATCGACTGCCTGTATACCTGCAAGGAAGGTCTCGACGTGCAGCTCCCGGAGGAGGTGGCTTCTGCCGTGAAGGTGAGAACTCGGATCTATATTTTTCAGGAATTGCAGGTCCGTGTCCATGTTGGGGAGTAGCAAAAATGAGCAACGCTACTTGTAACTTAACTACTTTAAATCACAAGTAGCTTAAGCTACTGTTTGAAACCACCTTCCACCACACTGGTCAGCATTTACCTGGCTTTCCAAGTTGAAGAGCATAGTTAGGGCAAAAATAGCAAAAAGACCTGACAAGAATAACTTTCATGGTCCATTTAAGATCGCAATCTAAATGGCAGAGGGCTGATGTTTATCAGATGAAAGGTTATGAGCCGAACGAGTAAATGTTGTGTAAGTCGGGAACACACGCCGAAAGGGACATACAGTGGAGTTCTGACTCATTTGTCTTTGCGCAGGTTGACTTTAACCCAAACCAGTCTTCTTTGACTCTGGAAGGAGATGATATTGAGAGTTTTGAGAAGGTCATGCAGCACATCTCTTACCTCAACTCCAGGCAGTTCCCCACGCCGGGAATACGCCACCTCCGGGTCACCACCACCGTCAAGTGAGTATTTGGCAGCCCCCGTTTTTCTTTCTATGTAGTTTCTGGAACCAGTAAAAAGGACAGTTGTAGTGTGTAGTGTGTGATTAATCTCTTGTAGGAGTTTTACAGTATTATATAATGTTTAGTAGAGGTTTACCGATACATTGATCAACATTGACACATGGATTCAGTGATCATCGGCCCCATAGCATTGATCCAAAACGAAAACATTGATCAGGCATCATACATAATGTAATGTCACTTATATTTTGAACAGGAGCTCTATCTCTATTAAAAGAGAAGATTGTTTTTCATTTAACATCTGATTGAGCTCAGGAATAAAAATGTCAACTGACATTTTAGTTGCTTTTTGTGATTTGTTGTGAAAGAAAGTGTTAGGGTTAAATCAACATGCAACATTACCTGATATCAGTCACTGGCTCCTGAATTTAATCGAATCGAAGGCATATCGTGACAGATATTATTGTACCAGCAGACATTGAGTCGTTGTGATATTGTATTGTATTGAAATTTGTGACAGTCCTAAGTGATATTAGATAGTGAACATCAGAGCAGTCTGGTATTTTAATTAAAATGGCTATTAAATGTGTGTGGCACAGTTGTGCGGGGGTTAACGCTGTCGCACCACAGCAGGAAGGTCCTGGTTTCGATTTCCGGGTCGACCGTAAGCCTTTCTGTGTGGAACTTGTGGGCTGTCCCCATATTGCCATGGGTTTGCTCCGGTTTCCTCCCACCGTCCAATAAGCATGCACTATAGGTTGATTGGTTTCTCTAAATTGGTGTGAATGTGAGTGTGTTTGTGTGAGTGTGTGTGCCCTGTGGTGCGTTAGCGACTGCCAGGGGTCTGTCCCTGCCAGTCTCCACAACCCTGATAGGGATTTAAACGGTTCAGATAGTAAATGAATGGCCATTAAACAAATAGATACAATTATTAGGTCTGGGCACATTAACACACACAATTAATCTGGAAACTTTAACACATTCATTTGATTAAATGATTAAGTTTTATATATGACCGTTGTATCAGACGCATGCGTGTAAACACTGATTACAAAGAAAAAGTAGCCTGCTCAAAACTATGCCGCTTTTGTCCGATTTGCGTGCATAGTTTTGTCACACACAGGCAGTGGCTCAAACTCGCCTGTAACAGTTTCAGACTTGAGTGACTGAAAAGTGGAAATAAGGCGATGGATGAGCAGAAATCCACTGGCAAATTCCGTTTAAAAAGTGTCCAGATCGAAGTGTAGGTCAAAGCACAATCACATGCTTTATGTCAGTACCACGCATTTATTTGTTTTATCTAAGTAAATTGCAAATATTATAAACTTGTGTTTAGTCACAGTTAATCAATTTAAAAAGTGTCCAGAAACTTTAGTCATACTGCGATGATGTCCTTTTCACGTAAGCACAACCACTCCTTAACCTGCATTTCATTATTCCACTATGACAAAAAACGGGTATTTTAAACTAGCGTTTAGTCACTGTTAATTGCAGTGATTAGTGCAGTCTTTTTTTTTAATCGATTCCCAGCACCACTTTTAATAGTAATAATAGGATAATGAAAGACTGAACATTGTGCTCTGTTCAATGCAAATGAATATTAAATAAATAAATGTCTTTTTTTGCATGCCTTGATTATTTTTAAACGGTGAAACCAGTTGGTGAATCCAGCTGGGTGAAACAGAATTGTGACATCTTGGCTTTACTGAACTGTCCTTGGCTGACACGCAGGTGTTTCAACGAGGAGACGTGCATCTCGGTGCCCGATGCCGAGGGCTACGTGATGGTCCTCCAGCCCGAGGAGCCCAAGATCAGCCTCAGCGGCATCGACCACTTCGCTCGCGGGGCGGCCGAGTTCGAGAGCGCCGAGGGCGTGACCCTCTTCCCCGAGCTGCGCATCATCAGCACCATCACGCGCGAGGTGGAGACCGAAGCCGAGGCCGAGGCTGAGGCGGAGGGAGAGGACGATCCCACAGGTGCCATCAGAAGTCTAGCGGAGAGAAAAATAGAGGCAAACAGTCTGAAAGTGAAGTGCTAGGTGATGAAAGGTGGTGGGATAAAAGAAAGACAGTCGTGCCATCTGGACCATATGTGTCGAGACAAATAAAGAGAGAAAGCACAGAGTACAAGCCATAGCACTCGACATTTTAAGTTTTTATTTTTATCCAGAGATTTGGTCTGATAGGGAAAAACATTTTTGTTAAGTTATGCATTAGTCTTTGTATGGAGATTAATAATACATAATTGGTTTAAAATGTATGCATAAATCAGTAGGTAAATGTATAGACCACATATAATTTCACTTGACTCCTTGTTTTTAAGTAATATTTTGGGACATTTATTCTCTGAGAAGCTACTTTTAAACAGACGCTTTTCAAGCTACTAGCTGCTTAGGATTTAAAGTAAGTAACTGTTTTAGTATAGCAGTTTTGTACTCTACAAACTACAGAGAAGAAGTAGCTACTCACATCAAAACTACGGATTCTTGCATCCACCTTCTCCAACTCCATCTCGCAGCTGATAGAGAGTGATGTAACGCAATGACAACGTTTTAAAATTAGCTTCACTTACTAACAGGCTTGTTTCTATATTTTAAAAGATTTCAAAATAAATGGATTATAATGATATATGATAAAGGAGTTGTATGCATTAAGGATACATTCAGAAAGTAAGTCTGGGATATAGTATTACATGTGGAATTTTTACTGACGTGTTATTGTCCGTCTGTGGCAGTGCAAGAAACTGTTGTCTCTGAGGAGATCATGCATAACCTGGACACGTGTGAAGTGACGGTGGCGGGAGACGATCTGGATGGAGACCATGAGAGTTTGGTGGTGGACGTAACCCAGGTCCAGCAGAGGGGACTGGAGATCAGCTCGTCTAATGTGGGCATGATCATCACGGGTGTGTTTCTCAAAAACTAAAGCAAGATGTTCAAGGATTCACCACTTCTCTCTTGTTATCTTCACATTGCAAACATAACTGCTCAGGTCGGATTTATTATTCTTTTTTGTTAGGCAGTTCACATTATTTGTTCTAACGTTGGATTCCAGACTAAACTAATCACGGTACTGAACTAACTCACACTGTCGTATAGAAGAAAACGTAGAAGCCAAAGAAGCTGGCATCTGTGGGTTCATGTTCAAGTTGATGTGGTGTGGAAAACAGCACATTTAGAAGTAGATGTGAGCATGAAGAGAAAGTATGCTCTGAAACAAAGATCAGACCTGTATCTAATTTAGGATCCACATACTGAGTGGCCCAAATCAGAATAAATGTGGTTTGTGATATTCAACATCGGAAAACATTGTGTCACATTAAGGCAGAAAATCATAATCAAGTTACATCAGCCTGACCATGTGAACACAGCCTGGATCTCTATAGATCACTGATAGATGAGAGGATTCTGCAGCTCATTTGAGATTAGTATTTGTCATCTGCAATCTTGTTGTTATGCGAATCTGACGGATTATTTTTGCCTGTGGCCAGGTGTGAGCACCATGGTGAACTACGAGCAGGTTCTGCACCTGATCCGCTACAGGAACTGGCACACCGAGGCTCTGTTTGACAGGAAGTTCAAGCTGGTCTGCTCTGAGCTCAATGGCCGCTACACCAGCAACGAGTTCAAGGTTGAGGTAAGACTGACCTCATGGTCTTCTAATATAACACATTTCAACAAAATCCTTTTTGTGTTTTATGTAGTGTTGAGCCATAAAACGCTCTCGGGCATTTTCCAGCCAATTATTTTACTGATAACGACGATATGCACATGTATAGATGTTTTATAAAAAGTGAAAAGGGACAGCGTGCGTGTCCTTTCAGGCAAGTAGGGGTAACGTTGGAACAGCAGTTCGCAAACGTTGCTTGCTGCAATTTCGCGCGGCCCTTTCAAGCTACTGTTACACCATGAACGTTCACAGTATGAGCAGCGATAGCATGCTGTGTGATCCTCCAAAAAACTGCAACCAGAATGTGAAATTCTTTATTGTAATTATATTATCTAGTTTTATGTGGTATTGGTTAAAAATATGTTGCATTTTATTGCATTCAGATGTGGGAATATAACCATAAGTGATGTATTGGCATGTATGATGAAATGTAATGATATTTCTAGTCTGAGTAAAAGAGTGTGTAATAAAGAACCTCTTCCTTTTCCTGCCTGTTTTCTCAGGTGAATGTGATCCACACGGCTAACCCGATGGAGCACGCTAATAACGCCATGTGGCAGCCGCAGTTCATCAACCCAGTCAAGCACGCCTCAGTGGACCTGTCTGGACACAACCTGGCCAACACACATCAGGCCTCAGGTACCCCTTCATCATCCCACCACCCTCTTGATTAGCTCCCATCTGCCATCTGCTCAAACTCTCACAAACGTTCACAAGATGCTCAGTTTCTCACAATACGGTAGAGTTTAAGCAGATTTTTGATGAAGGTGAAGATGAGGAGAAATGCCGATCAGTTTAGTTTTGCTCGGATAGAAGTGACACCACGAATACATAACTCCATTTCCGCAGTCGTCCATGTTTAAGTGTCTCGTTTGTACAGAATTATGAGGAATGCTGATCTAGGGTGGCATAAGTTGCATGGTACTCATAGACAAAGGCCTCAGAAACAAGTCGGCAAAGATGCGACTTCACTCACAATACGGAAAACAGATTATTTTACTTATTTCTTATTGCAGTTAATGCAACTTGTAATCAAATAAAAAATCTGCTTAATTTTTTTCACTCAAAAGCAAATTCATTTTCTTCTGCTTTGAGCGTTTCAAGAGCTTAAAGTCAATTAAAAAATCTGGGGCAAATATGGGATGATTTTTGCATGCTTTTAATGGTGCAACTTTGAGGATTAGGCGTGTTATGTCTGCTGTCTGTGACATCTGGACAGCCGAGCTTGGTTCTCAGAGTGCCCTCCTTTTTGCTGTTCCAGACTGACAACAAAGCAGCAGTTAGTAACCAGAAGACTTATCATGTGGCTGTTTCCTATAGGACTCTAAGCAGTGCTTCTTTATTTTGAAAGGCCACAGTGCTTCTTCTAAGGACAAAAAATCTGTGTGTAATTCATTCATTCATTTTTCACATTAAACCCAAATCCTAACCTCCAAAACACAAGTCTCCATTTTCAATATTCGTTTGCAAAACCAAAATGGAAAAAAACTGACATCTCCAGTGGTACCAGTTGTTTAGTGTAACAATTAGGGAGTTGGCCTTATGATCGGAAGGTCGCCGGTTCAAGTCCTGGACTGGTAAAGGTACCATTCACAAAGCACTGCTCCCCGGGCAGTACTAGTACCAGAGGGGTCAAAGGCAGAGGTCTCATTTGGTTGTGGTCTCATGTGCTGTGCTGTGTTCACGATGACAATCACTTACTCAATTGTTCTGTTGGTTTTCTGTAAATGCATTTCATAATTTCATAACTGGCCTTAGAAGTAAGTCATGGCTTAACGGAAAGTGACATGCGCCAAATTTACTAAGTATATTTCATGTATTGTAGTGCTAGTCCTGACTGTCAAGAGTATAAGAGTCTGTTCTCTCTCTTTCTCTCTCGACTCTTCACAGTGGTGCCCAGTGCTGCCACCATCGTCATCGTGGTGTGCGTCAGCTTCCTCGTCTTCATGATCATTTTGGGAGTGTTCCGGATTCGTGCCGCTCACCAGCGCACCATGAGAGACCAAGAGAACGGCAAAGAGAACGAGATGGACTGGGACGACTCGGCTCTCACCATCACAGTCAACCCCATGGAGGTAGTGAAGCAGCAGATGTTTACCACCCACTGTAAAAAATAATTTGATGAATAAATCATGTTTACATACTCCTGTTATTCACGTCAGCAAAAATACATGCAATTTCAACTGAATTTTAGACATTTTCAGTGTTACACATTTGTTTTTAAAGCATCTGCAGAATTGAACATTTGAAGATGGCAGAAGAACTCAAAACATTACTGTGGTTAAGTTTATAATACGCCACTCACTGTAACAAATTCCATCTGTTTCACTTAGGACTTAACATTCTAATGAATCTGATTTATCTTTAAGATGTTGTTTTTTACTGGAAAGAACAACACTATTTTTTAGTTTTGCAAATTTCAATAAATGTAGTTCCTGTATGGCATATTAACACATTCACTCAACGTAGTGGTGGGCGATATATCCTATATACTCAATATATCTTGGCTTGTTCCACGTGCGATGTAGTAGATGTACGCATTATTGTTATGCTGCTCAGAGTCGTGGCGCAGGGGATTGTGGGAAATGTAGTTTTTTCCCAGAAAGAGAGAATATATCGAGATATATATTGTGTATCGCAATATAGCTTAAAAATATCGCTATATTATTTTTAAGCCATATCGCCCACCCCTATCTTAAAGATAGCCATGAAAACTCATAAACATTAGTTGAAATTGCATGAATTATTGTTTCAAGTTGAAATAAATGATCATGACTCATATCATTTTTGCAGGGTAGCTGATGAGTCTTGCGTAGACATGGCCATCTGCTATCCCTGTCAGATAACCTTCTAAATAAGCATATAAACAAATAAATTAGATAATGGCTGTCGCTCCAAAAAAGCTCTAGACAAGCATCTGCTCCATTAACATGGCAAATTTACTGACGAATGCAAAACTACTGCATTAGCCTGACTGGCTGATCCCTATTACAGGCAATTGTTCTGCTTTCTTAAGCATCGGCTGTCAACACCTTTATGTGTTCTTGCTAATTAGGGCGAGCAGCAAAAAGTCCACATGTTCCACTTTAGTGACAGGCTGTTATGGGAGATGGGAATGATTCTTGCAACACCATCCATGTGTTTCATCATTTGCAGAAAAAAGCAGATTTGAACATTTTTGACATTTAGCAGATGTTCTTATCCATCCATTTTCCTATGTTCAGGGACAGTCTCCCTGGAGCAACGTGGGGTTAAGGGTCTTGCTCAGGGACCTAGTGATGGTAATGTTGGAGGTAGGATATGAACCCATGACCTCTTGGTCCAGCAGAGGCGAGTACCCTAACCACTGGACCACCACCATAGTTGGTGTCCAGAAGCTTTATCTAGTAGCTGTTTCTTGAACTTGAATTCCTGAAAAAACTGTTTGATTGTTGTGTGCTAAGAAATGCGGAAAAGGATAAAAGAGTAATAAAGTCTATAAGAAGAAACAAAGGCTGTTTATCGATGGTTCTGCTGATTAAAGCTGACCTAGCTGTTAAATTAGGAGTTAATGAGTTAATATTCAGTTTCTATACTGTTACAGGTATATAGGTTCTTTTATTGGTTTTATACTGTCTACTCTTGTTTTAAACTGTCTTAGCTTATCTTAGGTCAGGAAGGGGCTAACCAGACGAAAAGTAATAGTACAGTTCTTCATAATGGACAGTTGGGACAGTTGTTTTTCTTGCCCACGAACAAATCCCAATGAAGAACTGGTAAAAGTGAGAATCCTCATGAAAACGGCATAAGTGGGTTTGCTTCTTGAGAATGATTGGTGGTGTTTTGAGTCACGGGGTGGCACGGTGGCGCAGTGGTTAGCACTGCCACCTCACCACGAGAGGGTCCTGAGAGGTGAGGTCCTGATAATGAATGAATGAATGTTTTCAGTCACAAACAAGTCATCACACGCAATACTGAACTAGAGGTGTGAACCTTCACTGGTCTCACGATTTGATTACGATTATCAGGTCAATGATCCGATTCGATACAATATCCCGATGCATTCCATCAGTTTTTCTACGTTACTTCACATTGCACGGAGATTGGGCATGGATCGCAGGTTGGGCAGCCGTGGTTACTACTGGGACATTCTTTTTAACTAGAATTTTTATGCCATAGCCAGAAAATCACCAAGTAGTGTCATTATGATATAATGTAGGGGCTATAAACTGCTTCTGTTCCAGGGACCACCATTCAGATTAAGTAGTCTAGAGTGTGGGGGGGATTATTTTTCTATTTTTTTTTTTAGATATTTGCATTAAATTCATTATTCATAAAGATGGCCAAATAATCTGTAGATGTTTAGAAAAATAAATAAAATTAATACATTGTTTTAAAGTAATTTCAGTAGTGAAACTGGATTGCATGTCACGGTCCACCTGCAGTGCCGCCGCAGACCACTAGAGTTTTTGATATAATCGATTATGGTCTCCCACTGTATCGATGCAGAATCGTCCACATGTGACCACATCGATTATATGATTAATTTCAACACTTCCAAAACGTAACCTCTCAAAAACGAAGGCCTCTTTTCGTGCCGCGATCCCTAAAGGTCTCCTGCCTCATTTCACCTTCCTCTGCTACAGACTTACGAGGACCAGCACAGCAGCGAGGAGGAGGAAGAAGAGGAGGAGGAGAGCGAGGACGGCGAGGAGGAGGACGACATCACCAGCGCCGAGTCGGAGAGCAGCGAGGACGAGGAGGGAGCCGAGCAGGAGGACCAGCAGAGCGCCAGCCGACAACAGCAGCTGGAGTGGGACGACTCCACCCTCACCTACTGACCTCCCTTCCCTACAAGCACACAAGAGGCCACACACACACTGCTCGGATAAACACACACTCATAAACACACACACAAACACCTTCACCAACTCCTCTCACTGTCTCACCGCTCCACCAGTGTGTGTGCGGAGGGGGGTCTTCGTCTCCGTCTCCCCCTTTGCCAGATTCCCTTCCTACCTTACGGAGCCATGAGTTTAAAAATAAATCCACACAGCTACGTGCATATATATATATATATATGAATATAAATACATTATATTATCTAGTGTCTGTGGTGACAGATGTTGCGGAGTCTGCTTAATTTCCACTGGCCAAGGCTTCCCTGGTGTCCGCGTAGTGGTGGTATTCGGTGTAGTATAGTTATCACATAATAGCTGAATGCAAGTTTTTTAATTTATTCTTTTCCTCTTTTTTTATTTCATCCAAGGGAAACCTGGCCTGGTTAGAATTATTTTTTAAAGCTATGTAAGCGCTACAACCTTGTACTTCGTTTCTTTTACATGTCTTTCAAATTGAGAATGATTTTATGTATATTGCACATGATTTCAGGATTTGTTTGCAACAGAACTTTTTGCGGAGAAGCTTTGTCTCTTTGCTTTTCCTCTCCTGCCTCTCTGTAGACAGTAAGGAGACGACGCTTAAGGCCTCATGGTCTAATTATTATTATTATTTTCCTCTCCTCTCTTTATAGTGCATGGGAAAACAAATATTTGCAAAGTCATGCGTGCAGAAGACAACAATTGCTTTTTGATATTTTGTAAATATGACGAAAACCATGTAATTAGTCAGTGTGTCTGTGAGAAGCCTAACCAACGGTGTCCGGTAGCTAAAGCAGCGCAGTACCTACTGTAGAATATTGTTTGTGTCACAGAGGGTGTAGCATGTTCCAGGCAAATTTGGCGAGGCTCTTTCTTCGTGCTTTTAGGAGATGCCCGCTTCACAGAGAGAAACCCATGACAGAGGCTGAGGTTTCTGTGGCAAGGTGTTTATTTTGTTCATTTTGTCTTTTTGTCTCTTGGAAGTGGTTGTCCAATATTTTTTATTCATTTGGTGGAGCGGGTGGGTGTGGAACTGGTAGTGTTTTGGCTTCACGTGCTTAATCCTGCTGGCTTTGCACGGGTAGAAAACAGCTTTTGTCGCTTTTCGTTTCCGGTGAAGCCCACTGTGGGCGAGAGATTTATATTTTGGAGACCTTCGGGTGATGACTCTTCATTAGTTTTATGAGTGGTACTGTATGTTGTACAGTTTAGACACACTGCAGATATTTAAGCCATCTTGAAGTGCTAGTGGTCTTTTTCTTTTCCTGTAAATGCTGTGTCTGCTGTGTTGAATGAAGCCCCTGTTCTGGTCACAGCAATTTGACAAAACTTAGACAAAAAAAAACCTAACTAGGAGGCTCTTAGTGTAATCGGTAGAACGCCGTGACCACTGTCTTACTGTAGATGAAAATAATCCTTTACAGTCAACTGTACTGCACAAATATTTTATGGGGATATTTATTCTTCGGTGTCTAATTAAAGCTTGCCTTTTTTCGGTGCAATTTAAGCATTCATTTGGTCATTTTTGAGGTTTCAGTACATTTTTACCAATAAGAATATGACTGATTTATACAGTGATATGAATGATTATGAAATGTTTGAGGCATATATTGACAGGTACGCATTAAACAGCAAAAAAATAATATTTTGGCCAAATACCACTGGGTTTAGTCATACGTGAAACTGGACTAGAGTATTTTAAACATTTGTTTACATTTGGTAAACTTTTTAATCCTCCTGTTGATGGTTTAAGACCTTTACAGACTCGTCTGCTGGTCATTCCTTCTTGTTTTTTATCCGTAAACTGGACTGTTGTAAAGTCACCCAACTTACAGTGATGTCCAGTCGTTTATTTATAGCCAGTCAAATTAGGCCTGAAGACGAATGTGAAATAATTAGTGGAATGTTGTCTTACAGAGGAATTGGATTTGGGTGATGGATTGTGGTACTTGATAAAGATTACAGTAATCCTGATTCCATGCCTGGACCTTTTCTGTTTACTGCGAAACATAAAGCTTTCTTTTGGACACAGTTAGCGCAGTTTAATAGGAGATCGTCCATTCTTCTGACAGATTGTAAGGGCAGTTGAATAATTGTTTAGATTGCTAATTTAGTCACATTGTTTGTTTTTTTTGGTTTTTTTTTTTTCTGTTTTCTTTTTGTCACATTGTGGTAAACAGTTCCCCTTCGACAAAGCTTGGGCCTGAGCCGAGGTCCAGATTTCAGCTGGTGGAGTTGGGAGTGCCTTTTGCCGATCACTGCGCATTATTAACATGACTAACAGAAACACTCATCCACGCCATTCTAGCTGTGGCCATTCTCTTCTTTTTGTAATTATTTAATATTAGATTTGGTACAGCTGTAGGGACGTGATTTCTGTTCGTAATAGGGGTCAACAGCTAGTTTTATCAAAAGTGATTGTTTTTAAATTGTCCTACATAGGTGTCCGTGTTCATGTTGTTGTGTAGAGAAAGTAGGTTCATATTGTATCATCAATTAAATATTGTACTAAATCATCATGGAGGAAATCCTCTTCTGAAGAGACGTATATTATTGAAATTCTTTAGGCAGCGTATGTGGGTACGATTTTAAAAGTCTGTGTATAGATGGGAAGCTCCTTTTTTGAAGCCTGATTTCCTGACCAAGATTGAGAGGGCAGCATACTATTCACATCAACCAGTCCAAAAAAAAAATCCTCTTTCCCCTCTACACCTTTTTTCGCACAAAAATGTATGTCACAGAATGGTTTTTCTCCTCCAAATATTTTATACTCCCTATGTTTCCACAACGCACGTTTTTAAAGCCATTGAATGAAAACCAACCATTCCATAAGACCATTTTTCAGATATAAATTGTTGGACTTTTTCCCAGAGAAGGCATTAAGGTAGGAACCATCTCTCAAATAAATAAGGTTGTGATTCTGAACCGTGTTTTATTAAACATTAATAATTCATGTTTATGTACTAGTGTACATGCCCAGCCTATAAAGCTGCAAAAATGAGCGTGTGAGAATAGGTGGGTGTGAAATAGGCCATCGACTTCGCATGAATGACTCAGCTCTATTTCTTGTGTATTACACATAGATATTGAGGGTAAATCTGAGGGTAAATATGGAGTCTGTACTACTGAATCAAAGAGTGTCTGTTTCACAGGTTTCACACCTTTCAAATGTCATTGTCTACCTTTAAAATCCTTTTATTTTTTGCTCTTAAAATGGAAGGCGGGCAGAGTTGTGGAAATGTTGGATGCTGCCCTTGTGCTCATTCACTTTTCTAACCTTCTAAGGCAAAATTGTGGTGAAGTTGATGCTTGCTCATGAACAAAATAAAGGACGATGAGATGGGATTGCGTTTCAGACTGAGTTCTTTTCTGTTGATTGTGGGGTTTCATAAAATGCCCCATTTCTAGATGCTGAAGGCAACAGTTTTAGCCACTGTGTCTTCAGGGTTATGAAATATTTAGCGTGAGGATAGCAAGAAGGGAGACTGGAGTAAAAGCGAGGCCTGACTGAAAGCGTTAACCGTCTAAAACATCAGTTCTTCATTGTGGAAAATCATCTTTGTTTGACGTAGATATGATTCGTCATTTTTAATTTGTTGGTTGTGGGAGATTAAATCATTCAGTCTTGCTGATCTTTCCTCAGGCACTCCCATTATCACAACTCTGCATCATGCATTGTATAAACAGTAAAAAACATTTTAAAAAAGCAAGAGCGCCATCTAATGTATGAAATGCTTACCACAGAGAGGCTGGAGCGCTTGAATGGAAGCGTAAAATACATACAAGTCTTTTTACATTTAAGATGCATTATTATGACATCTTTTCTGTCCATAACTGTGTCACAGTTTCCTATTACTCATTAACCAACATTAATCGTCTCCAGCCACAGAGTGAAAAAATAAACAGCAGAGACCAAAACATCCGATCAAAACTTGTATTTTCATACAAAGATTTTAACACATAACATTAGTACAAAACCTTTCTATACAGAACACAAAGTTTAAATTGTCCATGTCTTCCATAGAAATCATGTCAAGTTCTAGTACCAGAACATCAAATGCATGCACAACTAAACTTTTTCGGCTCCACTAGTTCATCTTGATTTACGCAACATTACAAACTTCATACCAGAACAATTTGAACACCTCCTACAGAACTGTAAATACATTCATTAAAACATTTTTTTTAACTGAAATACTCAAGACACTTCATCCCAGGGCTACCAGTAAGGAATTGCCCAAACACTTCTAAGTCCAGGCTATAATTATCTATTACATTTCATATTCAGTTTAACAGATTTTATGGTAATCTGCCCATTCTAGTGGTTCCAAAAGGCAGTATTTTGCTGAGGTTGTGTACAACCATGTTACGGTTCAAGTTTTAAACTGTAAGAGTATTTCAATCATTGGGTTTGGCTGTATAAGAAAATAATCATGATCCAAAGTGTAGTAGATATGACAACATTAAAACACTTTTTTAAAAAATCACTCACAGTAAGTACATAATTACAACATCTGTAAACAGGCATCTTTAAGCCTGGGTCTTCTCAACTCCAGAGCTGGCTAAGGCCATTATCTTATCTTCAGATCCTGTAGGAATTGGTAAAAAAGTGGCAGGATTAATGGTGGGATCAATGTTCATGCAGAATTCATTCCATCCTGACTTCAGTGTTGTTTATTATATATTTTTAGATCAGAAGTCATATGGTTAGATTAAGTGAGATATCTCTACTTACCCAAGTTTGCTGTAACCTTCTCAAACTGGCTAAGGGTGGCACTAGCATTAGATGTGAGAAAAGCTTCATCCTCTGTAGTAAGCTGTGGTGTCAAGAGAATAAGAAACGTAAGATGAGGCAAGACTGACCAGTACAGACTGTATATTTGAAATATATACAAATAAATATATAACACATAAATAATAGATATTTTTAGAAAATGTATGTTATTTTTTTTTATAGATTATGCATTTTAATCAATTTGTACTGAAACTGATTACACAGCATAAATATCATATATTGAGAGCCTCTCACTGAATGTTGTAATGTGGTGAGACATGTTATTATACCCTTAATTTGGGCTGTGGAGAGGAGAGGTTGACTGGATATGTCATTAACTGAATCTCACCTTCTCTCCCAACTTTCTCAAGGCAGTGAGGATCTCCACTTTCTGCTGAGTGTACACGTCTTTGGGTAGTTTTCCCACTATCACGTCGCGGTCCATCTGAAGGCAAAGTAAAGAAGTGTAATCTGCCTTAAAAAATTTGTAAAAATGGAACGCAAGGAACCCTGGAAAATTCCCCATTCTTACCTCTGATAGTCTTGTCCTTAATTGTCCTGGCTGCTTCTTAGCAAACAGTCGAATAACTTCTGGGGTCTTGAATGCCTGACTAATGGCAGCTTGGATAGCCTGGGCAAGAAAGCAGCAATATAAAAATAGAGCGCAGGAAAATGCAGATAAATTAAAATTTTATTCTGGCCTTTTCATTGTGAACCATCCAAAACTGTATCCAAAAAATCTTAAACTGCAGTAAATTATGTTGTATTATAGAGACATGGAAAATGAGAACAGAGCCAACTGTCTTTTTTAAAAACAAGTTGTAGAATGTAGACCAGGAACGGTAAAGTTACCACTAAAGTACACATGAGCAAGGCACCATCCCCAAGCACTGCCCCCCTGACACTGCCCATGTCAGCTGACCACATTTTGTTGTGGTGCCTGTGCTGTGTTCACAATGAGAATCACTTACTAAATCATTAATTCAGCTCTGTGCTTCTAGCAGAACTACCAATAGTGGGCCCCTAAGCAAAGGACTCTTAACCTCTAACTGCTCCAGGAAGACCTGTCACTGTAATAAGGATAATTTATATCTGCTAAATACTGTTAACTGTAAATTACCAGCTGCATTCCTCCTAATTCATCTACAAGGGTCATGTTCCCAGAAATCAGCTTCTTCAGTGACTCATGGAACTCGCTCAACTGCTCCAAAGTCTCTTTTTTAGTTTCTTCATACTCATCGTCGTCGAGGTCGTCTCTGAAATGGAAGGTAGATGGATCAAGTTCCACCAGACGAGTTCGACAAGAATCTTACACCAACATAACGTTTAATGTCATTAGAGCAGAAATGACGTTTGTACGCCGATGCTCTATGAGTATTTGGAATCTAGCCGCGTCACACCCACGATGGACATCATCACACGCACAACTGATGTTCAACTTTACCTGCACTCCTCCAAATCTTGCAGCTGCTGCATTAGTCGGTCTAGTTGCTCTTCCATATTCTGTTTTAGTTTCCCCGTTTCTGATTTTCCACGAGAAGCCATCTTCAAATCCCAAGAGATAAACACATTACCGTGAATAAACAATTCACATCGAACTTTTCCACTCAGTTTAGCTATCACGTGTTTATACTAAGTATAATCACCAGATTGTGTCTGTGCAACACCTTATGTCTTATGTCTGTAAATGAACGACGGGTGATATTTCCCTATACATATTGAAAGTCCTTCTTTAGAGGACCAGATTTGACAGGGTGGGTCTTCAGAGGGCTTGGCTTGGAATGTGTCACTTCTGTTTATCTACTCAGTGTACTTGGGTAGTGGCTGTCTGCGCAGCTAACTCTAGCTAGCTGTATATAAAACAAAGGCTACAGCTCTACATTTAGCATATTGAAGGTAAATAAAATGCACACCTCACCTATTCGAATTTCTCACAGAATGCCCTTCTGTATGAAATTAGAGGAAAAAGTCGATTTATGAGTTTTATGTACGAGTCTGCAATGGTCTTCCTCCACACAAAGCCGATAGGTATGCGTAAATGCTGCGCTGAATTGAAGCGCATAAACACCGATTGTCGTACAGTGTTTGTTGACGTCTTATATTTAAATAATTTGTAGATCGGCTGCGTAATTCATTTAAAACAGGATACAGAAATATATATTTATACAGCAGAAGTATTTAAAAGTATCATATTATTTCATGTAATGACCCCTCTCAGGTTGAGCCGGAAAGCCAATCAGCTGTTGCCTTACTGAAGCGGAAACGAATCACCGAGTTGCTTGGTTCGACAGGAAGTTCATCACTAAATAAAAGCTGCAAAAAAGAAGACGTTTATGCGCACTAGCGACACCCGCTGATTAAAGTTAAGTAAAGCAGTCAAACAATCGATAATCGTGGTGACGAGGTTTAATGCAGCCCTGTCCCTCAGTTACCACTGCTGTAGCCAATGCACCATATATTACTGTGTACTTTACTCAGAAAATAATTAATATTTCCCACTACTGATAAACGAGTTGCTCAGTTCTTATTACTGGAGGGTTACAACGACCATAAGGCCTGTAATTTACGCCCCAGTTAGATCACCTGTTGAGGTCTTGTGAAAGTGAGTGATTATTTGTCATTATGAGCACAGCATACCACACAGTGCACCACATGACGTGGGCAGCGCCCGGGTCAAGTACCTTTACCGGTCCGGGATTCAAACCGACGACCTTCCGAACACAGTGTGAACGCCCTAATCGTTACGCTACCCACCGTCTTATAAACACGTAGAGATTTTGAACACAACGCCCTGGAACTCTTTTCAAAACAGTTTGTCACGAGAAGAACTGATAAAACTAAAGTAAGTGTAATTATTATTAGACTAATAAAACACTTAATTAGAATAAGTCAATAGCGAGGATTTTCCACATTGAATGCATTCTTAGTAGTTAAAGTTACGTTAATCTCAAACGCAAGTTCTAACTCAAGGACGTGTTCAATAAGAAATGAGCAAGACCAAAATGAAACCAATACTACTTTTATTTCATCTGTCCCTCCTGTGCCAAATCTTTTGCTTCTCCTTTTGAAACAAAGACTGCTCATCATTAATACAAACACATCACACTTTTTTACAATTACGTAATAAAATAATAACAAGATGGGATAAGCCAACCTACACACGGACAAACCTTCTCGTGTAGTGCGTGTTCTGCGCTGTGAATCTGATTAAGACGCTTTTTCCATTAATAGACAATGCGCAAAAAATCACACCCATTAGAAAGATGCTGTCTTCATTGACGACATTGATTCGGAGGTTGAATTCTGCCATTAGGTACATTAATTATCGCTTAATTAACGGTAACTAACAATCGCTTTTTGTACGTTGCAAATTAACTTTATTTATACCAGCAGTTTCCTGTTACACAGTTGTACAATTTTACTTTACTTAATTTTCGACTCATGTGTCATTTGTCTGTTTGTCCCATATTGGTTATGTTTGGTATATTATAAGGATGAGTTACTTAATAAATACTTGTTTATTTAAAAAAAAAAAAAAAGTATTGTTGATAAAACAGCTTCTAAAAGCGGTGCAGTTATATATTCTGCATTTATGCGAGCATTTTACCAGTTTAATTTTAGCTATGGAGGGTTGACATCGCATGGGGGCGCCGAGCGGTCATTTCTAACTTGCATTTACTGATCGTAGAAGAAGAACAGCTCCACACTATGCTTACTTTCTGGAAGTTAGTATTGATGGGTTGATGCAGTCTCAGGGAGCACTGACACGTTCCGTAGTTTCATAGTAGTTTCTCAATAGACTTTGCGCTTTTCTCCTTTCGAAACCGATTTATCATTCGAACTGCTTATCAAACCAGCCTTTTTTATTTGAATACGAGCTTATCAAAGCAGCCATGTGACGGAAAGGTGCCGCGATACGCTTCATTACTCAGCCGTGACGTCAGAGCTCTGAGACGGTCAAGAATCGGTTCAGGCTCCGTCCGCCTTTTATTACCCCTATAAATCATTACTAGTAAGCGAAAGACACGAAAGAAATCTAATAGTGATCCCGCTACCGTCGACGTATAAACCAGAGTAAACGTTGGTGTCGGGTTGAACGGCAGCGGGCTCAGGGAAAAGCTAGTTGAACATGCAGCCGGAGTGGTCAATGTTTATTCAGCTGTAAAGTTAAATCAGTTTGCATAACGCATCTTCATAATAATGACTGTGCTTCTGTGTCTGCTATTCTGATTCTTCAACTGGTAAGCTAGTAGATTCATCTGTTGTTTTAACCTTGGCAGAGTTTGTTAAGGTGTGCAACTTAGCTGGGGGGAACTTTTAACTGGCTGTTTTAATGACAGTTGTTGATTTAAGTCTAGCTTTGTAGATTGAAGAACAGTCGTGGACTACAAAGCACTGCTGTACATCGCTCTGGATAAGAGCGTCTGATAGTTGCTGTAAATGTACGCATTGTATTCTGCGATTGTTCGCTTCAGAGTTGCCACGGTGACGGCAAACTGCGACTGGCCCACGAAAGCCCGCGTCAGGATACACGGGGCGATCACGTTTTGATAACACTGGAGAACAAAGATATTGCTGCTGGTAGTAAAACGTGATTTACATGGAAGCGACTGTATTGAATCCAATTCTGCACTCAGAACTTTCCTAGCACGTCCAGATTTTATAGGCATAATATTTGGTATTTTAAAACACGTATTGTTGCACAGCAACACAATAACAGCTGTTTCTCACTAACCAGCAAGCTGTAAACTGACCTCGTAAACAAGATGCTCACAGCATACCAGCAGACAACATCAAAACATAATGTACTGTTCAAAAGTGCTTTAGGCACTTGCTTTTGTTTTGGTTACAGCGGCCCTGATATCTTGTGTCCATCACAGACATATCTTAATAGAATCTCTCCACATGTTTATCTCTTACTTACTCAAATTATAACTATACAAACGCAAGTGAACAGTACATTACTTTTTGATTTAAGTCTCAGATTAACTTCTGTTTGTAATTTAGTTGCAACAAATACATTTTCCAAACATCACACAGCTGTAAGGCAAACTTTCCTTATGTGAAGTATTTTTGCATATATAACTTAAGATCTTGATGTGATAGACAAAATGTGCCTCCAGATTTGAATTCAGCACACAGGATTTACTATAGGACACATGAATTAGACCAAGTAGCAGACAGAAATTATTTCTTTGTGATGCAGTATAATCGATTACAGAGAAACTCTCAGAAAAAAATACTTGTTTTCAAATAGATAAATCCTAAAACTTACAAATGTGATAGAACCGTTTATAAAGCAAACATTTTACTTACTACCTATTGAAATTCACCCATAAGAATGTCCCGAGGATGTTGTATAGATGTTCTTTGTATACATGGGTTCTTATTACATACATTCTTATTAAAACACTGGTTACCTCTGAGTAAACATTATAAGAGTAAACATTATAGTATTAATATTTCGAGTCTTCATTTCATATAAGTGTCACTTTAAGTATCGAACACTTTAAAGTCACTGAAAATAAAGTAACTATAACTATACTTATAACTATACTAAAAATAATGCAGTTTTTATCACATCAAATGATTTGCACTGTATTTTAAAATTAGAGATATTAGTTTCTATAGTATTCATTAATGCTAGTTACAATAAAAAAAATCTATACTTACCAATAACAGTAGTCAGGCTTGAAGATTTTTATTTAGTAAAATGACATATTGCAACAATTATTTATACAAGAATGTTGGTTGTATATAGTACAATTTTTCATATTCACATCTTAATTTTTGCAGACTTTTAGTCCCAGCAATTAACACATTCATTCAGAAGGGTTTTACATGGGCTATGTCTGTGTCTGACTCTAATAATTTAGAAAAAAATAATTTTAGGATTATGTTGTACACTTCAAATAAATGTAATTATCTTCAGGAGTGGGGAAGAGTTATCTGTTCCATATGTTCATACTCATATCTAAACATACTGTATATTTTGTATTTGGAAGAATTCTGACAAGATTCTTTGTTCTTGATGGTTTGTATTTAAAAGCTACATCTGGGAAAAATACATATTAAACATTTTCACTAAATCAGCTGGCCTTTTTAACTATTAGGTTATTAAACACAGGTTTGATTTGAGATGTTTTTTACCCTTAGGTGGGGGATTTGGTGTTTCCGTCAATTGATATTAACAATGGCACTACGGAGTAAAACAGACATTGTGCTTTTGGCCTGTGGATCGTTCAACCCCATCACAAACATGCACCTGCGTATGTTCGAGCTGGCTCGGGATCGCCTGGAGGACACTGGTACGGGAAAGTTGCTTTACACATCACCGGTCACACATGCACATATGTTATGAGTTAAATTTTGCATTCTTAAATATGAATGGCCCCTTTGTTGTATTTTCAACCAGATCTAAAATCTAAAAAGGGAATATTTAGATCACTTAGAACACTTTCTTACCAACATGTATGGACATACCAGAACTGATTGTGCTTTGGTGCCAAACATCAACTATCAGCATTACTGGGGGCAGGGCAGAACCACTTCACTGCACAATAAACAAAATAATGCAGTGTACATTTGAAAGCCAAATGCAAGTCTCCATATAAATCTTACATAAGATGGGGTGTCCTTATTTTACTGGCAATCACATACCGAAAAAAAGAGAGGCACATGCATTTTTTTGTGTTGGCTAGCATGAAAAAAATGCTTTTTGGCCCATTTGATCTTCACATTCAGTGCTGATACATTACGTAAGGAGCAGGCACATGGACCAAACTGTGTAAAATAATTTATGCTAAAAAATAATTGGCAACTCATGAGAAAATTAATATTGTAACAGTTTTTGACATTTGAGATTTTCTGCCATTTTAACAACATACAGCTTAGTTGTAAGTTGTTTTCAGCAAAAAATGCCATCGGTGACTTAAGTTTTGCACATGCATCCCTGGCTTTAGTGTATTGTATTTATTTGTATTGATTATTGTCAGACATACTTCTCTAGTCAAATACTAACAGAATTGATGCAAATTTAAATATTAGATTTTGATAAGCTGCTATGTACATACATACAGATATGCAGTATGTCAGTAGGATTCTCGCTGAATCAAACATACAGTACTTATTCAGATTCAGGAACATACAAATCAAATAGCTTTTCTTATGATCGTCATGTGAGATTGTACAACACAAATAGAATTAATAGAATAAATAATAAACTAAGAACAGCACGTGTGTGTAACTCTGCCCTGAACTGGAAAACCAGCTGGCAACTGCCCAATTACCCACAATTCCCAGTTTTAAGGTTATATTCACTTCAATTTACACACCTAAGATAAGTTGGTCATCAGAATTTAACCTCACATTATATATGCTGCTTTTAACAGAATTTTAGCATAATATACTGGTGCTGTCTCTGAGAGACCATAAGGAACTTAGAAAGCAAAGGAAAGAAATCTGAAGCACCAAAGCTGCTTGTGAACTTCCCGTTCATGCATTGTTAGTCACATTTGTAGGGTGGAGTCTCTTTACATAACATTCTAACTTACTTTCTTAATTTGGCTCAGTTTGTTTTTTAAACAAATGAATTTTCTTGCTTATGTATTTGTTTAGAAAGGTACAGAGTGGTGAAAGGCATTTTTTCTCCCGTGGGTGATGCCTATAAGAAGAAGGGCCTGATTGAGGCCAGGCATCGGGTGGAGATGGCCAGAATGGCGACAAAGAGCTCCACCTGGATCACTGTGGACGACTGGGAGAGTCAGCAAGAGGAGTGGGTGGAGACAGCTAAGGTTATGAGGTGAGCGTCTTGTTTACGTGTGATTTGCGTCTAGTGAGACTGTGGGAAAAAGTCTGAATGTGTGTGTTTGCCTGCCATGCCCTGATGAGGCTTGCACTTGTCTTACTGAAAGATGTAGTGTTCTGGAGGGAAACAGACTGTGTATCTACAATAGTAGAGAAGGCTAGTACAATATGTGGCCAAGACCCACAAGATTGGGGGTTTGCGTCTGACCAGAATCATCCAAGGGGATATGATTGCAAAATGTACTGTATGTTAAATGTAACATAGAAATTCTGATTTTATGATACACTTTAAATAAAACAATGAAAAAAATATACAAGTTCATTAAAAAATTGTACTCAAATGTTTATTTTTTATGCATTTTAATGAACTGCCAAACTGTGTGAAGTCGTGGTACAGTGGTTTTAGTGACTGATATTCTGTGTTAATGAATGCACCTGAAATTAGGAAATGGAAGTTGCTCTGGATAAGAGCATCTGCTAAATGCCATAAATGTAAAATGTAAATGAGTGCCAATCACAGGAGCCACTCTTGCACCCCTGAGCAAGACCTTTAACCCCAAGTTGCTTTAGGGAGACTGCCCCTGTAATTAGGAAATGGCAGTTGCTCTGCGTTAGAGGGTCTGCTAAATGGTGTAAATGCAAAAGCCAAACAAACTTAATTGACAAATCAATAAATTCATGTAGAAGAACACAGTTTTTCCGTTTTTACATCATTCCATAAATGTTACCTTAAATACTGTGTTCTCAAGAAATTCAAAAAGACCAGCTTTTCTACTGTACTGCACTTGTTTCACAATGTAGATGCTTGTTTATAATGTAGGATTCTCATTCCGACTGACTTTGTATTGTCACGTAATCTAGTTGAGCAATTTAGGAAACTAAAAGCTTTATGTTTTGACATTGTTTTACGTCCTGTTCCACTTGAGGCACCATCACAATGGACTTCTGTCAGTGGATCATAATTCTGATGATGTGGACAACGTAAAGTCTGTGAAAAAGAGAAAAATGCATGAAAATGACGACATGTGCCCGGGTCACTCCAGGGATCACAGCAGGTCAGGTACGGTACCAAACTTACAGCGCTTCCTTTCTTGCGGTCGGTTTTCGACTATAGACTCGTATTACATAAACACAAAGTGACAAGAGGGGGGTTGTCGTGTTCCACGTAAGCACACCCAGACATGCTCGAGCATGTGATCTGTCCCGAGGCAAAGATAAGAAATTCAGAAGAAGGTCAAATAAGAAGTTCTGCAAGTTAGTTAGTAGTGGGGCATCAGCATGGTTCAACAGGTTCAGGCAACATTCCTCACAAATGTCAAGTTAGACCACTCAGAACAAATTCATCTCATGTCCTGATAACCGTATATCATGATACAGGACATTTTCTGTAAATTCAATTAATTAATAGTTATATAAGGACCACATGGAAAGGATTGACAAGTTACTGAAATAGTCTGGCAGGTGTTAAAAAAAACAACATAACTACAAGACTATGTGTTAAAACACAGTGTTTCTGATGAATTGAAAGCTTTTGTTTCTTTATTTCACTGAAATATGAATTGAGAATCTGGCATAATGTGGCAAGAAAATAGGTAGTTAAGAATTTTGCAGCCCTAGTCTGAGTCGTGGGTTCACCAGTGTGATCAAGATGTTGCAATAGCCAAATGACACCAGTAACTGTCACTATTGTTACAACTGTCAAGTTGTGAAACTGCTTGCAAAATTTGGCAAAACATTTTGAGAGCCTCTGTGTTTTACACAGTCTTACCTTTTTTACTTCATCATCTGATATACACACATGTGAGGTGAGGTGAATAACATTCAATTTTACCAGTTAGTGAGCTACGTTAGGCGGCAGGTGAACATTTTGGAAGTGTAAAAACGGCCACGTGTAAGGATTTGAGCGACTTTGACAGAGGCCAAACTGTGATGATGGCTAGACGTCTGGGTCAAAGTATCCTCAAAACTGCAGCAGCTCTTGTGTGATGTTCCCGTTCTGCAGTGGTCAGGAGCTTCATAAAAGAAGGTAGGAAAACTAGTGAAGTGTTGACGGGGTGATGGACAGCCGAGGCTCACTGATGTACATGGGGAGCGAAGGCCGGCCCGTGTTGTCCGATCTAACAGAAGAGCAGTGTATCTTGCCATAGTGCCCTGTCCTACCACCTAATTCAAGATTCAGTGTTCTTTACTTGGCACATACAGCGCATAGTTATACGAGTATAACACAGTGAAATGCACAATAATTATTCCTAAAACTAGAATGAAAACACAATTTAACAAATATTAAGTTGAGAAATAGGCAATAGTTGTCAAATAGAACGTGTGTGATAAATATGACGATCATTTAGTTTGACACAGCTCTCTTGGCATGCTCTCTTTATAATTCAAGGCTACAGCTCACTTGTTTGAGTGGTGGAACATACTGAGGTATGACATTTTACGCACAAGCACATAATGCCTGTCAGGGCCGCTCTTACATTCCCAGTGATCAATCACCCAAAACCTAGCAGCTTTTTGTGGCCAGAGGAAGATGAGATTAAACTATTGCCTTGAATCTTGTAATTCAATTTAATATAGTTCAATTTTATTTATATAGTGCTCTTAACAACAGTAATTGTCACAAAGCACTTTACATATAACTGGTCCGAACCCCCAACAAGCAAGCCGGAGACGTTAGGCTTCCTCTAGCAGGAAGAAACCTTGAGAGGAGCCAAGACTCGGAAGGGGACCCCATCCTCCTGTGGGCCACCGGAGTGCGTGAACATTTAATACATTTATTACAGTAAGTTAACATTAAGAGGAAGAGGAAAGTTATAAGGCAGCGTTACTAATTTTACATTCATTAAAGGGATAAATGGGGGAGGGTTGCATCAGGAAGGACATCCGGTGTAAATCTTTTGGCAGTTCAGAATGCGGACATCAATGCTGTGGCGATCCCTAACGGGAGACGCTGAAGAAAGAAGAAAGGGATAAAACTATAGAGATTCTCCTGCATTTGTTTTAAGAGGTAAGTATAGCGATCCATTACACAACATTTCTGCAGTTTACTCAAGTTTTTAATGTTTCCTGTGCAGACAGTCGTCGTCTGATGCTGCTGTGCGGCGCCGACCTGCTGGAGTCCTTCGCAGTCCCCAATCTGTGGAAACAAGAGGACATTGCTGAGATCGTGGGCCGCTTTGGCCTAGTCTGCGTCACCAGGAGCGGCTCCAATGCAGAAAAAGCTGTGTACCTGTCCGACGTGCTGTACAAGCACCGCAAAAACATCCACATCGTCCAGGAATGGGTGACCAACGACCTCTCTTCTACTCACGTGAGACGGGCTTTGAGCCGGGGTCAGAGCGTGCGCTACCTCCTGCCGGATTCTGTGGTGGACTACATTCAAAAATGGAATCTGTACAGCGCTGAGAGCGAGCAGAAGAACGCAGGCCTCGTCCTCGCCCCGCTGCAGAAATACGCCGGCAAAGCCGAATGAGCCTGGCTTCTGCTTCGGGGCACATTAAAAGTAAATATTAATTAGTAACAGCGTCCGAGACGTGGTAGGTAATTGAACTTGTTTTAGGTTCTTGAAGACATTTCACCGCTCATCCCAAAGGCTTAGACGGCTGATATTGATGTTAGACATTCACTGAACATACGGTATCAGCTTCATCTTCCGACAAACCATTTTCTTCAGACGTTTTGCCTCTCATCCGAAACCCTTTTTGGATGAGATGTGAAAAATCTTCAAGAACCTAAAACAAGTCCAGTTGCCAGTTCTCTACCAGTTATTTTGAAACCTAAAATTTGACAAGTTTCCCGGTAGCTATGGAGAAATGGATCGAGAAACAGACAGTAAGAGATCATCAGTATAAAGACATATCATGCTCAAAACCTCCTTTTGAAACGCCATGTTTAAGGGGAAGATAATCAGAGTAATCATACAAGATTTATTTGTATGGACACCAGCTTGGGGGGAGTACATATTAAAGACTTCATACATAAAATAAATGTCAGAAATCCAAATTTGAAAAGTATAAAACTGATTCCACAAAATCATATACCTTCTCAGCATCAACTGAAACAACCAGTTCTGGTTCCTTAGAAGATGAAACTACATATGATGTGTTCAGCATCCGTCTGACATTAAGAATGCAGTGCCTTAGTGTCTGTTTTGATTAATAATGTTTGATCTGCGGCAGGCAGAGCAGACTCTAGATGTCTTCATAGAAATTTGGAAATGCATCATTGAAAGGCTTCCAATATTAGGAAAGGTTTTCCTGCCACCAGTGTAAAAGACGAGGTACTGTATATTTTGTAGTCAGTTTTTATGACGGCTTTTCTGTCACATTTTGATAGCTACAGTTTGTAAAACTACATTGTTTCTGAGTAATAAATCACGAGTGCTGGGGGTTCTCGGTTTGGGGTTATCATTAGGCACAATTAGCCGTGGTTGCTGTATGTGTCAATATAAAGTTTTGAAATATAACAGTGTTTGAAAACAAAACTTTTTTTTAATCTGCTGGTGTTTTGTCAGGTATTATGCCAAATCGTTTTTTACATCCTGTTTGCACTTTGAATTGCAGTGGTGTTGAGTATTCTTTGCAAATAAACATGAGAACTGATTGTTCAAAGTGGCAAATTTCACACTGATGTGATTGATCAGGAATTAATCCCATACATATTTGATGAATGCTAGACTTTCTGGGGAAGTTTCACTCCCTCTCCTTCTTCTCTTTATGCAAATCATTTTTCCCCTCATACCCCTGAGGTAATAATCTCCCTACAGGAAGGGGTAAAAGGGGAAACAGTCATGTGTTACAGTTTGTGAATATCTGCTATTTGAGCACATAAAGGGAAATCCCATCGAATGCTTAAGTCCCGTGCTTGTGAGTAAGTGATAGGACCATGTGACTTGCTCATACGCACAAAGAAAGTATTACAACGTTGTTAATTTTAGCACTGATTTAACACTGCTTGAGTTGCCTGATAGTGGACGTGTGGGGAGTTTTTAGCAACACTGTTTACAACGTCACACAGAAAACTGCTTTCATAATGGAAGCATTCCTCAGGTCTTCCTGATCACCTGCTTTTCATAGATTTCCCCTTGACTTTATCATTTTCTAGAGAAGAAAGAAAATATGCTCAATACTTTCCATTGAGCTATTCTACATTAACAGGTTATTTACTTGTATAAATACTAAAATCTAAATACATTTAAATTAGTGTTTAAATAGTATTTTTGACTATGATCATTTAAACCAGCTATGAAAATGTGAAGATGACAAAAAGGCAAGTCATTTATTTTCACCAACGTAACTCCTGTGTAAAAACCTTAATAACAGTAGGGTGTGTCATACGATGACTGCTTTGACATAAAACCTTGTGTATGTGTGAATGTGTGTGTGTGTGTTCTGCATACAAAACATGAGTGCATGGCCACACCCACTGTTCAGGTGAGTTTTCATTTAAAAAGAAGCTCTACCTGTATCTCGTGGTTTAGTCGGTTCTGTTTCTCTGAGTTGCCGCCACTGCTGCTGCTGTGATCATTAGAAATCAGCTGACACTATGCCTGCCAGCCTTTGTGGAACATGGGACATGGTGAGCAACGTCAATCTTGAGGGATACATGATCGCTTTAGGTGAGACTACATTGGAATTTAGATTTGTGTATAGCATCAATTATTTCAATATCTGCATTTTTCTACTTAAATCTTTCATTGTATACTCTGTAATAAATAATAATAAATACATTAATACAAGGTAAAATAATATGTGATAATGTGCTATATAAATAAACTTGTCATTAGGTGTGAATATTTCAATATTGCTATGCAAAAAAAACCCTAAAAGTAAACAAAATAATATAATGAGTCACATTTTAAAATATTTTATGTCTTTTAATGTGTGCACTCAAATAAGTGCTTTTTTGCTCTTCTTCCCTTTCAGGCATTGGACTATCCATGAGAAAGATTGCACTGAGACTGAAACAGCGCAAAGTGATTGAGCAGATAGCTGGGGTCTATGTGTTCAAAACTCTCAGCACCTTCAGGAACTACGTGTTCTCCTTTAGAGTGGGCGAGGAGTTCGACGAGTTCACCAAGGGTTTGGATGACAGACACTGCAAGGTAAATGTTCATCTTGCTCATATTGATGAAGCAACATTTGTTAATTGGTTAGTTAATTTTTAATATTTGCTTATAACTGACTACGAGAAAGTAACAAGAGTACACATCTACTTATAAGGTGGACGCTTTTTCTAATACAATTTTCTAATACAAGCTCATCTAAAAGAATAAATCAACCTTTTGACCAAGTTCCTTTCAAATTCACTAAAATGAAAAAAGGGACAATACATTCTGGGAAGATTTGGGCTCCAAAAATAACAATATGTTTGTGACATTTTAAATAAATCTTGAATATTTCACTATATTTTTCTGTATGGGTTCTTAGTTATCCAGGTTTTTCCTTTAACTTTTAAAAAACCTTTGCTGTTGATTTATTTTCTATATTCTGTGTTTGTTACAATGTATTTTATATGTATTATTCTCTTATTCTGTCCAGCGCTTTGTGACAAATATCTGTGAAAAATAAACTTAATAAAAAATAAACAGATAGAAAAATAAAGTTTTTGGTGAAAATGTGGTTCACCCAAAATAATGCATCTAAAAACAGACACTCGTGTGTACCACAAACAAATCAAGGAACGTAGTGAGTTTATGAATTCATAGAAACCTTCATCTGTTTGCATGTAGTCGGTGGTGACGTGGGAAGGGAACAGGCTGGTGTGCACTCAGAAGGGGGAGAAGAAGAACAGAGGCTGGGCACACTGGATCGAAGATGACAAACTGCACTTGGTAATGCAATACATACTGCTTTTATGTTTCAAACAACTCAAATATTGTGAAGGTAATTTGTTTTTTGTTATTTAATTCAAAAAGGTAAACCTTCATATTTGCTAGATTTACATACGTATGGTAAAATATTTGAAGTCTACTTTTTTGAGATGCACTAGTATAAGATTTATATTGTATATAATTATGTAAATCTATGTATATTTCATCTTTGTTTTGCAGGAGCTGTATTGTGAGGACCAAATCTGCAAGCAGGTTTTTAAGCGGGTGGCTTAAAGCCTAACACCTTTAAATGTCAAAGTGGAGGAATTCAAGCCCTAAGCTTCAGTAATGCAGGGAATGAAAGCACCCAGAGTCCTGTTTTCTCTCACACAGCTTCTCTTCTAGGCAGGGATGAACACTATGCACACAGATTTAAGCTTTCAATTTGAGCTTTCAAGTTGTGCTGGAGAGGAGAAAATAATGTGTAGTGGGTGTGGAGTGCAGGCCGCCCAACCCTGTTCATGAAGATCTACCGAATACACGAATGCAGGAATACACACAGCTTTAACAAGTTGATCACTGGTATATTAGAGTAAGGCATGTTGCATTAGGCTTTGATCTGAACTCTGCAGGATGGTTTATTTCCAGGAGCAGGATTGGGCATCCCTGGTGAATGTTTTTTTGCATAAAAAGTTTAAAACCTCTTTGCTATGAATGATGCCAATGGATGACAAAATGATAATGTTTAAAATTAGCAATAATGGCAGCATCATTTTGTCAATGTTAAGCATTATTTGGCAATAGAGGGCAGAATAATGTTAAGACAAACAGTAAACAGTCTAACAGTAATCTTATGTATTGGTAGTGTAGATTTAGGCAAATGTACGGGTTGCACTATTATAATATACCTATTTATTTTAAGAAAGTGAGCACATTATTCTGAAGGAAAAATAATTGTTTCCTGAATGGATGTAAAGTGCGATTTGAATTGGCTCATTCATTGAAATGGGCAAAAATATGCAATAAAGTTTGTAGCAAGTCATTGTCATGTGCTGCTGTTGTGAAATTAATTATAATATTTATAGTATTGTGAAATATTGTAGAAAATGAGAAATCTGTTGCATTAAAGTGGCATTAGGTATGATTTGGAGCATTTGCGACCTCTCTGGTGAAAATATGTCATTGAAAGTATTATTTTCTGATTCTGGAGAGAGAAAGTAAATCCAAAATGTCACAAAAAAGACCTCAGGCAACTTGTTTTACAGTGTCCAAAGACTAACAACCAAATGTAGTGTAGTTTGCAACTGGCAAATAAATGTACAGTTATACAATTACAAACATATAGTTCGCAAAGACATGGAGTAATGGTAGTAAACCGTTTTAGGCAGTAGGTGGCGCCATTTGTCAAATGATCTGCTGTTAAAGGATAAGTCGTAAAATTGAAAATAAATCCCTCCGTATACATGTCTTTAAAAGTGGAAAACACTTACGTTCCAATTTTACCTCGGTCTTTATCGGGCTGTTCTCCAGGTATTAGGACATCTTAGTCACAACAAAACAACTGCTAGATTCCAACAGACTGCAAAAAAATCTCAACGAAATAAATATTTAAACCCTATGTGTAGCACATGATTACACATTTAGCTAATGCATTACGATGGATCTTAAGGGTTATAATATTGGACACTTTAATTTATTTTTCAGCCTAAGACAAACGTCCAGCGTGTGTAGATTCAAGGTTTTTCATTTGTCACATACACAAAGTCAAATTCAAGGTAATCTTTGTTTTCATCTCTGCTATATACAGAGAGACAACATACAATAAGTAATGTATAAATAGAATGTAAAATATACACTTTAAACTAGAAGTAGAATATAAAATGTAAACTTTAGACTAGAAGTAGAAAAATAGACAATTAGGTTACATGCAGTATTCAGCTTACCAGTTTTTGCACCTAATGTACACAAGATGGGCAAGTTTCAATATATCTGTACATACAGTATTAACTAAAACACAGAGAAATGTACCCTGATCGTTTCTAAGGCTGTGGAAATTAAAGTAGAAATTGGAAATGAACAACATAGTATGTTAAAGAGACCTTTAAAGAGCTAAATCTAAAGAAAAACAATACAGATAAAATGTTTCCCAAATAAAGTCTAATAAGTATGAGCATGGCATCTCATCTTAATGGAGTAGTCTAGATTTTTGTCTCAATTTAGCAAACTTAGAAACAGAAGTCCTGCTTTCTAAAACATAGCCCAGGATTTTGTTGCAAAGCTTGACTATAGGCCTGGTTTATCTGGCTAACTCACAATTACCATTAGGTCCCGAGTTCTTGAATCGTGTCCTAATTCTATTGGTTAGATCTGGGGGTCGACTCCAAGAAAATCGACTCCTCGATTGCTCGTGACTCAGAGTTTAGACTCCACCTGGTTATTAAGTCCTTAAACAAACACGTATTTTCCTATTTATACTCTTTTTTTTCGGTCAAAGTAAACTATATTGTCATCTCAGCCATATACAAGTATACATAGAGAGGAAACTGTGAAGCGTAGTAGAATACACATGCTGCAAATTATGAATTTAACATAGACGAAATGATGTGTCTGAATCAGTTCTGAAGAGGAAGACATTCGCAATTTTGCAAATGAATGTGTTCTCTTACATACTACCATTTCTTGTCAGTTTTGCAGTGCTTGCTTTCGGAAATTGTAGTTTGTACCCAGTATTTTGATCATTTGTCTTATTCCTATTCTTGGAATGAATGATACAGAATATCAGCATCTGTAACCTACCTATTGCGATATTCCCAAAATGATGTTTACTGGCAACATGTCAAGTAAATAAAGGTAAATGGAAAAGTATCGCGACCCCATTTTTAAACAAAACAGTAATGTTTGTTTACAACGTTACAAAATTGTGCATGGATTGTGCAAGCACCATGTCTTTATTTTGGCCAAAAAGCATAATGCAGATTTAAGTGAGATTGCTTATCGCCTTTGATCATTTAATTCGCGCCAGATATTGTAGACAGATTATAAAACCTGTCGTCAGTGCAGAACGAGTGTAAACTCCGTTAGGAATAAAGGAGAAACCTCGGGATTCTCTTCGCTGGAAAATCTCGTGGAATTGCCGCAACTCGAGCCCGAGCCCTGTCACGTGACCACGCATCCAAAATGGCCGCGTCGGTGTTTTGACGAATAATACTTTTTTGTGTTTGTTTCATTCTCGAAGGAAATTGGACTGATCCGGTTCAGATTTTGGGGAAACGCGCGTCTGCTCCATGTTCTGATCGAAAGGCTCCGCACCGACAATCACGACTGTATAGTTATTTTGTTTTATTGTTTTCTGACTATGCACTTTTGGTGTTTATAAGACAGCTAGCTGACTGGCTAGCAGAATTATTTAGCTAAAAATTAAAAGAAAATCGATGGAAGAGCTCAGCGCAGACGAGGTGAGACGCACCCATTACTCCTGCACTTACTTGTGCACGTTTCAGTGCGTTTTTGTTTTGTTACAATGTTATATTTTCGGGTTTTTGTGCTTCGCTGCTTGTCATTGGCTGCGTCCGAAAGCGCATACTAGCCCATTAAATAGTAGTTGAAAAGAGAGCGCTGCGCTTGCCTCGTCGCACTACTTAGTATGAGAGTGTGCCGTTTCGGACGCAGCCATTGTCACCATCTTTTGGTTAGCATCCGAGCAGTTCGCGTTAGCAAAACCCTCATACTAACGTTAAAACCTCATTAGCAAATGTGTGTCACTCCAGTATTGCTTCAACTGTCAGTGTTTTAACGTAATGACCGTCTGTCGTTCGGAGAAAGTGTTTAAGTCCGGGTTTCTATAAGGTGAAAGTGAAATTTACTCTGCTATGTCATTCTCCCCTAGTTAGCAGGCAGGCTAGTGAGTGATCAACATTTTTATTGATGTGCTAAAACAAGATAGCTAGGCTAGCTAACAAGGCGAATGGCTCTAGCCTTTTACAAAACGTCTCCTTCGACGATGTCCGTGGATCTGGAGCCATTATTAAACTTCGACTTTGAAGGCCAACAATCTTATTGATGCCTTCGATTGTGGAACAACGTGATTGTCACTTGGGCTGCTTAATGTTATGGGAAAATCACTTCAATGTTTTTTTTTTTATTGCTGTAAAAAGAAACGCACCAAAGAAATGTACAAAATAATTTCTCTTTAGTTGCAAATAATCAATCATTCCAAAATGATAGGGATTCTTTTTTAAGGGGATGTCCCTCTGCATAGAATAAAACAACAGTAATAGATGAGGCTGAGAAATTTTTAGTCTGCAGACTTTTTTAAGCGTGAAGCGTCCTTTCTCGAACTTTATCCAGTTGTGATATTTTTATCAGACAGACTTCTCATGTGGATTTGTAGAAACTGAGAACTTTTCCTTTTGTATTAAGCAAAAAAAAGTAAGTAGGGTGATTACAATGCAGGTCAGGAGGTCATAGGTTCAAATGTAGCTCTAACCTGCTGTCAGAACTAATAACCCAAGTTGCTCCAGGCAGACTGTCCTTGTAATTAGAAAATAAAAGCTGCTCTGGGAGGATCTGAGAAATACCATGCGTGAAAATGTGTTTGATTTTATTGATCATAACATAACAGTACAGTCTTGTTATGACACTGTTGTACATTTGCAGCCATAATTGTGAATAATGAGGTTACTCAGTGGAACTGTGGGTGGAATTGGTTTATGAATTATGGAGTTATATTCACCACCAAAAACTGTGGCACTATCTGGAACAATTTGTTGAAAGTAAATCAAAGAGAGATTCTACTCCTTATCAGAAACTGAATTTGAATAGCATTTTACATCATTTAAGAGAACAGGCTCCCTGGCACAACCATATTCACATTTACGTATTTAAGTATGGCATTTCACAGTTCTTTTTCCTGTTACATGGACAGTTTCCCTGGAGCAATTTGTTGTTACGGGTCATATTTAGGGCACCAATGGTGGCAGTTCTAGCAGTGAGCTGTATTTGTACCTCTGTCTGTAGGCAAGTGTCCTGCTTCCTGAGTAATGGCTAAAACAAAAAAATGGGAGCAAATGTCTTTCACAGGTTTTGCAGAGACAAAGATGAGTGAGTTTGTACTTTTGGTTTTATTTTGTCTGCTTGATTATAAATCTTGATCCATGTAGGTGTGTTAAAGGTTGCACAATAGCGTGTCACACAGTACAGGTTTATTGCAACTCATTAAAATATAACCTGCAGTATTTTTTGTCCAGTAAAGACCCTGATAGTGTGGTAATTGTTAGATTTCTTTTTTTCTTTGATGCACGGTAGACAGTAAATATGAGGCGAAATGATCCTGTCATGCGTTCATCTTTGTGGTGTTTCAATGTCATTCTTAACTGGGGAGGCTGAAGTCCTTGTTTTACCTTCTGCTGCTCTCATGAGTCACTAGAGAGTGCAGTGATGTCCTGCAGCATCTCATTTAGTTTAGAAACTGACAGGCATATACATTATGGGCCAATTCCCCAGTCAAGGATTAAGCCTAGTCCTAGACTACCTTTGCGTTTGAATGGTAAATCTCAATTTATACTACAACTTAGTCCAAGACTAGGTTTAATCCATGAGCAAGGAACCAGCACAATATATTAGTTTATTTAGATAGATATTTACTCATATTCATCAACTGTTGCTTTCAGTTTGTTGTGTCAAGCCTAGTCAGGAAACCTGCTTGGTAATGCACTATTAGATTATTAAGAATCCAGAATTTCATTAAGGTCCAAATCTCATTGAAGCCCTGCATTGTCTGTAATTTATACACAATGAATTGTTTGTTTAAACATGAATTGTCAGACAAATATTTTGCCTATTGATGTTAACCAAGTGTACAAGTGGTTCAGCAATTAGAGGAACAAAGTAACCCTTTTACCATAAATGTAAATCTAACTGGATGTTGCGTAACACAGATCCGGAGAAGGCGACTGGCCCGATTAGCCGGAGGCCAAACGTCTCAGCCCACCACCCCACTGAGCACGCCCCTGACGTCGCCACAGAGAGAAACCCCACCAGGTCCACTGCCAGGGCCCTCAGGGGCCTCGCCGCAGCCTCTGCCACCAGCACCATCCCAAAATCTGGGTCTCAATGCCCAAAATGTCACCCCTGCTACTTCACCGATGGGCGCTTCTGGTAAGAGGGCTGTTGTCAGCCATCACTTCTCAAACCTCCAACCTTTTAGTCTGCCATTGTTTTGTAGTAATGCATGTATACAATTACCAGAAATAGGTGTTTGCTATCTTTGAGCTGTTTAAAAGTAAAGACTGCAGCAATGCTTTACATGTTGGTGATAAAGTACACATTTTTATTAAAGAATCCAGAGTTAACATACTAAATGTTTTATACGAATTATTTTTCTTTTTGACGGTTTATGGGTATTACTGTTAATTCTGATATCAAAGGCACTGAATTCATTTGCTGTTTTAGGCTAATAGTATTAGACACTAGAAAAGTGCACAGTCATACTGGCAGTGTCTCAATACCTTAGCCTTGGCCAGAGTTCAACTGGGTACATGCAGAAGAGCCAGACTGACATTTTGCACTTATTCTTAGATTCCACAGTTCCACACTGCCTGAGGTACACGAGGAACACTGTCTGCTGATTGCAGACGTCCTCACAGTTACATTGTAGGTTATGACCTAGTTAAACAAGTGCTTGTTATATTGTCAGTGCCAGATTATCTTAATAGACCAGTTAAAGTTGTAACAACCCTGATTCCTGTAGGCTCAAATCAGGACACACTATTAAGGGTGATATATGAAATACATATAACTAAGAGTGTTTGTTGTTGTATGTCTGCATTTACTAGATGTGGTGCTAACAATATGAACCTTTTCCGTTTACCGTTTCTATATCCCTCCTTTTTGGGTGTCGGATTTCACCTTGTCCTTTTTAGCTTGCGTTGGTTTGTATTTCAGGGAATCAGGAATTTCTGGGCTGCCATCTGTTGTTGTAAAATGACCCGGTTTGAATTGTCATCATTACGAGTTGGGTGCTATTGTGGCTGCCTTTCAGCACACCTGATTCAGGGCTCGGCTCCACATGAAAGTGCAGTTTTAGCAAAAAGTGCAGCAGAGCTGTTGCAGTGTATTGCAGCTTTTCTCTAGAACCTGCAGCCATGGGGGTATTCCAATGCACCTGTCCTTTGTGCCTCTGCTGTCTGATGGCTTTTTGGAGCAGGCTTGTTTTCTACATGTTTCTCTGACTGAGCAGGCAGTTTAGTTTTTTTTTTTTTACATTTTATTGTGTAGTTCTAATGTAATGGTTTGTGTCAAGTCTCTCAGACAATGTTGACTAATCTGAGTAGAGCTTGAGGTTTGGCTCTTCTAGCATCAACACCTAAAAACTGTTGTACTACTGTTCATGTCAGCTCTTAAATATTAAAATGCAGTTTCTCGAACCCAGTTTTGAGAATTTACGTTTTGGTTTTGACACATTTCTGTATTGTAGTTGTGATACACATTTTCAGTTGGGAATATGGAAATATTTCAGACCCCAGGTTCATTCCTTCCCTTTACTCTTTGATGTAGGGGTGGCTTACCGCAGCCAGAGCAGCGAAGGCGTCAGCTCACTATCCAGTTCCCCATCCAACAGCCTCGAGACCCAGTCTCAGTCCATGTCCCGCTCGCAGAGCATGGACATTGACACAGCATCTTGTGAAAAGAGGTGAGTCTCCCTGTAGGCAAAAGACAAATTATAAGGTGGGGAATGTGGTGCGCATGAAAAATTAGATAATTTTCTTGAGAGCACATTTTGTTGTGAACAGGGATATTGTCCTGATTGTTGCATTTGTATTTTAACTTTCTATGGGGCCAAAGTTTCTTATTTGAGCTGCTAAGCAAATCAGTATCACTATTAATCATCTTTCATGCCATTGGAGCAAAATCATTATTGCTTGATTTCTCCAGTTTTTATTATTTTTGTTTGCTTTATTTAACATTTGTGATTGATTACTTTGTTTTAGATGTGTACAGATGCGCTATATTGACCCTCTTGCGTTAATATTTGTGTCCTTCCCTGTTGCACATCCTCAGCATGTCCCAGGTGGATGTGGACTCAGGAATTGAAAACATGGAAGTGGAGGACAGCGACCGTAGGGACAAGCGGAACCTGACTGATAAGGTAAGTGTTGCTCCTGTCCTTTGGAGGGCCCTTATATCAAATTAATTAATCTAAAATAACCTAATTAGTTATTTATACTTTTGCAGGACTCCTCGTCCAATCCAGATGTGTCTGAGGAGCAGGCTCTGCAGCTCATCTGTAAGATCCTCCGTGTCTCCTGGAAGGAACAGGACCGTGACGTCATCTTTTTGCCCTCGCTAGCTGCTGAGTTCCAGCAAAACCCAAAAGATGGTGAGATGAGAGAAAGATGGGAATTCAATGAAAGTTTACCTTCTTACAAATTTGTGCTATTGTGTTCAATATGTGCTTACTTGCTTTTTCCTCTCCCACCAGTCTATTCTGACTTTAAAGACCTGATTGGCCAGATTCTGATGGAGGTCCTCATGATGTCCACTCAGTCGCGTGACTGCAACCCATTTGCCAGCCTGACTGCCACATCACAGCCAATAACTGCTGCCAAATCCCCAGACCATCACCTGACACTCGTCCCGCCTTTGAGCCAGGGGAGCAGTCCCATGATGCCCTGCGGAGGGTCGTTCGGTGCCAGCTCTCTGTCCAGGCAAGTGTGAGAGAAGAACAAGACCCATTCATTGCTTTGGCCCACATATAGATTTTATCTCAAAATAAGTGTTGCAGCAGATTCTTGAAAAGAGCTCTGAAGTGTTCAGCTTTTCATGGTCTGTCTTACCTGCTTAAACAATTTTTTTTTCATATGGAGTCTCAATTAGCCATTAATTTTCACTGATTGTCATTCTCTCACGTTGTGACATTGTCATGTGTCACTTTATGTATTTTTGAATAAATAGTTTGTGTGGTTCCTGTTGTTTTCAGTCTGTATGGATGTAGTCCACACCCTCTCGCTCAAAACCCTGCCAGGAACGTTCCATTTATGCCCATACCTTCTGTCCCTCCTGCGTCTGCCTCTACTGAAGCTGGCCCTACTAGATCTGCCCCACCTGAAGCTGCCCCCTCCACACTTGCCCCACCTGAAGCTGGCCCTTCCACATCTGTCCGTTCTGCAGTTCTTGTTTCTCCAGGCCCAGCAGCTCTGCGTCTTCCCCTCAGCTCTCCCTCACCATCCTCCTCCGCCCCCCTACCCATCTCTCAGAGATACAGACCTTATTCTCTGAGTCCCTCCCAGGGTTCCTCCTTCCCTCCGACTCTGAGCCCCAGGTCTGGCTCTTCAGGGCCCTCGTCTGGCCCGCCTCCTCCAGCCCAATCCCCAGCTGTTCAGTCCAGCTCCCAGCCTGCACTGCTGCGTCACGCAGCTGGTCCGTTCCCCCTGTTTCCCAGCTCTCCCACCACTATGGCCAGACAGGCTGCCCTGGCTGCTCGGATGTCTTCTAGGTATTTCTTTGCTGTATTAGATGTGAAGCTTTGCCCACTAAAACCAGTAATAAGCTAACCTCTACACCTAGTTAACAGGGGAAAATATAAGATGTCCGTTTTCATGACGTATCAGCCAATTACTTCTGATAACTTGGTTGTAAAAAGCATGTCACATAATCCTTAATCTACTGAATCTTTGCTGCTTTCATTAAAATCCTTAGTTTTAGCAAGGAAGTGCTGATAGAAAGGTGTTTGTGGTTTTCCTTCATCAGCTTACGTGGTTTTCTTATTTTTAACAGACTTCCTTACTACAGTGTTTCATGCACTGACTCTTCTTGCACTGTTCGTTGCAAATATCAGTATAATTCTGCATGATTCTATACTTGCTTTTTTAGCTCAGCCCAGCAGACTGTTGTTGTTTATGACTGTTTAAAGTTTCTCTGCTCATCTTAATACTGAGAGACATATCAACTACTTCACAGCATTTCGCTGGTTTAAAACAGAAATCTGTGAATTTTATACTTGTTTTAAAAGGTGAGGTTCATAACGGAATATAAAATGCATATTTGGAACTACCCTCAATTGCTGGAGTATTTTTTATCTACAAAAATATAAAATACATCTAATATTTCATACTAAATTTTCATTCAAATGTATCATTAAAACATCATGGTTTTTGTTGGACCTGTAGAGTAGCTTAAAAACTTGTGTAATGTTCCTGGGTTCCTTTTTTTAAGATATTTATATAGACTAAAAGTGACGCTATTTAAATCCAGCAAAACACAGGCCTTTAAAGCTGTCAGCATCACTGCCGTCAACTATACACTACTATCCACAGTCATAAACACCTGTCTGCAGTTTTCAGTGTAACAGTCCATTTGTGGTGCTTCCTTTGCTGGAGAAATCTCATTAAATACTGTCCTCTCCTTCATTTCACCTCCTCCCTCCTGCGCCCATCCGTCCGCCCAACGTGGCCACGCCAGCCCGTTCTCTCTCCTCTTCTTTGCCCTGTCTGACATGTCTCAGGACAGCAGTGATGAAGAGCTGGAGGAAGAGGAGGAGGAGGAGGATTTTTCTGGGGTTCAGTTTGGGTCAAGGTACCAGTGCCAGTGTGTGCTGCATGCTTTAGCGTGCTCCCTGGCGACTAACAGAATACGAAACAACAAACGGGCCTTGCCATAAACCCCAGCCGATTCCGTGTGCAGCATTTTGTGTGGTTGAAATGGTTGTGTTTTTTGACGTTTTGTGCTTGTGTGAGCAAACGGACAGAAGGTGCATATTATTTATTTTTTTCCCCCCAAAGCCTCAGTGCAGCCAGTTGGTAGGAGATTTGCTTTCAGATAATATCTCACCAGCATCATGAGGATTTGAGTCTAATTGCAGCTTGCAGCCATGAATATGATCTGGTTGACCTCTGGTCAGAACATCTGCCTCCGTTTCTATTGTTATCCTTTTTTGTGCTTATGACTTTCTCAATACCGTCCTAATACTGTTAGTTGAATTTGTCCATGCGTTGAGAGGTAAATAGCAACGTGTGCTTTAGGTGCTTTCTGGATGAATAAATAACACGACTAATGAGAGAGGCAGAGGTGTGCTGTGGAGTGAGTCCTCACCGGGGAATCCGCCACTAATGCATGATGCATCAGACAAGGAGACATTGGTTTTGAGGCTGTTGCCTTTTCGTTATACGCATTGTTTTGTCTGGGTTGTGATTTCCCTTGGCTCTGTTCAGAAAATGTTTAGTCTTGATGACAGTGATACTTTTTCCAAGTTCGGCATCTCGACTTAAGTTAACTGACTTTGTAAAATGAGAAACACTGGTGTGCTTTTAGCGCTTGCATCTACTTCATGGCTTTATTTACTGTGTTCAAGCTACTTGTTTATCTAACGCAAATTTATAATGTAAGCCTCTCTTCCAGGGCAGTGCTGATTTATATCACATTTCAGAAGGCTGATCTGTTTGCAACAAAACCCTGGTCAGGCCGTTTTGACCCTCTCCTGTGTAACCATATCCTTTTGTGTCTATCCATCTGTCTTGTTTTCGTCCATCTCCTGCAGCTTGGGTGCGTCTGGAGGAGGGATGGCCGGTGATTCAGGCAGCGACCGCTTCACCATCGAGCCGTGTAAGGAGACGGAGATGCTGAACTACCTCATCGAGCGCTTTGACAGCGTGGGCATGGAGGAGAGGAAGGCTCCCAAGGTAGCTAGATTAACAGCCTTGAATTTGTTAATAATTACTGTTAACAATGACCTTTCATCAGTGCTTTAAGTTTCTCTTAAGTTTGTTCTTAGAAAAAAAATTAAATATTTAAGTAGTAGAATATTCTTCAACAGTAGAATTGAAGGAAACCCAAAGACCTAATGTTTTGACCCAAACATGCATGCAAAAAAGTTTTGCATAAGAGTGCTCTTCAGCAGATGTCGGTTCAGTTCTTAACTAGCAGCCGATCTTAAATAAGAAAATATTAAATGCCTGAATCTTCATGAAAAGGCAAAAGTGGGTTTTAAGACCAAATTTCGTCTTAAAATCAGTTGGTGAATGAAGACCAATCACATGACGCAGTACATCATTGTGAAATTAAAGGTCGTGTGTCCTACCACAGAAAGTAAAAGTCTTATGAGTGCGTCCAGGGGAGGGACTGCTTATCAGCATGGCGTCATGGCGGAATGTCCCTTTGTACTTCCTTATTCTGAATGTTCTGCCATCACAGATGTACAGCCAGCCGGTTGTCAGTCAGCTGCTCAGCAACATCCGATCTCAGTGTATTTCCCATGCTGCTCTAGTGCTACAGGGTGCCCTCACCCAGCCCAGGTCAGTACTTCATAATTTGTGTAATATTATCCCATTAGTATATTCAAGGCCTCAAATCTCAAAATCTTTATCACCTTTAAAAGTGAATTCCTGAGCCTTTTTTTATTTTAGACCTTTAGTGTCTCACTTGTTTGAATCAATGTGCAGCCTTTGAATTGAATACAGTTGCCATTTCCCCTCTCTCAAATCCCTCCCAGGGCTCCGCTGCAGCCATCCCTGCTAGTTCCGTACATGCTGTGCCGGAACCTTCCATACGGCTTTATCCAGGAGCTGGTGCGCATGACTCACCAGGAGGAAGAGGTGTTTAAACAGGTGGGAGGTGCAGCGCTCGCCACACACTGATTCATTTCACATTTGAAGAGGAGGAGGACGTAATTGATGTGGCATTCTCGGCTGCGGCGTGTATCTGTTTTTTCAAAGTTGGAACGTCATCCTCGACACTTAATAATCCTCACTTATTGAAACATATAGTTACTTAACCCGGGTCATATTCAATATTTCTTTTCTCCCAGGATCGTAATGTGAATTGTGTGTGTGTTGTTGAAAGAGAGCTTACTGCTTCTTCATTTGAGGAAGTCATGCTAGTAGGACAGAGCATCATACCTATAATGTATTACATTTTGAAAGTAACTTTCCCAATATTGGTCATAATGTCGTACAGTTTAGAAGGCATGTGTAGATTCCTAATGTCATTGAATGTTAATTTCCAGTGGTAAGCTTATAATAATATTTGGCATCAAATACAAGGGTTAGTATTAAGCAACACAAATTGAATAGAGATATTTGATTTGCATTTTGCATATACTTACATGAGAGTTATTTATTTGTTTGTTTCTCAGCAGTAACAAAGCTGTGTTATCTTCCTTTTCATCTGCACACCAATGTGATTATAGTTCTTTGCTTTGCAGATATTTATCCCTATTCTCCAAGGGCTTGGTTTAGCTGTGAAGGAGTGCTCCTTTGACAGTGACAACTTTAAGTACCCCCTGATGGTAAGAAGCAAGGTTGCCTCTGATGTAGTCTCGTGGCAGTGAGACTTAAATGTAGGTTTTTGATTTCTTTCTAAACGCAGATCGTTCTCTTTCATGTCCCTGGCTTTTATCCCTACGAACTGCCAGAGTGAATCAAATTGCAGATCGTAAAAAGGCGACAAACTGTGGTTTGTGTCTGAGCTAGACTAATACACAGGAACAAATATGTGCCTTATAAAAGGATATGAGGCATAAAATTGAGCGGTACTTTCCTGGAAAACTAGGCATTAGGAGGATTAAATGGCATTTTAATAGAATAGTTGAAGAAGAGCTACTCTCTGTTTAACTCAAGGTTTCTCTTTTTTTGATAACAGGCTTTAGCTGAACTTTGTGAAATCAAGTTCGGAAAGACTCACCCTATGTGCAATTTGGTGAGTTGTACCTCCTGATCAATTTCTAGGACATTAAGCAGTGTTCATTGATGGCTGCTGGTGAATGTAAAATTTATTTTTAAAAAATCTGTGTTCGCAGATCACCTCTCTACCACTGTGGTGCCCCGATCCACTGAGTCCTGCGGCAGGCAGAGAGATTCAGAGACTCTCTTTTCTTGGAGCCTTCTTTAGTCTCTCTGTCTTTGCGGAGGACGATGTGAGTCATAGCGATCAGAGTTCAAGCAGAGAAAAGACACGCACGACTGCAAAGCAGAACAAATTTAAAATGGCATCTCATTCAGAAGCGGTGGCTAACGTGTTGCGTGCTGCATGTGTCTACTCAGATTAAGGTGGGAGACAAGTACTTCTCAGGACCTGCCATTACTATGGAGAACACGCGCGTGGTCAGTCAGTCCCTGCAGCACTATCTGGAGTTGGCCAGGGTGAGTGTTCCGGCTGTAGAGCTGCTGCATATTAAATGAGACATTTAAATCGGTCATTGGAACATTGACTGACTGAAATATTCTTTTTATAGCATGGTGTTGCTACTGGCTTGTCAAATGACGTTTTGCTGTGTTCACAAAGCACTGATGAAATATGAGCAGTCTCAGATGTTTTTTTTTTTGCCCAGACATGTCAGATCCTAATCTGATTAATTAAATTGTGCTTTGTGATTTCTGAGGTGTGTGATCATGGCTTTGTGGTTGTCAGGGTGACCTGTTTAAAATCCTCCACAACATTTTGCTGAATGGAGAGACGAGGGAGGCCGCTCTCAGCTACATGGCAGCGCTGGTGAATCGCAATGTGAAGAAGGCTCAGATGCAGGTATCGCTACTTCCTACTCAAAATACACCCTAAAGCTACTAAAAAGAAGAAACTTTGTATGTATTCAATTCATTTTTATTTGTATACCACTTTTTGACAACAGACATAGTAAGAAAACGTTTACATACTACTGACTCCAAGTCCCTGACAAGCAAGCTTAGGGTTATATCTGTCTAGACTCAATATGGATGCTGCAGACATTATTTTAATGCACACCCAGCTCAGTTAGATCCATATAATATCAAGATACAAAGCAGGTCATGCCAGGTTTGCTCATTGTTATTCACATTGCTGATGTTTAATTTCTCCTGTGATTGCAGACGGATGATAAACTGGTGTCCACAGACGGCTTCATGATGAACTTCCTGTGGGTGCTGCAGCAGCTGAGCATGAAGATTAAGCTGGAGACAGTGGACCCCCTCTACATCTTTCACCCCAGGTGCCGGCTAAACGTGAGCGTGGAGGAGACGAGACTCAAGGCCACCATGGAGGAGCTGAAGAGTTGGCTTGCCGAGCAGCGTGAGTGCACGGCTTTATAGGAGCCCACAGCTTTGTTATCCCTCTGTTAAACTTAATCCTTATTTAATGTGTTTTAACAGTCCTGGGTCAGGGTAATACAACCCAATGGATTAAGTAACATTTTTGTCTGTGCTTGCGTTTGTAGGGGGCAGTAACAGATGTGAATTTTGATTTTTATGAAAAAAAAAAGTATGTCATAGACAAAAAAGCAAATTTGTGTTTTTTTTTTAACATGTTAACATTTCAAAATGGTCCTTCAGAAAGAATTTCAAATCTATAAAAACCATAAAACAGTAGCATTGAATTTCATGTTTTATAATTAATTGTTCTCTCTCATAATTTATTACCCTCCGTGTTTTTCATAGTTTATTGTTTTGTTAATCCAGTTCAACTTTACAATATTCCTCTGTCTGTTTCGTTTATGAAGATCCTTCCAAGTTCTCAGAGCCCAAGTTCCCTACAGAATGTTTCTTCCTGACGCTACACGCTCACCACCTGTCCATCTTGCCTGGGTGCAGACGTTACATCCGCAGATTAAGGGCCATCAGAGACCTCAACAGGTCCGTGCTTGGTTTCTTGTCACATTTTTGTTAATGATATAAATGTAAATGCGTGTTCCATGAGGTGCCTTCTTAGAGATATATTAAGTCGTGTTTACCAAGAAATTATGGTTTCCTTTTTTTAATAATGTGCGCTCTGAATATCTTGACTGATAGAATTAGGATTTGCAAGTTCAGGCAGTGCATGAATATATCATTTTACATTCTTCTAGCTTTGCTAATCTTTTGTTGTTTCCAAACACTGCTTGAAATAACAGCTTATATGGGTTAGTGCTGCATTAGTGGCAGTCGTTCAAGTCTTTGGCATTAAAAGTGAAGGCCCAGACAAGTCTGGCTGCATTAGCAGGGTGTTTTATTCGGAAACCTCTTTTCTGAGTGCTTAGTTCCCCCTACTGCTGGCAACTCTCATAACACTCTGTCCCTGTATGATTCTTCATTGCTTTGTTAGTTCTGGGTTGTGGTTCTTAAATTAGTTTCCCTCTGTCTGTCACTCATTCTGTCCCTGTGATCCGTTCTGCAGGACTGTGGAGGAGCTGAAAAACAGCGAGAGCCAGTGGAAGGATTCGCCATTGGCCAGCCGACACCGAGATATGCTGAAAAGATGTAAAACCCAGCTTAAGGTTTGTGCCACGCAGATCTTCTGTAGCAGTGTTTCTCAGACCAGCCTGTTCGAAGGTTTTGAGTGACGTGAATTAATGTTTCAGAAACTGGTGCGCTCGAAGGCATGCGCAGACGCCGGTCTGCTGGATGAGAACCTGCTGCGCAGATGCCTCCAGTTCTACAGCATGGTCATTCAGCTCATCCTGCGCATGGCGCACCCTGCATATCCAAAGTCAGTTCCTGCACATCCATCTATTAAACTTTTAACCTTTTACTTCTGTTTCTGAGGTAGCGCCATGTTCATGCACACCTGTCAAATCCTGTTACAGTGTCACCCTGCCTCTGAATCCCGAGATCCCCAAAAGCTTCGCTGCACTGCCTGAGTTTTACATTGAGGATGTTGCAGAGTTCCTGCTTTTCATTGTGCAGTAAGTCAGTCATGGGGCAAGTTTCATGTACGCTCAAATAAAGGACATCGAGACACACTAGCATGCTGGGTCAATTTGACACAAAATAAGTTGTGTTTTGGAAGTTGCCCAACTGTCTCCTAGGCTAGAACACAGTGCTTCTGTAGCCAAAAGAACTGTGAAATGGTTTTTGTATTGTCAGAACTGGTGATGTTGACTGCCCTGGTATCTTCATCCTGTGTTTTAGGTATTCTCCTCAGGTTCTGTACGAGCCTTGCACTCAGGACATTGTGACCTTCCTGGTGGTGTTTATCTGCAGTCAGAACTACATCAAGAACCCTTACCTGATAGCTAAACTGGTGGAGGTGTTATTTGTTACTAACCCAGCAGTCCAGCCTCGTACCCAGCGTTTCTCTGAGATGATCGAGAACCACCCTCTGTCTGTCAATCAGTTGGTCCCAGCTCTCATGAAGTTTTACACTGGTACGTTTACTGAAGATTTTTTCATTAACGGAAGGTTGCCTGTTCAAATCCCAGACCCGTAAAGGTACCACTGAGGCACTCGTGAGCAAGATACCCACTAAAGGTGCCCACTGCTCCTTCACAAATGGGTCAAATAGCAAGGTCACATTTGGTTGTGGTGCACTATGGGCTGTGGTGTGTTCACAATGACAAATAATCACTCACATTCACTGTCAATTAAGAGGGAAATTATTTGGTTTTTGTTGCCTTCCCTAAGGGATTATGTAAATAATTATAAGTTGTTTCCTAAATCTTCCTAATCTGTTGATGTAATAATGCTAGTCTTTGCAAATATAACAAGGAATGAAGAAATCTCTTAAAAGAAACCTTTGTGCATAATTATGTGGCATTAATGGAATGTTTTCTTGTAGATGTGGAGCACACTGGAGCCACCAGCGAGTTCTATGACAAATTCACCATCCGCTACCACATCAGCACCATCTTTAAGAGCCTTTGGCAAAACATTGGTCACCACGGTACCTTCCTTGAGGAGTTCAAGTGAGTTTGATTGCTATTCTGTGTTGTTGTCTGTTGAATTGTGTTAATAATGTGTAAACGGACAGGTGACTGGTGAACTGGTAATTCATATTCCTCATGGTACTCTCTCTAGCTCTGGAAAGCAGTTTGTACGCTACATCAACATGCTGATCAATGACACAACGTTCCTGCTGGATGAGAGTTTGGAGTCCCTGAAGCGCATCCATGAGATCCAAGAAGAGATGAAGAACAAAGAGCAGTGGGACCAGCTGCCCAGGGTTAGTACACTGCCCACAATCCTTCTCTCACACATTTACCTCAGGACGCAATTCAACAATCCATTAGAATCTTCTTTTAGTTTAAAGCTAGTGCTTGTGAGCCCATCTTCTGTTTGTTGATTTGAACACTGGTATCCCCAGGAGCAGCAGCAGAGTCGGCAGTCCCAGCTGGCCCAGGACGAGAGAGTGTCACGCTCCTACCTGGCTTTAGCCACCGAAACCGTTGACATGTTTCACATCCTCACCAAGCAGGTCCAGAAGCCTTTCCTCCGCCCTGTGAGTCCTCGCCTCTTCACTGACTGCTTTTGAACACATCTTATGCCACATGATACAAACCTGTTTCAGGTCCATGAGGAGGGTGACTAGCAGTTTCTGGGATTAAAAAACTGAGGACAGACAAAGATTAATTAAGCTACACAATTATGTTTTGTTTGAAAAGAGCTGTATGGGTAAATGGTGAGAGATTGCTGCACTCCTACTTATTAGAAATGAACCCACTCTGATCACTACAGGTGTTTACATACTCATGTGAAACATCTTGCTTAAAAAGAGGGAAGAAGGTGTCCTGCTTATTCTAAATTGCAAATACTGCACGAGTTAGAGTGTAGACAGAGTGCTATTCCCCGCCATGATTTATGAGAGACATGGTAATGTTTTGTGTAGGAACTGGGTCCACGTCTAGCTGCCATGCTGAACTATAACCTTCAGCAGCTGTGTGGGCCGAAGTGCCGTGACCTGAAGGTGGAGAATCCAGAGAAATATGGTTTTGAACCCAAGAAACTGTTGGATCAGCTAACTGATATCTACCTGCAGCTGGATTGTGCTCGCTTTGCTAAAGCCATTGCTGATGATCAGGTGGGTGCAGTTTTGCCAATAGCCTAAGAAATAACACGAATGAATCCTGTTATGTTTATGATTCTAGCATAGTAATAACAGTTCGAAAACACTACTGTGGAGATATTTACTCACAGTACTATCCATTTTTTCCTACATCTTGTTTTTTGTCTCATATAATCAGAGATCATACAGCAGGGAGCTTTTTGAGGAAGTGATTTCCAAAATGCGAAAGGCAGGCATCAAATCCACGATTGCGATTGAGAAGTTCAAGCTGCTCTCGGAGAAGGTGGAGGAGATAGTGGCCCGCAATTCTCAGTCTGAGATGGATTACAGTGATGCTCCCGATGAGTTTAAAGGTAAGTGCTGTGTGTGTAAGGTGTTGTTAAGTGCATGTCCTGTGGTTGTCAGAGAAGCTGCACGGACTGAAACCAGTGACTGGATATAATCTTATGTAGGTAAATGCAGTGCAGATACTTCTTCCAGTTCTCAGTTACACCCATGCAACCCTTCACCCCTTCTTAGAAGACTTTGAGGTTAATGCTCCTGTTTATATGTGCAAAGAAATGCTTCCCTTCCTTACGGCAAATATTCTGTATTTCATTTCACCTTATTACCTTTTTTGACTTGCATTTTGTATAATTATTGTTTCAAATACATTTATTAACTGATTAAATTTGTCTGTCACTGGAGAAAGATATCTGGGTAGGAGAATGACTTTCACCTATAAGCCAAGGTCATAGGTTCAAATCCAGCTCAAATCCTACTGCCAGATTAACGATCAATGAGGCCCTGAGCAAGGCTCTTAACGCCAAACTGCTTTAGGGGGACAGTCTTTGTAATCAGGAGAGTTATTTGCTGTAAAGTTAAAATACTTAGTTACATTCAGCTTCTGATAATAACTATGCTTTGCCTGTTGCATGAAAGACCCTCTGATGGACACGCTGATGACTGACCCTGTGCAACTGCCTTCTGGGAACATTATGGACCGAGCCATCATCCTGCGCCACCTCCTTAACTCGCCCACTGACCCTTTCAACAGACAACCTCTCAGTGAAAGCATGCTTGAGCCAGGTATAAGACACACTCACCAGTCACAGCCTTTACAGTTTGCACTAAAACATTCTTGTTATTTTGGGTTTGATTCAATGGACCTCTGTTAAATTGTGTATATTCTTCCACAGTCCCAGAGCTGAAGGAGCGCATTCATGCTTGGATGAGGGAGAAGCAGGGAGGACGCTATTCTCAGTGAGACGCATTTGTCTTCAGTTTAGGATGTTTTTCTCCATGCCAGAATCCAACATTGGACAGACAGGATGGAAAGAAGTGAAGAAGAGGAAACAAATTGTTATAAAAGCCTAATTTGACCCTCCCCCCTCCTGCATTCCCTTAATTATTTTAATTTTGGGCCATCATCTTTTAGGCTCTTGTTTCTAAATTTAAGCATCATAATAATAAAATTTAGACTTTTAAAATGTTTTGCTTATTACTTTGTATATATGACATATATATACATATATTTAATTCTGTGAATGCATACCAATGTGCAGAGAGACTAGGACTCAGAATTTAGAATTGTCTGCAAAAAATAGCTAAAAGTTGACTTTCAAATTGGCCTACTTTCTGTTTTCTTTTTTAAGCCGTTGTATTTGGCTCCAAGAAGGACTTTTGGTATTTTGTGGTTTAGGGTGGATATTGAAAGTAGGGATGAGGAAACAATTTTATGAGCTATCATGCCCCTTTAAATTATATCTACAATCATGTGACCCAAGTCCTTTTGCTAATTCACATTATTGCAAAGTATTGGTTATAGACATGAAGATTACAAGACATGGCCTCAGATGATATGGGTTGGAAAGTGTTTAAATCAGCATAATAGGTCACATGCACACATACTTGTGTATTTGATGGAAACCTACCAGTTGATGGCAGAATATGTATTGAAAAAGCTCGTTTTCTTGCTGTTAATTTGAGTGATCGTTAGTGTGTGGCCATGCCTAAAAGGCCACCCAAACTCTACATCTGACATTTCCATAGTGTTGAAGCTGAATTTAAGGTCGGAAAACAGAATGCGAAACGTTTGTAGCATGATCGTCACGAAAGCCAGTGCACCAAATGTCTTTTCTTTTAACTTCTACAGTTTTATACATCAAGAAGGTTCATCAAGTCCTGCTGTTCGTATTAACCCTGATTGTTGAACTTCATTGTGATTTATGGAGTTGTTTTCCGTGACAAAGATTTAACTGTACAGGAATTTGCTTCCTTTGCTACAAACTTTTTTTGGACCCGGGACTTCAAACTGTAATAAATGGTAATGCACACATGAAATTCTTGCTTGTAATTGCTTTTGTATACAACTGGTTTGCATAGCGCTATCAAGGTTTATAATGTGTAATAATTATTTACTGACTATTACTGCCTTCTCAACTAATGTAGTGTCATGTGTACAGTATGTGCCTTGACTGTGATGTTTTTGGTAAGAATACTGTTTTAGAGACCATTATTACATGCAGTGTTTATATTGTTTCATACTAGATTTTTGCATATTGATTGTAATGCAGGCATAAGCTCATAGGTGTTCAGTTAATTGTGTGAACCAGCTATTGCATTTCAACTCATATTTGATTATAAAATTTGAGGTTTGCAAATTTGAGGCTTGCACATGTAATTGGTTCACGCACTTAAACAGGTAGAATGTAAAACTGGATACTCACCTATGGACCAAGAGGATTGTAGGTTCAAATCCATCTCTTACAGCTAGAGCGCCCCGAATTGGAAATCTTTAAAGACCCATAACCCCAAGTTGACCCAGGGAGACTGTCCATGTTACTGTTAAGCCGGGTACGAGAAATCAGTTTTCTTCATTTCTTTTTCTTCTGTACACTTAGTAACTCCTTCCACAGTTCATGTCTTAGAGACAATGTTTATTGCGTAAAAATTTAATTTGTCCATTTAATCATTTTCTCCTTTTATTCCTTTCTACGTTTTAGCACACAGTAATTACGCAATTTCTTCGGAAGAGGGGCGTCTCGTTAAAAGTCACTTGTGGATAAAGGCGTCTGTAAAAATGCCGCACATGTAATTAAAAAAAGACAAAACAGGATAATGACTTAAAAAGCCAGATTTGCACATCTCTGCAATGCAGTCTGCCTTAAAACGTTTCCGGAAGCTCAGAAGGACTTTTTAAAGTCTGGTCCTCTTTTTGTGCAAGTGGTCATTTTATCTGCTAGGCGGCGTCCTTCGCTTTTTGCCAGGACTTATCCCTTTCCGTGACCAGTCAAATATCCTGCAGTATTACGTCACTCCGTATCCACGCCTCTTCAAGCAATTCCTAAATGCTCATTGGCTAAATTGCACATTCCTCAAAGATGGGTTACATCTTATTGGTCGGCAAAGTTGTCAATCGAGACAGTGACGAAGACCAGTTGACGTAATGGTTTCAGTAAATCAAGGCATTCAACCATATCTCCAACTAGCGACAGGACCGATTTTTCCCGCACCAGCATCATAATCCCGTAGAGCATCACATCTTAAACGCGACCTGCGCTCGAAGCCCGAGGGGACGAAGACCGAAGAAATGCAGCTATGATGGCTGTGTATAATAGCAAACGAGGAGTTATTAAGTATTCGTCGGTCCTTTTACTCTGATCGCTGCTGAGTCCGCTTCACGTTTGACGTCGAGACGCCTTTCGCAGCTCGCGACTCTTCTGTGGTGTTCTAGAGCGCGCGCCGACGTCGCGAGGTGAGTGCGCGTGGAAAATTATGCGTTAAAACTGGATTGGGTCGATTTGACTGAGGTCGAACGGACGGGTTTTAACAACGAATGAACATCAATTTTGACTTTGTATGTAACGTTTTAGGTCTGAGCTGCAAGTAAGTACATTGTTTTTTCATTCTAGTCTATTCATTTAGCGTCAGACGGGTAAAAAGGCATTACATGGGAGTGAGGGGGGTAAACACACGCCGCCAAGTTGACGCGAGTCTGCGCAAAACGTCAGCTCGGCCGGCTAGTCAGAGCAGACACGATAAGGTCACCGTTACCGACTACTTTTTACCACTATAAAACATTTTATTCATTTGGGTGCACCGAGAGATTGTGTTGCATGGAAATGAGAAGCTGGTCCAGTCATTATTTTAAATAACGTACAGGTTGTGACTAGCTTAGCGTAGTCAGCCTTTGCTATTGACCAAAAATATGGCGTGAAGTTAAAGTCTAACATTTGTCATATCACATGTTTAATGCAAATATATATACACATATATAGCATTTATGGAATATTATATCGTTTGGGGGGGTTTTGAGACAATGGCACCTGGTCTCTTGCGGTATATTTTCCCACTTTTGTTGTCTACGGCCCGTTCGGGGCATTTTTTATGCTCATGGGCGTATGCCGAGGAATTACTATAAGGACTTGAATTGGGGGGAAATGTGTTAATGTATGGGAAAATGTAGATGTAATTAAAGCTCCATTCTAAAATGAACCAGTCCGGTTTAATAATAACAAAAACAAACAAATGAAACGTTTGTGTCCCAAATACACTGACTAAAACGAACCGATTCGACATTAGAGTTACGGGTTAAAATAAATAAAGATTTTTTTCATCAGTGTAGGATGTTTAAGATGGAAATCAGCAGAATATCTAGATTAAAATCGATCTTAGCTGGAAAATTGGGCCCATCCCTGCTGCAGTTTACCGGCAGCCATGTTTGAGTCCGGGAGGAAACCATCTAACAGTGAAGCTCGGACAGGCAGAATTTCCATTTCTATTTTTCTGTTTTTGAAGATCATCTTTTTTTTTGTTTACCGTGTTTTGCGTCATAAACTTTGTGTTTTTAATTTACAAATATGGCAAAAGTTTAAGGATTATCCAGTTGTTATTACGCATTTGTTTTGTTGTTGATGATGAAGGTTAACCTGATTATTAAACCACGGGCTCTTATATTTCATTACATATTATATGAAGATGCATAATGTTTGTTTACTTGAATTTTTTTCCCAAATTCTATTATTATTATTATTATTGTTGTTGTTGTATTAATTTTAATAATAATGTACAACTTTATTTCCTGTTGTTCCTAAATTTAGACCTTCAAGATGAGTAAAGGCCTTTTTCTAAGACATGCCAATTGGAGAAAACATAATACCGCATTATCTGGTCTCAAAATATTGAAGATATGACATCCATTGCCATCCTGTTTCCTTTGTCAGTTACCTCTATAATGAGAATTGTATTTATTTCTTTTAACATGGCTAGCAGTATTTAATAGGAAGGGATAGTTTGAATCAGGCCTGCACTGATTTGATACTGATATTGTATATTGACCTTCACATAGCTGTATTGGGGATTGGTTATAGTGGGCCGATCTAATACATTGAATTAATAGTTTACTTGTTTATGTTGCCAGTGTGACATGTCAAGTTTATTTATGTTAGATCCAAAGCGTTATATTTCTGCACTGAAGGTTCTACCGCTGTTAATTTCGGACAATTAGACAAGTCTGATGTTCCCTTTAAACATAGACTGATCTGAGTCTCTTCCAGATTGAGACATTTGACTTTAATTAATCCCGTATTGGATTGATACACAGTATTGACGAAACTCAAAGTCCAGGATTTTTAATTGGTATCAGAACTCAAAAAGTTGCATCGGTGCATCCCTAATTTGAAAATGCTAATAACAGAAAAATCTGATTGGTTTCTTACTTCATTCTTTCCTCATGCTGATTCAAAATATTTTGCCTCGTAGTGGTTGTCTACTGGTTCTGTCTCTAAAGGGTTTCACCATAACAGTTATTATTTTGTTTTTTTCTCTCTATAGGAGTCATTTCAGTGGGATCACCTTGTAACCAAGTAAGCTCCAAAAATGTCTGGGGCGTCTGTAAAAGTTGCCGTCAGGGTACGGCCATTCAACTCAAGAGAGACCAGCAAAGAATCAAAATGCATTATTCAGATGCAAGGGAACTCCACCAGTAAGTATCTTTATGAATTTCTCAGATACTTTGCTTGTGCCTGTTTTTTGTTCATTAAAAGAAATCTTTGCTGTTTTTATGACTGATGGCGTTTTCTCACATGCTTGCAGCCATTGTCATTTGAGCAAAGACATATGAAAATGGTACTAGATTTCTATGTGTGGTGTAAATCAGTAACATGAGTATGCCAAATGAAAGGGCTGCAGTGAAGAGGATTTTTGTTTGAAGAGGAAAAGATGTAAAAGCCTCTGTGTGTGTGTTCCCCATTCTTTGAGAAAGAGTGAGATGGGAAAGGGATGGAATTTGTGCCTGAGGTTGGGTAGTTTGAAAAAAATGCTGAGCTGGTCTGTTTTGATGTCTCTGGATTGCTTGGTCCAGGGCCTCAGACTTCCTATTCATTAGAGTGGGTACAAAGTAAAAAAAGAGAGTTACTAGACTGTTTAGTTTATCATGACATGCAATGAACCAGTGGAAGGAAATGGTTATATGTTATCACTTTTGAGGCCGTTATCATCAGCTGTTTGCAAAGTGTAGGACATGGCTGAAAAGTTCTGAAAGCTGCCACCCACAGAATGATTTGACCCTTTTCGGCTGGTTTTAGAATTTTTTTATGAAACTTTTGATTTGAGATATTTATAACTGGACTGGATTTGCAGATTAATTTTAAAGGGCTTTATCAATATTATGAGTTCATTAGTAACCAGTGAATGTGCATTAATATTAAAGAACCATTAAGCATACCGTAAAGGAATGAGTCTAATGTGACGAGTCTAAAAATATTGTGTAAAAGTTGATATCTGAAACAAATCTCATAACTAGAATTTATTGAAAATAATTAATTGATTACTGTTCGAAGTATGCATCTTGTACAAATGATCAGACATTGGTTAAATACGAGATGTCCATTTGTCTTCCACTGTGTCTTGTTATCAGTAAGTACAATAAATGTATCTGAGCTGAAGTATTAGACCTGGGCTGCCCACATTGCACTTATTTATCTTTAAAATCTTTAATTATGTGTGCTTCTCAGTATTTGTTCAGTCACTGCCATTGATGCTTGTTTGCACTAAAACCCAAGCCTATGTTGCCATGTTTCTCACATGTGACATGCTTTGGATAATCAGCCATTCATTTTTTCCACCTTCTTTCCTCATTCCACAGCAATACTTGATAGTCATTCCAATGACTTTTTTAACATGTAGTGTTTTAATGGTTGTTCAATTTTATCCAAATTGTTTTCATATCCAGTTGTACGTATCTGAATTATTTAGTACACAATATCAAACCAAGGGAAGAAGTTGATTATTACAGACCTTCAGCAATGACTCATTTTCTAAGTGAAAGCCAAGCTGTGTTTGTCCAGCTCTTGCATCCTGGGACTATGAGGCAGCTCTGGTGTTGGCTGCTGGCCCATTTTGATAAGAGATCTTGTGCAATCCCGACTATGTTGTCATGTTATGAGGTAGAGAGATGCTGGTTGCATGTGTGGGCAGGGCACTCAATAGTTTAGGTGTTATTTAGGGTGACATTGTGAGTTGTTGATATAGATTGACCCTTTAGGGTAGAACAAGAATACATTTACGCAGGATTTTAACACCTCTTATACAAATTACAGTGAGAGAAGAAATACATTTCATTTTTTCATTGGAAATTTAAAACATTTTCATGCATTTTACTTACTTTTTAAACATAAAGTCATTTTTTCCAGATTGTTATTGTTACAATTTTGGTAGCTCTAAATGTTTAAAACCCATGGCTTATTTTAATGCCACTGTTTCTGTTATTTTCAGAAGGGTAAATCAGCTGGATGTATTAAGAAAATCAGTTAGGTAAAAAGTGATGTGGTTCCTGCTTCCCACATAAAAGGTTCTTAGAATCATTTGATAGACTAGAACAAAAGCGGTTTTGAAGAGAGCCTGTGGTTAACTCCACACTAAATAGAATATTGCTCCTTTTGGTCTTGTTTTTTTCCTTTTGTCAGGTCAGTTAAATATCAAACTTACTTTTGTATTTGGAAGATGGCACCGGAAAATCCTAGATTGCTTTTATCACATCTTTGAGGTCCGTATATCAGTGTTAGAGAAGGGGAATGTCTAAAGGAAATATTAATGACCAATTGTTTTTTTGCAGCTTTTTTGTCCATTTCCAATGTTCTTGTTTAGCCAGATGTTTTAGGTAAGGCTGTTGTTTGGGCTGGGCATTTCTTTCTTTTTTCCTTGAGGTTTCTACAAACGCAGGAAATGTGGGAACGGGAGGGAATTCTCCTCCGCTCTCTCCTTCTCTCCTTTCAGTGCCAGGGGGTTTGAGAGAGAGAGAGAGAGGAGGGTAGGATTGGGCATAGAGGCACAGCGAAGAGATTAGGCTCTGCGGAGGCTAATACTGTTCGGAGTGTCTTGGTGCAGAATAGCATAATGTCAGCCCTCACTCATTTTTCCCATTTATTGAGGAGGATACTTTATGCTGAGCGTAATGGAGAAATTGGTAAAAGATAAGAACTTTGCCAATGTGTTTGACTTGACCTCAATGCTAATGTCTTACATAACTGTGGCATTGCTCTATGGTAAGATGAAGTTTGGCCCAGAGTAGTGAATTGATGGCCTCCTACAAACAAAACTTTCCCCTGTTACATCATGAAAACATTTGCTGACTGTGCCTAGTTCATCTTTATAAGCAAAACAGCCTTTTAATTTAGTATCAAGTGATTAGGGCAGGTTAATATAGAGCAGGGGGACCCTTGGGTATGAAGACTGCAAATGATAGTCATGCATAAGAGAAGAGAAGGTGTCAGAAAAAGTAGAGAGACTCATAGATACATGGAGATAGAGAGAAAGTGGGTAGACATGATTATCCAAAAAGATTTGGACGAGGCTATGATCCAGGTGACATCATCTTACCAGTATGATCAGGTGGTATTTTTATGAGCAGGCCTTTCTCAGAAAGTCAAATAATTAAATATTTAAACTGATTATGGGTGGGGACGCACAATAAAGCTTTATTGGAAATTTCATTTTAATGCACCACAGACAATGCTGTCCCATTAGCCTCCAATCAAATCGTCTGGAAAGTGCAGAGCTGAGCGATGGTACTGATTAGGAACCTAATCCCTCAGTTTGACTGAGGTCACCAGACTGCAGCGTTAATCCCTCAGGCACTCACAGGTGTGAGACTGTCCCCTCCAAGTGTCCCACTTCTCACCATGCACGTCAACCCAAATCTTTGTCCGGAGGGGACTCACACACTTGTCTGATCTGTTAAAGGATGAAGTGAAACATGTAGGCTAGGTGAAATAAATATTATAACCTTCATCCTTCTATCCCAGAACCAGTCAACAAACATATTAATCCTTTAGTGTAGATCAGGGTTCTTTGTCAGGTCCTTGGGTGTCTACAGACTTGTTTGCACTTTTTCAGATGCCATCCCAGCTGTGCTTGGCATACAGTGCTTTCTTAGTTGTGTTATTCAGGTTGGTTGGGATATGGGAAAGAGTGGAAATTGTGAAATTTAGAAGTTAAATCAGGATTGTGAATGTAACATGACTTCTCCTATGAATTATTTTTGGAAATGTATACATTTGAGTAGTAGATAGTTCTGATACTTAATTTTATGATAAATTTGGAATCTCATTAACAGCTTGGGCACTGTGGTAATTATGGGCTAATGATATTTTATTTATATATTGTAGCTACTGTAATCTTATCACTATAGAAGTTTGCACAGCCATTGCAATTAACCTATAAAATCCAAGACAAAACCTTTCATTTGACAGCTAAAATATCACAGTACAATGACTAGAGTAACCCTTTCTGCCCTTCTACAGTTTGCATCATGTGCAGTAACTGTTCATGGTGTCCATGACAATCAATACTAATGTGCTTGCAATGGCTGTTGGAGGCCATTACAGGGAAGCTTTTATTTCTCTGCCCTCCTTTTGTTGATCGTGATAACACACTCGCATGCTCATGCATTTTCTCTTGGGTGAACAAGTGTCCTGAACGTGTGCACCAAACAGTTGTATGCAAACCATTTCCTTTGCATAAAGGCAATTCACATATGCAAGGCGTGTCCAGTTCGTAAGCTGCGTATGACCAACAGACTTCAGGCTCATATTTTTTCTACTGTGATATTTGTGGCTTTTCATTCACCCATATGAAGTGTTAATCTAGTGGAGTTTCATTTCCTCAGGTTGCTCACTGTTATTTCTGTCCTGTTCCTTATAAGCTGGGTTTCTGCTCTGACCTTCTCATTTTGTCCTGTCTTTGTCATGCACTAATGACAGCAGTTAGTCACGTGTGCAAAACGGGTTCAAAACAGGTTTTTATATGGACTTACATGGACTAATAATTTATTCAAGTAGGCAGTGAGCTGCAGGATTTCACAGTTAATAACTTAATTTCGCACATGATAACTGATAAGACTTCTGTGTTTGTACATGCTGGTGTACTTGTAGAATGAGGTGAAGGGTTTTTATCAAATCTGAATTAGGTTGTCGTGTGTTCTTAGAGGCCCTATTACCAGATTTGAAGAATTTTCAATCAAGCACGTTTTCAGTAAGTAAATTTTAATTGTCGAATGACAACAAAGTGATCTGAAGCTTGTGCGTGACTAGGCCAGTTCAGGGCTTATCTGCTCTTCTATCTGGTGCACTCTAGAAACTACTGAGATTATAATGGCTTCAGCTGAGTCGGGGCTTACTAATGAATGGCAAGCATGAGTTTTTTTGCCATTCCAAGCAGTGTTTGAATTTTTGCTTGCTCTTTTGTGCATTAAACTAGGTTACAGAACTGTGCTTCAAAAAACAATAATGTCTTATTTTCCTGGTCTCATTTTCATCAATACATGGAATGACATATGTCCACAAAGAAATTATTTATTTCGATATGTTTTGATCTGCATGCCTAAGTCAAAATTAATAGAAAAACATACATGGAGACTAGGTCTGCAACTAATGATTATTGGCTGAAACCAAAGAAATTGATTAATTAATAGTTTTAAATAGACAAAGAAAATATATGGATATACAGTAAAATAAATTTGTCTAATTGTTTAATGATTCAAATAATTTTAAGATTTAATTTTTAAAACATTTTTTTAACATAGATTCAAAAGCTTCCTTAGACCAGGTGAGAACATAATTTTTGCTTGCTTTCTATTGCATCTAGTTTAGCTAAGCCACTGCAATATTACTGCAGGTTATTTATTTTGTATTGTCTGTTGTTTCATGTCAGTCATGTGAAGATCATAAACAGATCCTGTTTAAGACTTATTTATTAGAAATGAAAGACCAGCAGCATTAGTTTACATAGTAACAAAAATAACTAATCTGATAATAAATGAATTGTAATAATACTTGTTTTAATAATCAATTATAATTGATTATATCGAGTTGTTACAGCCCTAATGAAGCTTATATGTATGGAAAGCTGTCTTTATACTGTCTCTAATTAGGATGGTGACGTTGGGTTGATCTCAGCCCTGTGAACCCCCCAGCCATGTGCAGTAATCTCTAATTAGGAGTATGGAGGGATGATGGGAGACCTGTGATTTCTGATATGAGTCGAAGGGGATGAGTTGTAGGAAGGAGTACAGCATGGGGGAGGGAGTAAGGCTGAGTACAGATGGCATCACGTGTATGAGAACGTGAATGTGCATCCTTTGCCTGCACTCTGGAATTATGGGATTTTATTCCTGCAGCAGGGACATAAATGCATAGTGAAGAGTCCTGCTTAATTAAGGAGGCCAGTGAGCATACAATAGTACCGCTTCTCCAATATGGTTGCCATGCCATTTTCATTTATCTAAGCAATATTGGAATTTTTTTATGGGTGAGTGTAGTTATTTTGCCTCGTCCCTACAGTCAGGTGAAGTCCATTAGCTTTATGAGCAGAGATTCAGGCCAGTTCCCAGCCAGTCTGGAGGAAGGTAGCACAACGCTAAATAAATCATTTTCCATTCTGCTCCACTGAATCCTAATGTTGTAGTCATACATCATACAAGCAGTCGTCTGTCTTAAAGGGCTGGTAGCTGTACTGAGACTTACAGTAGTTGACCTAACACAGCTACTACACAACAACATTTAGGAAACTATAAAAATGTCAGCCTATTTTAAAAAGCATTTATTATGTATTTATATGGTTGTTAATATGGTACATTTATTGTCAGGTAACCTATAAAGAATTTTAAGCATTATGTAGGGTTTGGTAAGCCTATGCCTGACCTTATTTGCTAATGTCTTGTTCATCTGCTCTGCTCTTCCTGTGTTTTTCCCTGTCTTCAGTAATGGAGAATAATACTTACTGTATCTTTAAGAAGTCAAGTATGAATTTCTAGGCCAAACGCAACTTGGGCTGTGTAGCTTCAAGAATGTTTAGAATATGTGGCCTCTCCTTTACACTGTTTAGGTTGGCAGTGTTCCCCGTAATCATTCAAAATTTTGTGCCATTGAAAACTGAGATTTTCACCCTTTTGTGTTTAAGATTTCCTCAGTAGAAGTTTAAGGATAATTAAAGGCTGTATGAAGTGTGTGCAGTTTCTTGCCTACATTTTCTCCTTATATCTTGATGCAATGCAAACAGCCAAATGTAGATAATCAGTTATCTGTCTTCAGATTTGATTTGTATGGGAACTTCATGATCCTAAGCAGGCTGGTTACCTAAAAGCTCTGCCTCTCTCTGATCCTGTCTCACTCCCACACACTGTCTGACTGTAGTCTCTCTGATTCAGACGGCACTGGAAAATGAATGAAAAAGAAGCAGCAGACAACATTTTGTAAGTCCAGGCACGGCCAGTTGTGGCTACTTCTCTTGTTCATGCTGTTTTATTCAATAGAACACAAACTAGCTTTTGGGAACAAATGGGAGAAGCTACACAACTCACCAGTCCCATCAAATGAACATTTAGATACCTGGGGGTCTGACTCTTCTGTTGTCATCACTCCAATCACTTTGCCTTTCAAGTTGTTTGGTTTGTGCTTTACCATTATGATCAAATGACTAGGGCTTTGTGGGGTTGAGACTCTTTCTTACAATCAAGGGCTCAAGATGCATTGTTTCTGGAAGGTTTTGGTTTGATTTGGGTTTTGTTTGTACATGCAGGTAGCATGTATTAAAAGAACTCCTCTGTGGACTTTCCCCTTTCAACTGACCCTTTGCTATTTTTGGAGTGTGGCGTGTGCAGGACGCATTTGATTGATCTTTCTTCGCCTTCCCATACCCTATTGAGTTCTGCACATGCTGGAATTTGAAGTAGATGTAGGTACACCTGCTATAGTAGTACTTCTTCCTCTGTGTGTGTATGTGTGTGTGTATGTGTGTCAGGATCCCCATGCCCCTTCTGGCAAAGTGTGAACTGCAGGACATGCAGGGGTTTCAGTTTCGCTGGGCTGAGGAGTGTTAAAACAGACTTGGGTGGCCATCAAAGCATTAGAATAGAAATAACCCTCTCCACAATATGATTCATGGAAATGTCCAGTGTGATATTCAATCTTCACCCTTCTGCTGGCTGCAAACTCAGCAACCTTCTAGAAACATCAACCCTCTGGTTCGAGAACCTTCCTCAGGGCCATCTATGGTTTGTCGGTCTCCTTGGTGTGCGTCTGTGTTTGTGTGTCCCATGTTCCCTTGCTGAGTGGAGTGTGGCAGAAAGGTCTGCAAGCAGAAATCTGCCCATTCCTTCCTGTCACTGAAGATCTGTCAGCATGTGGAGGAGCACCTGCCATCTGCTGCTGTATAAATAGGTGTGGGCCTCTCTGGGAACTTTCACAGTGGGTTTCTGCCTGTCCAGCTCTGTTTCTGGGCTGTAGGTTAATCATCTCATACAGTGCTTTAGTATTTATCACCTTCTCATCACTTCTGTTTATACCCTGCGTCTTCATTTTGCGATTATGGCACTGGAAGCACTCAAAGTGCAAGTCATATAGCTGTCAATAAAGAGAGCTTCATTTTTCAGTAGGGCTGGGCAATTATTTAAAAATGAATCACAATTGACAATTCGATTCTCTAATTAATATAAATTTACTCATATTGGCTATTTGATCATTTTGTTAAATTCTGTTAATACTTTTCCCTCAGTGTATGTTCATGTAGTGTCCCAGCAAAAACATACCACGGTGTGTCAGGTGACAGCATACCCCATCCTCTCTGCAACTACATCTGTGTGTTTTTCCTTCAGTTATATTGGAATCACAAAGGTATTCGTTCTTTCATTAAAAAGCAATGTCCCAGCTTTAGAAGCTGAGAATATTTACAGTACAAAGCAAATCAGTGAACTGTTAGAGGAAATACAAACAACAAATTTAAAATAAAATAATTGTTCATTAATTGTAATCAAGGTAAAATGTTCAATGATTTTGAGATCTACTTTGCACTAGTTGTGTTCAGGCTTTATGGTTTGTTTACATGTAGACGTTTATTGTTAGACATAGTGGAAATATTTCATCCACGGGCCCAAAGCTCGGCTGAGTTGACTGAGTTTGTCACATACTGTTAAGTAGAGCTAGACTATGTGGAAAAGTCATTGTGTTCTAAATAAGGACATAGGCCCCTCTACCGTCTTGTCATAACAAATTACCTAATGCGTTGCACAGGCCCTGGCGTGGACTGGCCCGCCTCATTCACTGCATTGTTCTCCAGCTTTCCTGTTTCTCTTTGTCTTCCAGCCAGTAAAGTGAAAGCTACGTGGACTGCATATCGAGACTAGACTGGATAGAGCAAACTCCCAAAACCTCTCACCCTGTAGGCCTTATTCAGTAACAGTCCTCATGCTGCTGTGAACACTGGGACAGAACCAGAAGTTTAACTAGCCTTTGAATGTTGTTGTATTGCTCAGTAATAGGCTCTCAGTACACAAGTGGACTTGTGATATACATGTGATGAAACAGTTGCTGTTTATATAGTTTGAGAACAATAAGTTATTAAATTTCAGTTATTAATGAAAATAAGTTGTATCATATCAATAATTGCCTGCATTTGTTGAATTGCTAATGCACCTAGGCAACAGCATTCTAGAATATTTGATATTGAATTTGACTTTCATTTGATGAAACTTTTGCTTTGGTCTGTTAAGATGGTATAGCATAAGTCAGTGTTATGATTAGCAAAGCATATATTTCACTGAACTAGATTTAAATGTTTTATAGCATTTCTATAAAAATGTAGCACCGTGTTTATCTTGGGGCTGTTTTGAATACAGGATTTTGGGTTTTCCATCATCAGATAGACTTTGGTCCATTGCGCTGATATACTATCCCAGACTAAGGTTGATGGCTATGTCATCAGATTTATGTGTGTGTGGCAGAGCAAGACTTGCTGACCCGAGGGCAGTGGGTGCAGAAGCACCTGTGGAAAAAAATGGCTTGTGTGTGTGTGTGTGTGTGGCATTCGCCATATGCTAGACTTGAGACTTCTCCGCAGACTTTCCCGTTTAAGATCCGTCAGTGTGGATTGATGTCTGTAGATGCCAGGCGTGCATGTAAATCTTGACTGGTGTTAATTTGTTTTCCGATCCACATTAAACATCTGTTTGCTGCGTTTACCCTTGTTAATGCCTTGTAAGGGCTATGCTTTAAACTGGATATTTTCAGCTGGAGAAAATGCTTTGACAGATGCTGGATTCTAGTCAGTGCTAAGGATCCTATAGATGCACTAAGGTAACATTTTGTTTTTCAGCTGCTCTTTTAATTGTCTTCCAAGTTTTTAAAGGAGAGTAATATTGGACATTGATTTTGGCTGTAGACCAGAGTGGAGCCTTGGATAAAGGAGGCACGTATCCTGCAACATAAGACCAGACATGGCCTCGGTTCAGTGGTTTTGAGACACTATCATGATGGAATACATCCAGGATCTGTGATTCTGTGCAGCCTGAAGTGAGATGATATTGGCATTCCAGATCTCCTTTTCCAAATAAACGCTGGGTTGGCTGGTAAAAATGGCATGATGGTTCATTAAGAGTCCCTCCTGCCTTTGCTTCAAGCTGGGATGAAAGGAGACAAGCTCATTATCTTGGGCCTCTGCGCATCTGAGCCCTCCCCGACGCCCCCTGAAAGGCATGGATGCAATGACGGAACAGGCTGCACATGTGTGTGTGTGTTTGTCTGTTTAGCTCTTTAAGGGGGCCAAATATCCCAGTGATGATGGGAATTATTGGCACGGTCGAGGTTTGCTGGACACCATATAGAAAAATTTGATCTTTTGGTCCATAGATTAGTATCTGCATGAAAAATATTTTAAGTATTAATGATATTCTCTTTTGTTGTATAAAGTTTAGGGTTAAATCATATATAGCCGTAGTAATACAAAAGAAAAACACATTTGTATGCATGTTTGCGCAGATGCACATGTGACGCACGTGGGTGTATCTGTGTTTACCCTTTCTGTGGATGATTTGGTTACGCACCACTGAGGGTGAGTGTGCTCTGTCAACTGTATCCTCCTATAGTTGCAGTCTGAAATGTGAATCTATTTTTGCATATTTGCATACAAAGTTATGTGCAATTGAGGGTGGACTGTTATGTGACTGTAGCCTGACCTGTGTTGGAGTGCTCAACAGATTGGGGTCAGGCTGCTGTTATGGGGAGGTGAACGACACGTTCAGCTTCCAATTTACATAATGATCCCTGTTGAATGGCTGTGCTTCAGATATAATAGCTCGACAAGAGAGATTGTTTTGCGAGGTGAGGTACTAATAAGGCACTTGGACGGTGTTTAGCCCTTTTGTTTGTGCATTGCTTGCACACACCGCAATTAAGGTTCTTGCTTCCTGCTAATTGTGACTCACGCCGGTAGAGTAGGGAAGGCGTTTTTATTCCAGCATCCATTATGACCTTGCACAAGATCAGAACAGTCCATTAACAGCCGGCGTCAGTTTCCAAGGCCTGCTTTCACCCTGCTGCTCTCAGCTGCCTGCACAGAGTGTTTGATATCGATGTGAGCATTTCATCAGTCTCATCTGCCCTCTCTCTTCCTCATCCGGCTTCTTAGGGGCTTTCATGCAGAATGTCCCCTTCCAGGCTAAACGTGTGCCAATGTTAAGTAGATTAATGTCTAGCTTACAAACCCTAACGCCACCATGACGAATGTTTTACAAGTTCTTTTGGGATTTAAAGAATTTTCTTAAAATATTCAGGCGACATTTTATAATGATGAAAGGTGTAATGTCAGAAACTGAGAGCTGAATTCTGGCTCATACGCAACTGTTCGTGCAAGATTCTCAGTCCCACAGTGCAGTTTGCCGTTGTCATGGTAACAGTCTTCCAGACCTTACCTGTTGCCATGGTTTGGTAGGTTTGACGTAGAATTAGTGTGTCTGTATCTGGGAAAGGTTTTTGAGTACTTATAAAGACCTAATTGTCAAATTTCAGCGGCTTTGTGAGTGGTCATAAGGAAAATCCCTTTTATAGAAATGCTTTGACATTTATATGAATAACAAAAAGAGAAAGGATTTGCTTTTGGTTAATGAAGAAGTGTGTGTGTGTGTGAGTGAGTGAGTGAGTGAGTGAGTGAGAGAGTTAAATGAATATAAAGTCTGTTCACACGTTTTAGGGAGAGATTTGTATCAGGCACCTCTTTGCTGTAAATCTGTAGAGTGCTATATGGCTGATTAAATGCAGATGGGGAGAGTGGGCAGCAGAGTTGTGAAAATGAATGCACTCCTGTAGAGGAAAATCCTTCCATTTTTCCCTCAAAAAGGCAAAAAAACAACTAAAAGATGGTCACCGTTAGGGCTGGGCAATATGACCTCGAATCACGATTAATCGAACATTTTAACTTTATTACAATTAACTAACAATTATTTTGTTTTTGCTCTCATTGTTCACTTGAGAACACTCCAGAATTAGCTGCAGACAGGAGAAAGTGACAACATGTGCAGTTTTTAAAGGGACAGTACATGGACGCACCCTGGCGAAAATATTAATACAAGTTTAAAAAGTACTAATAGTATTATAAAAATGACTGAACCATCTGTCATGGGCAAGATTGAGAGGTGCTGAATGTTGAATGATGATTAACTTTCCTTTAATTACTCAACCTTAGTCACTGTCCCAAGTAGGAGACTGATGTCAATTCATGCAATAGGCATTTGTGCATGTGTCTATGTTTTTAAATCCATGATTCTGGCTATTTGATATGCGGTTCAACAGAGATGTAACCTACACTGCTGGACTCTCCTCCAGTGTCCCAGACCCCACCTCTGTTGTCTGTATTGCCACTGTTCCACTACTGACAGGTTTATAGCCTCTGTGGGCTTCTGTGTTCCAGGAAGAGAGTTCAGGTCAGAGGTGAAATCACTCTTAATTTAGCTTCACTCCACCCTTCTTCCAATGACCTGAAGCCCAGAAAGGCAGCTTCAACTGTACTCACACGGGCCCCGGATGGGGAGAGTGAGAAGAATGGGAATATCTGTAGAGGTTGAGGACTTTTTAATTCTGCATGACCTCAGTAGTTAAAGATGCTGACGTCCTGCTCTGTGATGAAAAGGCCTTTGTGGCCCTGAGTTTGCTTTTCCACTGTTTATCCATCTTATCAGGCTGTGACCTGTAGTTAGAGAAGAGAAGCATATTGAGCTAAACCCTACACACCACTACATTATTGATGAATGCAGTAAGATTAGGCAGCCCACCATCGGGCTGTAAAGGGATTCTCTCACAGCAGGGCAGCAGTAAAGCCCACCCTCAGTTCAAATGCTGTGCTTGCACCTAATTAGTCTGTTTGCTTATGAAAAGTGTTTCCTATACAAGATTCATTATTCGTCAGCTACATAGTTATTCATTGTATGCAGGTATACATAGTTATATTTCCAACAGAGTGAAATGGATACCTGGTTCACTCCACAGGCTGTGAAAGTAATTTTATACAAATTACCCATTGCACTCTAACAGACATAAATGCAACATGCACAACTGCATAGGGACATCATGCATAACGCTGAATCTAAGTCTGTTAATGTTGCAGCATGAAATTATATTAGAGGTAGAGTTCATATCTTCTCTTTCCTACCACTGCTGTTATTCTCACACCATCTTGTGTCTCTCATTACGAGGAAAAATCATATTACCCTAGTGTAAGTGTACCAATTTAAAAACTGATGGAAGGGTGGTCTTTGCAGTGACCCTAGAAACAGACCCTAGGCTGTATGTGTGTTGAGCTTCTGTTTGGGTGGTTGCTAGGCCTCAAGTGTTCTCATCTGATTTGTCAGGCGCTCTCCGTCTGCTGGCACTCGGCGGGGGGAGCCAGGCCGAATTGAGGCTTTGGCAAAGGCCCTGACATGCCGCCTCAACGTTGACGCGCTCGCTTAAGGGGACTTCACCAACAACTGGCCTCCTAATAACTATAAATACACTACAGTGCATTCTTGTAGCACGGACGCGCTTAGAGGCTTAACCCGCTGCCACAGCGAAGCATAGCGACGGATGGCTGACCGCATGCTCAGGAGTTGCTACATACCAGACATGGCTGCAGATTCCTGTTTATTAAGCCAGCTGGGACATGTGGCCACAGGAGAGAGGGATGAGGGATAGGCTAGAAGAACTGAATTTGTGAATTAAAGGTGGGCAGATTGGAATGTAAATAAACTGTATAAATAAACTGTAAAGTTTTTAGGGAGAGAGTGAATGTGAGAGGAACAGAAATTGAGAAAATTAGATGGACATGGATGAGTAGAGAATGAAAGAAAGAAAGAGAGAGAAGAGGAGCAAAACCTGTTATGCTACACACATACTTCAACTCCAAGTGCCAAACACGTGGTATCCACACCCTCTCCATTTGGAGCATTCAGCTCTTTCCCCTGCGTCTATGTGAATTGCGGAGGCTTGTTGTGAGCATGTGTGAACGGCCAGTTGCTTTTCTATCAGGGTGTATTCTCTCTACTGTCCGGGCTCAATAGAAAATGCTTGAACCAGTGATTTGCCATTTCAGGTTTTGTGCAGTGAAGTCATGTGTGCGCCTAGCTTTCACTTCCTCTTCTGCATACTCACTAATTTTTTACACTCCAGTTAGGAACTGAGGAATGCCTTATTGCACCTTAAAATTGAAGTAATGAGGTGATTTTCCTTTGTTAACTGCAAGAGGTCATTTTCTTGGGGACGGCAATCACATGGTTTTTAACAATGATTAACCTTAACTTCTCCCTTGTAGAAAGAATTGATTTTTCATTATAGTTTCTAAAGGATTTTGAGATGACACCAAGATGACACTGTTAGTCAGCCAGATTTTGTTCTGCCATTTAGTTAAAGAGTAATTCTGCTCATGGTGCAAGTGTAGCCAGTAGAATGAGAGCTAATGTGGGCTTTTTGCTATGTATGATATTGTGCACAACAGTAGTGAACTAGTCTAAGGTCCTACTTCTATAAATCTCTGTGCTTTCCATCAACATTACAATCTGTTAAGTCAGGATCGAATTATTTATAATACATTAATGTAAATAACTGTTAAATATCAAATGTCAGTTGCTTCTTTTCTCCCTGAAAACTGAATGAAATTGCAGCTGTGGTCATTATTCCATTCTTCTCTAATGTGTTCCTGTTTTCTCTTTTAGCCATTTTGAATCCCAAAAACCCAAAAGAAGCACCAAAGTCATTCAGCTTTGACTACTCGTATTGGTCACACACTTCGGTAATTTATCTTCTCATTTCTCTATTTCTTTCTCCCTCTTACCTACAAACACACACACACACACACACACACACACCTGTTCTCTCTAATTTCCTGCTCTCCCTGTTCTGATGTGCATGCTCTGTATGAACTTTGTAGATAATAAAAGTAATTAATCATCTTTCACGGAGAAGGACTGTTAATATAATTTTTTTGTTCTCTTTCCTTTCTTCTCGCCATAGCCGGATGATCCCAGCTTTGCCTCCCAGAACCAAGTGTACAATGACATTGGAAAAGAAATGTTACAGCATGCCTTTGAAGGCTACAACGTGTGTATCTTTGCTTACGGCCAGACTGGAGCTGGCAAGTCCTACACAATGATGGGCAAACAGGAGGAGGGCCAGGAAGGCATCATTCCTCAGGTACACATGACAGTCTTGTCTTTCAAAGCAGCTGACATGCCTAGAAGACGACTCCACCAAATAAGAGGGAGATGGGGGAAAAGCTAGTGGTAGCACGTGATTTAGGTTTATCTCCAAACTGGAGCAGCTGTTGCCAGAAGACATTAAGGAATTAGCTCTCTGTCTGGAGCGTTCAGCATTGGTTTGAGTTATTTGTGTGCTTTCATCGATCAGTCTCTCCCTCCCACCTAATGCACCATTTTCTCTCCCCTCGCTCAGCTCTGTGAAGAACTCTTTGAGAAAATCAATGACAACGGTGATGAGGAGATTTCGTACTCAGTGGAGGTGAGTGGCAGATGCCCCCTACTTGCCAGATCCTTTCCCACAAGACCTTTCCCCTGGCTCTCCATCACCAGGATAAGAGCCGAGATGGCCGGTCCGGCTGTGGTTGTAGGCATTAGCGCATTTGAGCAAGAGGGAAACGGCGAGGCATTCTGTCCTGCCCTGCCCTGCTTTGCCTCGCCTGTTCATATCAAACTACAAAAAACAACTAAAATATAATTAGCCATTTTTATTCATGGGATACTTCCCATATTAGCCTGTGTCATCATAAAAGCTGATGCCTCTGCCCTTGTTTGGCAAGAGATGCTACAGTATGTATACTGTAGATGTCTGATGTTTTTATTTTAGATCAATGCTATTGGCTTATTGATCATTAAGTCAGTGTTTCAGTGTAGATCGATGTATCGTTACACCCCTAATATCATTCATATTCAGTTAATCTGAATGAGTATGTCATCTTGCAGGTTGCATATATGGAGATTTACTGTGAGCGCGTGAGGGATCTGCTGAACCCCAAAAACAAAGGGAACCTGCGCGTGAGGGAGCATCCTCTTCTCGGGCCATACGTCGAAGATCTGTCCAAACTGGCCGTCACATCGTATACTGACATCGCAGACCTTATGGATGCTGGTAACAAGGCCAGGTGAGGAGGCCCCTGTAGGGAAATGACACTGCGGTGAAAAATGATTCTTTCTGAAAGAGCTCGCTTTGTCCTTTCTCAAAAATAGAATACCAGTATGTTTTGCAGTGCATTCGGTTTCACAGGAATCAAGAACTCTACACACTATGTTGTGACTTATTGGGAGACAGATTTTGGGTTTTATCTACTTGGGTGTATTTAGAACCTAACAATACATGGAATGTGACTGTTCTTGTTAAAAATCTCTTCTGAAGAGAAAGACTGCCATTCATGATCTCTCAGTGTAATAATTAGTCTGCTCTCTAGGCAGTAACATATCTTTAATACTTCAGTGCTGAATCTTAGGGTTTATTTGTGGAGTGTGTTGTATAAAGCCACTTTAGAAGGTGTTCCACACCATAGCATGGTCACTGCAGGAGTCTTAGTCACAGATTTATTCCAGTGGCCTCTAGTACTTTCCAGGATTACCATCAGTCAGGGAGCCACGCACTATAAACCTAAGCACGCTTGGCTTCAAACTCTCTCCAGTACACATGGCCATTACTGATTAGCTGGACCGTCTGCCAGGAAGAGTTTCCTAATGACGAATTGAACTAAAAATCTTTCAGAGCTTTGGGCTCTGAAATAAGAATCAGCAGTTATGTTTTAGAAGATAACAGAGATGGACGTAACAAGTAAAATACTTGGTTAACATTTAGAAATGTGTTTAAGTATCTGTACTTTACTTATTTATTTTTTGGAAAACGATTTTACTCCGCTCCATTTTGACTACATTTATATTGAAGGGTCTTACTTGTTACAGATCTTTGAAGTCAGTGGAGGAATGTTCTTTTCTAGAATGTGACATCACATGTTGTTAGGGGGCCATGCAGTGGAACACTGCGTGGACCCCTATTGAAATCGATTAAATTTTTTTTTAAACGCGTTGTGGAGAAAAAACAGTAAGACCTACAGTTTTGAAATTTGGCAGGTACGTCAGGTACCCCACCCACTACTCAGGCAAAAGAAATTGCACCAACATAAGCTATTTTGCGTTTTTCCAAAACATTTAGCATTTTTGCCTAGTAACTTTTGAACCATAGCCAATTCTCAAAAATCTTATACCATCTTACTCCTTGGGTCAAGACGAATAGACCCTCGCATCTATTTCCGCCATATTGGATTTTTTGCTAATTTGCATAATATGCAAAACCATCTTTTTCAAACTAGTCCCTGGATTTTTGTCCAATCTGCATGCAACTGGTATCATTTTAATCCCAAGACACTCTTCTTTAATTATTATCGAGCACATTTTTAATTTAGGTCTTCATTTGGCTGTAATATGCAAATAAATGTGGTGGGCTTGGCATAGGACTGCAGTACTACACACTGAGTGTCATAGAAATCCGGCTCTGGGTGGGCTACAGCTTTGAAATTTGGCAGGTAGGTCTGGTACCCCTCCCACTACTCAGGCAAAAAGAATTGCACCACTCTGCCAGTTGATGGCGCTATAATAAGCTATTTTGCGTTTTGCCTAATAAGTTTTGAACCGTAGCACCCTAGATAAAAGGATGAAACGTGTCATTTTTCAACGTCTGTCCACTTTGATTTGTCAAAAACTGATAAAGCTGCAAACTGCATGGCCCCCGAAATCACTGCTTGCAGTTATATTTTTTGATTGTATTTGATTACTATGTTTGAGATTTTTTTAAAATGAACATTAGTGAGTTGTTTTGGAATCATTGGTTTCTAAAATGCTTTGTAGCAACAATAAAACCAACCACCTGACATAAAAAAATTAATGTATAGAAATTAACTCTTGCACGTGATTGTGGGAGTTTGCATTTTGACATGTCTAAAATCCCTTTCCTTTTGTTAAATTCAGCATTTTATGTTTCACACATTTTTCCTTTCCCCAGAACGGTAGCTGCAACCAACATGAACGAGACCAGCAGTCGTTCCCACGCTGTCTTTACCATCGTTTTCACCCAGAGGAAGCATGACAGTGAAACGGACCTGTCCACAGAGAAGGTCAGAATCCCTGCTATTAGGCTGTGCTGCAGAGGCCCAAACTGCATCTCTACAGGAAGAGGCAACCTTGTAGCAGGCTCAGGAAGGGGAGGGCAAGCGGTGGATGTGGGAGATGTTTCCCCCCGTCTCATGTATAGGGTTGATTGTCAGATGATTTGGCACACAAAAGCCGCTCTGTGGTGACCATACAGACAATAGTCATTGTGCGGTTTGACTACATTAGATTTTACTATACAGGCCACACTTAAGCCTTCTTTCTTGCTATACTGGGCTGTGTTCACTACCCAGAGAAGGTCATAGTGGGCGTCTGTGGGCAGCAAAATATGATGCAGATTGAACACAGTAAAAATAACAGGTGGAATATGGAAAAGAATGAGTCGTTTTGCGAATATTGCTTGCATGCTAGCGTTTGGAGACATTCTATTGATTCTTGGCTATGAATGTGTCTGTGCTATCTTGTTTCAGGTCAGCAAAATCAGTCTGGTGGATCTGGCAGGCAGTGAGCGTGCTGACTCCACTGGTGCTAAAGGCACCAGGCTGAAGGTAATACAGCTTTTAAAGCATGAATTACTGCCACAAAGCCTTGCACGAGTCTGTGTGAAACACATGAAGCAATTAAGCATGATTAATGTCACTGAAAAGGATGTTGCTGTGTGCACATGCTCATCGTTCAAATTGCGGAGAGCAAAGGCTACATTGCAAAGCTAACAGAAGTGCACCAAAGCACATAAAGTTTGTAAAATTTTGTTCCTCTTCATCGATCATTGCCTTTCAGGAAGGTGCAAACATCAACAAATCCCTGACCACCCTAGGGAAAGTGATCTCTGCCCTGGCTGAAGTGGTGAGTGTTATTTTGGGGTCTGTTACTCTGGCATGGGTTGTCTTACTGTGTCTTTCTCTTTCCTGCCTGTCTGCCTGCCTGCAGTGGTGTAACGCTGCAATGTCTCTGTCTCTCTCCTAAAAATGCTTCCCTACCCAGGATAACTGTACCAGCAAGGTAAACCTACTGTGTTGATCCATAACCTCTAACTCCTGTCACGTAGATATGAAGTCTTTCTTGGCATTGTCCAACTTGCCTTCATCTCGTGTTAATGTGTCTCAGTCAACTTGCCACCATAACATTCCTACAGTGCCCTCTGCATTTTGAATCGAACCATGTCCTTATCTCCAACATCCCATCATCCCTGCAAAGTTTTTTAATGACTATTCTTATTGTGAAACAGAGCAAGAAGAAAAAGAAGACAGACTTCATCCCTTACAGAGACTCTGTGTTAACGTGGCTTCTGAGAGAAAATTTGGGTAAGTATTCTTAGCTGTGCTCTTCATATTAATAATGATTATAGTGACAAAAATATTTATTATTAATGCTGAATTTCTTTTTTGCCAGGTGGGAACTCCAGGACGGCTATGGTAGCTGCTCTGAGCCCTGCTGATATTAATTATGATGAGACCCTGAGCACCCTGAGGTAAGAATCCTCCAAACTGCCTCTGAAAACAATAATAATGTTTCACTCACTTCCCCCACTCCCACATCTTATCATAACTTTCGTTTGTATTTTAAGTATTTGAAAGAAACTCTTACCCAAAGGGCATTATCTTAAAAAAAAAAAAAGAGATTTTCTCAGTGGTACAACTTGATGATTCATAGCCATGTTTCCTTCTATTAGCTTACCAGCACCACACCACTTCTAGCTATATTTCAGGTGTATTTAAAACACTCATAAACATCAGATTTTCAGTTTATATTTTGATGTAGCTCTTATTTTTAATTGTTGGTCATTATCTGGCTCTTAATTTCTGTCCACACTGCCCACCCCACCTCCCATTTTCCTACCTAAACCCTGTACCCATTTACACTGCTGCAGATACGCTGACCGGGCCAAGCAGATCAAGTGCAACGCTGTGATCAACGAGGATCCCAACGCCAAGTTGGTGCGTGAGCTGAAGGACGAAGTCACAAGACTGAAGGACCTTCTCCGTGCCCAGGGGCTTGGAGACATCCTAGACAGTAAGTCGGAATACGGCGACCTCTGCAGACACACATGCTTCCTTATAAACCACAGCATAAAAACAACAGTGACTTTAACAGCTTGTAGCTTTACTCCTGGCCTCACCTTAGACTAATATCTCACTGTCTTTGCCTTGTTTTTGTGCCACTGCATCTGTGTGTCTATAAGTAATGTCCTTCATTTAACAATTTAACAAGGAGAGGGAGCAGTTGATTGGTGTGTGATAGATATAAAGGCAGTTTTCAAGATTTTGAAGATGGTGTGGTATGGTAGTGCTGGGCGATAAAACAGTCTCTAATTTTTGGAGAAAATATACATTCAAATCACAATGTTATGCTTGTAGCTTAAAGTTGAATTAAAACAGTGAAATGGATGGTGCAGGCATCTTATCACACAAAAATAGGCATAACGTGTGAACAACAGCCAGAATAAGCGGTTTATCTGAATGAATTTGTTGATAAATTGATTGTATATATATATAGTCTGTTTTTGTAAATAAAAAATATTTGTGCTGTAATGAGCATCTTTATTTGATGCCCATGAGTTAGTGCTACTATCAGTTGTCAGTATGATGTACAACCAGCATGTGAAATTATTATAGTGATAAATATAGATATTTATCAGTGTATAATAATATTGTAATAATATTTTTGCGCATATCGCCCAGCTCTAGCTGTACACAGTCAGAGATTCATATTTAAGCAGTATACATTACAAAGCCAAGTATGACATTAGGCTAGACTCCCAAATGCTGAATCCCTAAAATTCATACCTGTAGACAATTATAATACACTGAAATATAGGAGTATGTCAGTGTTTAATATGTTAAGTAAATCATTGCCTCCCTGTGTATTATGATCAATTTTGAGCTCTAGTGTATTGTTAGATTGTTCCATCTCATCCTCATCTTCAGTGTTTGTACTAGTCCAGTCAGAATTCTTAAACTGCCTCCCACCTTCAAACCTCTACTAGTCCTCTCAACTCTGACCTCTCACCCTTCTCCTGTTCTTCCTGCTTCCCCTCAGTTGACCCAATGGGGGATGATTGCCCTGGAAGTGGAAGTAAATGTGTGTATATGTATGACCTTGCACCATCCTGCCTCCCTCTTTTTCTCTGTCTCTCTCTCTCTCTTTCTCTCTTTCTCTCTCTCTTTCTCCCTTGCTGCTGATAGCCGAGTCATTGCTGCTTCTGGCCCTCTCTGGAGGGACGTTGGCTTTGCATGCCTCTTTTTCCTAATTTTTGTAGGCTTGAGGCTCAGTTATTCCAGATTAATTAGGTCTAGTGGCTTTAGGTTCTTGAAGTGGAGTACTGTGGGAGAGGAGGGGAAGTTTGCACGCTGTCTGCACGCTTTGCGCTGGCTTTGTCTTGTGTGACAGACGGTGTGGGAGGGCGAATTTTGAATCAAAAGCTTGGAATCCTAACATACCCTCACATACTAGAAATGAAGCACTCCATTTATAATCCCTACTGTAGATTCAACACATTTTATGTTAAAACTCTGTTCCACCCTTTTAAATGTGTTCATATCAGCCCTAATCATTTCTTTTCCATTGCTTTACTTTGTCCTCACCAAACAGCATTTTTGTTGTCATGTAACTGTTCATTGCAGGTGACAGCATTCTGAGTTCTCACTTCCGGAGGAAAGGTGCATGCTTTTATTTTACGTTTGCAGAAATAGAAGTGGATTTTTAGCAAGTTGCTGTGGGTTTTGGATGGCACTAGCTTTTCATAGTTATAACAAGTTTGTTTAGTCTTTTTTCCATCTTTTCCCTTTGTCCTCTGTCTGGTTCCATGTCCTTTCCTCAACGTTCCGTGTTTCTGTCCTGTATCCTATTACTCATTTAATAAAGTTGCAAGAATGTGTGAGATTTCCTGATTTTCATCTAGAGAAGGAGACGCTCATTGTTGTGCCTTACAGCTCTAGCAGCATAAAAGGATGTTTTATCCGAGGCGAAGGGCTCTATGTCCTGTATGCTGGCTGATTAAGTTGCATGAGACCTGTGCATGGAGTCAGCAGAAACTAAGCACACTGCTGTAGTGACCTAGATGCTTCCGGAGAGATCCATTTTTCACATGGAAGTCGAGCAGAGCTGCTAGAAGAAAATAGGCAGCTGAAATCTCCTCGGTCCTGTGCTTAGGTCTCCTGGGAAAGGTTTCAGCAGTCTATTCTCAGTCACCTTACGTGCTCCCGCGGCCATATTGTGGAGCTCTGTGTTCCTCTGCTCTCCAGCATTGAGAGCGTGTTGGCATTTCGAGAGAGAGTGTGTGTGTGTATGTGCTTGTGTGTGAATAAAGAGCTCACTGCGTCACAGCTTGGAACTGCAGCATGTGTTTTCATACAAACCCTCCCTCCTTCGTCCTCCTCTGGTCTGGCCTCTGTGCCTCCCTTCACTTCACTTGTGGTTTTCATCCAGGTCCAAATCAGCAGTCTTAGGCAGGAGTTAAAATGGTGCTGTTTAAATATAATAATCACAAGAGTGCAGTTTGTTTTGCTTTGTTTTACAAGTTTGTAGTGACTTGAACTCTGAAAAGATATGTATATTTTAAATCTACGTTTTAAATGGGAAATACCAACTTTTATTTTACTCAAAAGTTTAATTGATTTATTTTTGTGCACATTTCATTGTAGCAAGCTTAAGGACTCCCTGGCATGAAAACCACTGCCTCATGTATCTAACCATCTGATTGGTGTGCTGTGTTGTTTTTATCCTTTCCTGTTGTGAACTGTGTGTCTTACGCTAGTCTTTCCTCCTCTTCTCCCTTTTCTTCTCTTTCTTTTCTGTTTTCTCTCTCCTTCTCTCTTTCCACCTCCACTTTTTTTCCATTTTTCATCCCCTTTTCTCTTTTCCTGTCCCTTTTTGTCCTGTTTTTTCCCCACGTCCGCCTCGTCTCTTCTCTGTGGCTCAGACCTGAAAGATATTCACAACAATAAGCATAGATACTTGCTAGCCTCAGAGAATCAACGGCCTGGCCATCTCTCCACAGCACCAATGGGCTGCCTCACCGCCTCGCCGTCTTTAGGCTCTCTGTGCAGTCAGGCCGGCCTGCAGTCTGTTTCCAGCATCCAGGAGCGCATCATGTCCACTCCTGGAGGAGAGGAGGCCATTGAACGCCTTAAGGTATGACGACACTAATCTTTATGCTGTGAAAACATATGTGTCCTGATCTGGCAGAATGAGTCGCAGTGATCCAAAATTCAAAATTGAGCTTTTATGTCATTGTAAAGACTTTAAAAAAGAGCTTTCAAATGACGTCTTGAATGGTTGCCAAGATACAGCCGTTTCATTTATGCCCCCACCCCCACAGTCTTTTTCTAACTAGAAAAAACGAGGAAATCACGTTCCATCACGGATAAACTCCACATTTGGACAGCAAAGATCAGGATGTTTCAGGGGAGACACTTACCCGGAACACAGGGAATCCTCAGTTGAAATGGCCAGATAAAACAGTGTTTATTTCGGGCATTCTTGGCAAGGTTTGAGAGTTGTAAGTCAACTTAAATACCTTTACACAATTATCTTGACTATGAAATTTTGGGAGATGCATTTTGAAGATATTTTCATTCATATAAGATCATTTTTTATTTTTATCAACCTGTATCTCAAAATTCCAGTGTGCAGCACATATGATGCTGGGTGTAGGTGTTGCTGCAATGGCTTGAGAAAAGTAAACAAAAATAAGCACTCTTTAGAGCAGGGATAAGAATCACACCTGACCTCCTGATACGTACCTAGGTGCAGATTCCATATGTGTTGCAGTTCTGTAAGCACTGTGATTCAATAATTAATTCTTTTGAATGTAAAGAAGCTAAAGATTTATCCAGTAGATACTATTAGATTAGTAGTTAAGTGGTTTTTCCATCACATCAATGCAGCTCAAGGCCTCTGGAACTCCGGAGCTTGTGTGTGACCCAAAGCACAGAGCTCAGCATGTTCCCTTTCTTATACTCCATTCCACCAGCTCACTACCAGCTGAGTGTTCCTGAACATCTCTTGCTAACAATTTGCAGCCTTACCGAGGATCGATCCTATAACCTGCCTCACCATGGTCACCACTGGCATGTTTATAGATTTTTGTAAAGTCTGCGTTATTGGTCTATGGTTACCAAACCTTTTTAAGACCAAAGTTTGCCTTTGACAAGCTCACACTGAGTGAGAATGAGATTCCAGTCTTGTTTGCTGCAGTCACACATTGCTAATGAGATGTGCTGGAAACTGATACTTAAGGATTCATCAGGAACATAAGTCTCGTCATGATCTGGCCATCGCTGAGGATTAAATACGCACATCCTCCTCCACTTCCTCCTGTTGCTCTCTGTCCATCTCTCTCAGTTTCTCTCATACGCCGTTAGAGCATCTTGCCTTGGGGAGCTATAGTTTCCATGGTTACGACAATGACCCGCGCTCTTCTGTCATGCCGTGACGTCAGCCGCCAACGCAGTTTGGAAATCATACAGAAATAGACCTCTTCTTCGTGGCTATTACACGCAAGAGGACAGACAAGACGGTTTTAGATCACCTTTTATGGCTCCACTAATTTCAGGACTTGGAAGTACGTCAGTGATGTTGGAGCGCAGAAATCAACTGGACAGATATTTGTTCCGGATCAAAATTAAATGCATTGCTCTATTATGGTTATTATTATGTAATATTTAGTCCCGGTCTAGTCATTTGTTCCAGTCTAACTGATCACATAACTGTTAACTAAGATTAACACACAGGTTCAAAGTGGAAAAGGTCAGTCAACATTTTTGCTTTCTAGAACAGATGGCAAGGGTGTTAACCCTTTAGGAAGGATCTAGGGGGGTTTCAGTATGCAAACTTCCTGCATTTTAGGCCAGATGGTCCTGCTCTTCCTCTTTACTCAGAACAATAAGAGAAGGGTTGACACAAAAGACAAGCTGTTTAAACACGCCATGAAAACCTGTGAATGTTTTATCACAACACTTTCAGGGATAAAATGTTACATTGTCCATAAGGCAGAGGTAGTGCAGTTCTCTTCACAACCCACTTCTAGGGTTTTGGCAAACTAACTGGACCTTCCTGCAGAGACACAATAAGCCACTTGGCATGACGTGGCGCCTTTTATCGGTCACGAATGCAAGGCTTCATAAATTCATGAGATGACACGCATATTACTGCTGTTATATTGCTGAAATTAAATCAGATACTGCATTCTAAATGGGTTTGTTACATTATCAAGTTATATTTTTCTGTTTATGTTCATTCAGTTGTTTTTCCGAAGAATACAAATAAAATTCACACAGTCATGAATACAGTTTACTTTCTATCCTCAGCTGTACCAAGCTTATCTGAGTTCATTTTCATCCAACATATTTAACCATTCAACAGGGCTGTCTGTCTGAGAATACAGCATCCAGTTCAGATCTATCAGTTTACTCGTAATTATGGCTTTATATTGGCTAACTCATTGATTTATAATAGTGTTTGAAAGATTTTATAAAGTTATAAAGCCCTCTTAGTTTTGGCCTGTAATGGCCGACAGCAACACAGCATTGACTCTGGCTGTGTCTCCCCCTGTAGGAGTCGGAGAAGATCATAGCAGAGCTAAACGAGACCTGGGAGGAAAAACTAAGGAAGACCGAAGCCATCCGGATGGAGAGGTCAGTTATGGAGACAGCTCACACCCATCCTCCTCTTCTTTTTTTTCCATCTCTGTGCATATGTAGTCGCTCTGTCAGCCTGTGGGAGGTCCCTGTCTGCCGGCCGGTGCCAGCCTCGACCACGTGCCCTCATCCCTTTAGGTCTCACTTCAGTTTCTAAAGTCGTGTTATTGTAGGCTAGTGTCTAAAGGCTGGTCTGCAAAAAACTGACCTGCTTCTGTCAACACGCATTAGCCTACTTTCACTTATTGAGGGGATTAAAAAGTGTATGTGCTTAATAATGTGTTGGAATTATAAGGGCATTGCGGTGCATACCAGATTATTATTTATGCAATAATAATTATCCCAGAATATTTAGAATGTGTGAATGGAAATGACCCAATACTCATTCCTTGGCACCAGCTTGAGTTTGACTCGCAGGTATTTATCAGGAATGTCTTTGTCTCCTCAGAGAGGCGCTGTTAGCAGAGATGGGTGTGGCCATCCGCGAGGACGGAGGAACCCTGGGTGTCTTCTCTCCTAAAAAGGTCTGTGTAGTTCAGGAGGCCATTGTCACTTTCTGTTAGATGTTCCTTTGCATTTATTACCACCGTGGCTTCTTATTTCAAGTGGCCCTCCTTTTCTAAAATATTCATCATTTTTCCTTTCATTTTCCATTACATTTTTATTCATTTGCCCTGTCTTTCCCTGTCTTTTTCACTTGCCTCATCCTGTGGATTTTTGCTCAGTTTGGTCATGATTTACCAAGTTCTTTGTCAGTTGAGGATTTTAGTGTTTATTCTTCTAACCAGGTTAGTACTTCCTAGCCAAGTAGCTCCCTGTGTACATATTTTAGTTATCGTTCACTATTTCCAAATCTTAGTCCTGAAGTTCTGCTCCCAATAAAGCTGGCTCAGCTCAGGTAATTATTCCTGACTCTTCTTGTAATTAATAACTCTAAAATGTTATAGGACACTTCAGCACTTCAGTCACCTTTCTAGTTAACCTTTGGTAGTATTAGTTAGTAAAAACACCTGTTCAACTTAATATTTTAATGTATAAATAGGCTGAGGTCTAGGCTTTTTTTTTTTATTTTTTTATTTTTACTATTTCTGAGTTTCATGTGTGTAGTGTGATTTTTTTTTTTTTTTTTTGAAAATCAATAAGAGATAAATCCTTAACGTTTCACTGCGAAAGCAAGCATCAAAAATGCAATAAAACATCTTCAGAGCCTTTAGAGTGGTTTTTAATAGAACTGCAGGGCTGAATATTATAACACAAATTTAGTGCATGTTTCCTTTTTTCTTTTCACCCTTGGTTGCCAAACCCGACTGCATACTAGATATGGTCACAATTAACGTCACTAGCTGTTTGTGTGCAGCAGCCATGGTAACGTTGTTTTATTTAATAATCTCGCACAATTCATCTGGTTTGATTCACTGATTTTGAGTGTTGTCTCTGACTCATATCGAACAAGAAAGAGGGTGAAAGACCCTGGAGAGATGGCAGAAAGAGAGTGAGCAAGTTCTGTGGTCTGAGACGGAAGCCGTGAGTGTCTCTGCCTTCCCTTAGGGAGGACGTCTCTCATCTGCAGCATCAGCTCTGTGTGCATCATTGAGCTGTGCTTAATACAGACAGCACACTCCGTTTACAATTAAATCATTTAATTAGCTCATTATCTTGTCCCCCCTCCTGACTCCATCCCATCGACACAGTCTGATGTCTGAAAAGCGCTTAGAAACCCCTCCACTTTTCAAGTGCTTTCATTTGCTCTCTGTATTGCTCTGTTTCATTGTACTTTTATTTATTCATCTTTTTCCGTTTTACTTCTCTTCACTGTATTGCACCCTTTCAGTTTTTTGCTGAAAGACCCTGCAGTCTATTTGCGGACTTTAATGGGGTGTTTTCCCCCAAAAAGGTTTGTGATTTATATGTAGACTGGGCTGTAGTTGTTGTGTAGTAAATAGCTTGCTCTGTTTTATTTTAATTGACTGTGATTTGTTGTCCACAGAAAGACATCTATAGTACTAGGTTGCCTCAAAATAAATGGCACTGAATGTCAATCGTGTTAGGTGCAATGAATGTTCCAGACCTTTTGTTTTGAGGAAACTTTGTGGACCTCTTTGTATTTTAATCGAATAACCCTGACTTAGTGTGTGAACTTTGTGTTCCGGCTGTGAAATCTTGAGTAGTCATGGACAGATTTGTTTTGGCTGGACTCATTAAAACTTCTGTCTCAATTTTCACAGACTCCACATCTGGTTAACCTGAATGAGGATCCTCTGATGTCAGAATGTCTGCTCTACTACATCAAAGACGGAATCACAAGGTGCAAAAGCACTCCACATCCCTCCTTCACTGCCTTTGAGTTTGTCGTTCATGATTCTGGCATCATTTGAAATGGAGAAAAGTTTGTCCTTTAAGGGACTCTTTCTGCTCCTTTCAAAATGCATCCAGAATTCACTGTTTTCTCTCTGTGAGTGTCGCTCGGGGACACTTGAGAATTTGTAAATCAGTTTTTCCTGCTCATACCGAGCTGGTTGAAGAGTGAGCAGCTGTGTACAAGCTGCTGGGGGTCAGCAGTTTGACTGTCCCTCTCGGCCAGACGGTGATGTTTGATTGTCCTTGTGTTGACAGGGTGGGCCAGACGGATGCAGAAAGAAGGCAAGATATAGTTCTAAGCGGGGCGCATATCAAAGAGGAGCACTGCATCTTCCGCAGTGAGAGGAATGCCAATGGAGACGGTGAGCTTTTATTTCAGAAGGTTGCATCTAGGACTGGGCAGTTAACCAAAAATCAATCAAAACTGACATTCAGAACCAGTGCAATCCAGCCCTTGTTGGTTATACTTATTTTTTAATATTCTGTTAATACTTCCATATATATATTGTTTGTAAGATGGTGATCAGTTCAGCTATTGGCACACTTCTTTCCAATACTGTAAAATGTACCTCTTGTATCCACTAACCCATGTCTCTCCTCACATTGCAGTGGTGGTGTTGCTGGTGCCATGTGAGGGATCGGAGACTTATGTGAACGGCAAACGTGTGAATGAAGCGATTCAACTGCGCTCAGGTAAGTCTGGGGCATCCCACTATACTTCAGCTACTACAACCATTATTCTTCCAGGCAATTAAGGTGTGGTGTACTGACCCCTCTAACCCTCTTGCTGAAAGGGAGTTACATGAAATATTTGGGCTCAGACAAATAGTCTTTTGTCACAGTGGTGTTTTCTGGGCCTAACATTTCAGTTCTCTTGCTTATACCTCAGGTAACCGCATCATAATGGGGAAGAACCACGTGTTCCGCTTTAACCACCCCGAGCAGGCTCGTGCGGAGCGAGAAAAGACCCCCACAGCCGAGACACCAGTGGAGCCTGTGGATTGGACCTTTGCCCAGAGAGAGCTGCTGGAGAAGCAGGGCATTGACATGAAGCAAGAGATGGAGAAGAGGTAGTACAGGGTTTTAACAAGTGTGCAGCAAAGACCTAATACTGACTTAGAGATTAGCAACTATACCATCCTGGAATTTACTGCCTGTGTGTGTGTGTGTCTGTCCTCAAATCCACTTCCCATCTACAGTGAGCTAAGTCTATGTTCGGTCATGTGTAAGGCCTGTTACGGGGCCTGGTTTGTGCTCACACATAAAAATTGGATTATTCTTAAAGGGATTATGCTGTGAATAGGAAAAAAATAAGCATAGCAGCTCTCTCATGCATGCGTCCTTCACTGTATTATGTCTAGGCTTACTGAGATGGAGATCCTTTACAAAAAGGAGAAAGAGGAAGCCGATCAGCTGCTTGAACAACAGAGGCTGGTAAGACTGATTGAGTCTGCTCTCCTTTTTAAAAACAAGACTTTTGCTGTCAATGTTGGAACTACTGGGGCTTTTTTACTTATGCAAGTGTGTCCTTTTTTGAAATTTTGTGAGTTTTTTAAAGGAAAGAAATTGGTGGGGTTTGTGCAAGGGGAAAGATGTGCCATTCTGTGTTGACCGCAGAATCTTTTTTTATGCAGATAATGTTGGTTAATTGGGGTAAACAGGAAGCAGGTCCTAGTCTCCCTCAAGCTCAGCTGAAGTCCAACTAATTCTGCACTTTTAGTTCTGACACCTTGAGACTTTTGTGTGTGTGTGTGTGTGTGCGTGTGTACGAAAACCACTTTCTCCCAGTGCATGGCTGACCCTCTTTGCATGGAAGTGAAATCCACTGTCTGAACTGAGATGATCAGATGCAGGGGAGAAAGTAATTACAGCCCCCCCTTCCTCCACCACTTTTTGGGTGGACTGAATTGCAATCCCAATTTGAGAGAGCAAAACATTTCCTAATTTTGCTGATATATTTCATCTGTTATCATTCTGTAAGAGATTTCACTCTGAATCTTGCTTAATGTCCCCAGCAGAAGGAACTGATTTGCATTTTATTTCGTTTAAATGAGTTCAGTTTAATCCATGCTTTACTTGTCCCTACAGTTTTGTCCTTAATGGTTTTGTAACTTTTACAAAACAAAGAAATTAAGTTTTGCTTTTTTTTTTTTTCCCAAGCGGTGTGCTTTATTTGAAAGATTTCCTTTGCATGGTCTGTGTGTGTAGCATGTTCTCTTAACAGTTTTATTTCCGAGGTGTGTGTAGAGCCTGACGATAGTGTTCATTTCTGAACAGTGACATTAATCTGGTCAGCCTTGAGTTGGCTTTTGAGTTGCTTGAGTAGATTTCTGTTTGTTTTATTTGAGTTTGTTGGCTCTTCAATGCAGTTGCTGATATCTCCAATGCATTGTTGATAATAACCCAAGATTTCTGCTGTAGTTGATGAAGGCTAGTGACAATGTGGTTTCTCATTGATTTCTGTAGTCTATTCTTTGAGAGATTTACACGTGTCTACCCAGACACCAAGGGCATGCTTGAACAAATATCTGTGCTGGGGGGAGGTTCTTAATCAATGATGACAAGCGCTCCAATGCTATGGTGGTCTCATCCAAAGAATCTCATCCATGCAACATGACACAGACCTGATACACTACTCATAACCCAATTGCAATTGCACAGTCACCACCTGTCTCCTGTTAGCATCCTTGCTATCTGGCTCTGATTTGTTCTGCACTCCTGCATACATGACCTGGAAAAATGAAATGAGAAACTGCATTTTCTCTCAACTAACTTCTTAACTGTAGTGGATGAAATCGATGCTTTTAACTTCCTTCCAGCCTGTCCTTTCTCTCTCTTTGTGTCTGTACTGACCCGCAATAAACACGCAAGAGTCTTCTAACCCACTGCTAGAGCTATAACAACTTCAAAACCAAAAAATCTCCATCAAGGACTTCAAACTGGGAGAACTGCTCCAGAACTCCACTGCTTTTTTTTCCTGCATGCCTCTGAAGCATGTTCAGGTGGCGCTTTCCTGTGCTCTTGGTGAAGAAGAGAAGAGCAGTCTTTTAAAAAAATCAACAGAACTATATCTGTCCCCTTTTTTGTTGACATTTTGCTCATATCATGATTACTTTTAATATTGATATGCAACTTGGGAACTGTGCTGGAAAATTATGTAATTCTTCAATTGAAAATCCATCTAGAAAATAACAAATGACATCATACAGTTGGAGCAATTGTTCCACATTTCTGTTCATCATTTCATTAATGTAAAATTTATTTTACAAAATATAGCAGGAAAAATAATAATGCTTCCCTTAAGTGAGGAATGATATTTCCCTCCCACTAAATACAACAGCACTAAATGTTAACTTCTTACGTTAATACTAATTTTTAAGAAAACTCTCAGCTGTGTGTAAAGTTCCCGTTTTGCATATCATCACGCGTGTCCATTTTTTACAGAAATACATTCCTTTTAATTTGAATTTCTCATTTTAATTTTTCCATTTTGTTCCGCACTTCTTTTTGGTTTTTCTTTCCTGTTTTGTTCTCTCAAGGACGGAGACTCTGATAGTGGCGATGACTCTGATAAAAGATCATGTGAGGAGAGCTGGAGACTCATCACATCCCTGCGGGAGAAGCTGCCTCCCAGCAAACTCCAAACCATAGTCAAAAAGTGTGGCTTACCCAGCAGCGGCAAGCGAAGAGAGCCGGTCAAAATGTACCAAATCCCTCAAAGGCGCCGCCTCACCAAGGACTCAAAGTGGGTGACCATCTCCGATTTGAAAATCCAGGCGGTCAAGGAGATCTGTTACGAGGTGGCCCTAAATGATTTTCGGCACAGCCGCCAGGAGATCGAAGCCCTGGCCATAGTGAAGATGAAAGAGCTGTGTGCCACGTACAACAAAAAAGACCCCAACGAGCGAGACTCCTGGCGAGCCGTCGCTCGGGACGTCTGGGACACAGTGGGAGTCGGGGATGAGCGAATCGAAGACGTGATTGCCAACGGCAGAGGCGTGAACGACATGGACGAACTGAAAGTGCACATCGATAAGCTGGAGGACATCTTGCAAGAAGTGAAGAAGCAGAACAACATGAAGGACGAAGAGATCCGAACGCTCAGGAACAAGATGTTGAAGATGGAGAAGGTCCTGCCGCTGATCACTGCCGAGGGCCAGGACAAAACGGATCAAAACCGGACCACAAGGGTTCGGAGCTCCAGCGAAGGCAAGGCTCCCTCAGAGGACATGCCTGAAGGAGGCGAGGTGCAAGGTGACGACCAAATCTCCAAACTGATGGAGGACGACTCCGCTTTCCGACGTGGCCGCATGCGGTGGATGAGGCAGGAGCAAACACGTCTAAAGAACCTTCAACAGCAGGAAATTTCCAAGCAGCTACGCAGGCAAAGTGGCCCACATCGCTTCATCCCCCCCGAAGACCGCAAGCTGCGCTTCCCTTTCAAAAGCAACCCCAAACATCGCAACTCCTGGAGTCCCGGAACTCACATCATCATTATGGACGAGAAGGTGATTGAGCTGAAGGTTCCCAAAGAGTCGGTTCAGGAGGAGGAGGACAAGGTTGCGGAGGAGGAAGAGGGAGGAGGAGAAGGAGGAGTAGGGGAGCCCAGGGATCGGCCCGAAGCTCCCATTCACACCTACCCTCCTCTCCCCAGCCCTTCGGGTCAGCGCAGGAGCAAAGACCTGGAACAAGGTCTGAGCCATCGCTATAACCAAGGCTACAGGAGCCAGCAGCCCCACGAGCGAGGACGCAGCAACTCCTTCAACAGCAGCCATCGCTCTTCCGGCTCCATGGAGTCCCTGTATTCCGTGGACAGGAAGCAACAGCCGCAACAGCAGGGCTTTTACCAGCTGCGCTACAACCAAAATCAGACTCCTCCTCTTTATGTTCATCCTCACCATCATCAACACCATCAGCAGCAGCAACAACAATACCTACAGTCATATCACTACAACACTGAGGGCAGCTACAACTACCACCAGCAATACACTCACCACCACCACCACCACCAGCAACAGCCACCTACTCACCACAACAGTTTTCACACACCGCCCCGCATGCGTAGACAAATGTCAGCCCCTAACTTGAAGGCTGGACGAGAAACCACAGTTTGATCGTGATGTACTGTATGTTAAAGCACTACCGTTGTTATGCCACAGACAAAAAATCACAGCATTGGACAGCTTGTCCTCATTGAGTCAAACTGCCCGAAGCCTGACTGCTATTTGCAGTAACAGTATTCAGTTTTTATGGATTTTTTCCAAATTATAGATGCTCGTCCTACAACAAAAATACCCCTGTTTTGCTACTCGCTCACCTCTTGATATCAGCTGTGCTACACTGGTTGTAACTCTAGGGTCAGTGGGTGTAGATTGGAGATTTCAGAGCCACACTGGATCTATTTTTGTCATTGGTCTTTCAAAAGGCTCCTTGAGCGTCTGTTTAGGGCTGGGAAATATTAATAAATTGCGCATTACAATCTAACATCACAGGATTTTTACGAGGCAGCTCTAAAATGAACGCAAGCCACTGTTTCTAATCGATTCCTAAAACTGATTTCTGCTGACCCTGATACCAGCATTGTTGTGATGTCCCCTAGACACAATAGCGCAAATTAGCATTAGCTTGCAGAATTTATCTTAAGGAATCATGCAGTAAAAAAGATTTGTGTTTGTTTTAAAGCTGCCTTTTAAAAAGCCCTGATTAGCTCAATGTTGGTTTTGGGTCGAAATTCTTTTTTCTGAAAATCATTACATTCTCTAGTACATTTGGTGTTAGTCTTAATAAGAAGCTCATTCAGCTGCTTTTTTTCCCCCACATACTTGGAATCCAGATTAACCACTACTCAACCGCCACTACATCCATTTTTGTTGATTGTATTATTAGCCCTTATCACGGGGTCACTACTTGAATTTTCAAACAAAGTAGCACTACATTAACATTTCAGTCATGTTCTTTAAAAGATGTATTCAAGGAATGCTGGAAGATGTTTGGGTAAATGGTAAATACCAACCTGAATGTCTTTTTTTTCTTGTGTGAACTACAGTTCCAGAAATGCAGCTAATGTTCATTCGATTTTCGCAAGTCCATTATTTTCAGTCCTCTTCATTTCATTTTTTACTAAAGAATTTGAATGTACTGTTCATTAAGAAGGCCTTGAAAGTTTCTGCCTTATTATTATAAAAGCAGTGAAGTATTCTCACCAAGTATTTTGCAAAGATGCTATGAAGTGCCTTTTTTCGTCACCAATACGTCATTAAGAATTTTTCTGCTTTATATCTACTAGCTAGTATGAAAAATCTTTTATGTTAGTAAACTGTAGTAAGTCATGCAATGCACTTGTTTTAAGTCCCACAAAAAGGTATCACTGCCCTTTTACTTTACATTGATTTGTTTTTCGCATTTGTTAGTGGACCTGCAGGTGCAATGTATGAGTACATTGATGACAGTCCTTTGATATAGTTTAGTTCTTTCCTGCAGTGAGTTAGTTACGCATGCTTGTACAAAAAGACAATTTAAGCAGTGTTTTTCAGAGAAGCTACTGCATGGCAATGGCACTCCGCTTCGCTTTGCTTCTATTGTTCCCCCTCAACTGTCTGCTGCACTCTGAACCTCAATGCAGGGGGCATTCTGTTCCCACGGGGATGGAGTCAGTCTTCTAGAACGATCCTCAGCAATGCTCATAAAAATAGGATTTCGTTTTCTCCAGGGCCCTAGTTCAAAGGCTTTGCCTAACTTTTGCAAAGTTGCGTTTTTAAATTATTTTTTTCTGTGTGCATGCACAGTAAACCCAGGCACATGGGCTACACCTCGAACCGAATGCTTGCATACTAAATAGTGTTTATATAAAAACATGTCCTCTTACTAGAGCCGTGTGCTGTTTTGGGATGTAGCTGCTGCCTCCTAAGCGTGGGATGGGGGGTGTCCGTTGCTATGGTTTCCCAGAACGTATTTTAAGATTTGAATGGAGAACAAAAGCAGTAGGGAAGGAGTCTATGCATAATCTGAAGAGTGATGAAAGACAAGTTTCAGGTTTTCTTGTTGCAAATCACCTTTGTTACTGTTGACATTGGACAAAATTGCTCAAGCCCATTTTCTGTTGCCTTTTCACTGAATCCTTAAAAATCCATGCCTTCGTTTGCTTTAAGGGCCAAAAGTATTAATGTGACTAACAATTAATGACACTGAATGGGACTAGTGTCATCTAGAAGCAGTACTAGCCCCATTTGGCTTTCATACATTTTTAGTCCCTTTAGTATTTGCTGATGTTTTCATGCCTTATTCTTATAAAATCCCACATTTGCTTGATTTGCACAGCACATGTGCTGTTAATTACCAAATCACATGCTTTGGAGTGACTCAGTCACTCAGAGTTTCACCGTTAGCTCACATTTTACCTATCTTCCAAACACAGCTTGATTGTTTTATGTTGTGCCACAATAAAGTCCTTGTTTTCATGTGAATGCCTGGACTACAGTTTAAGCATTGCCCTTTTTTACTTCATAGGCAGATTTCAGTGTTAGATTACTTTCCTTTAACTGCCTTCCATTGTAGCACAAAATGGAAATTGTTTGAAATTTGCTACAGTCTGTGTCTTGTTTTGAAGTCGTTATTGCAATTCTAGGTGACTGTCAATCAAATATAGTTCCTCTGCTCCATTTTTTGGAATGACATTTACAGCTCAAGAGGAGAGCCGAGGACATTGTACAAAGTGAAAATGGACATTGTACATTGGTCTTTTTAAATATGGTCTGATGCCTGTTCAGTGTTTGTGAAGCAATGTCGATATCACATGCTTTCGAATGGCCGTGTATAACATGTTTCTGTTCTGGAACCTAATTCTGCACTTCGTGCAAACTATGAACTTGGGTGTCATGAATTTACTGGTTTATTCAGGATAGCCATGTCACACTGTGGTTAATATCACCTTTTAAACTATGACTGCAATAAAAAAGAATGCAAGGTTATCACTGTTGATTCTGCTGACCTGTTGATCTTGCACTTACTTTAGGCTGATAGTAGAGAAAGTTGGCGTCACAGGAGCACGTGCAAATTGGTGGTCCAGTACAAAGACAGTACCGTCAGCTTTTATCGACCCCCAATCAACCCCCCAGATCAAGCACATATACCTGCCAAATGATCAGGGTTGGGCAGTTCTGGTCCTCGCCAGCATCCAGGAAGGATTTAAATCACAAGTTGCATGACAATATGATATTCTATTGATTGAATGGACAGCGATTCAACATCTGTCAAAGTCTGGAACAATACGATTTTAATTAAATTATAATTTGCTACAATATCATATACTGACTTAAAATATGCCTGTGGTGTAGTGTCCTGGGTATCAGAATCAATTTTGAAATTCTAGTATTGTGACAACCCTACTAGTGGGAAACCAGTTTAATTTCATCCTACATAAAGAAAGTTATCAGCATCTGCCCGTACGGTTTTGGCATCTACTGAATGAGACATACTGATTCCAGACATTAAATCACTTGGTTTTCTGTTATCAGAGTTCTGATTTTACAGACTGCAGAGGACAGAACCTGCTCACAGTGAACCTCATAACATCATCTCATATTACCATAAAGTATTACTAAATGCAGAAGACCTAAGAGTATTAGGACTGCAACAACTAATCAATTAAATTGATTATAATCCATTATTAAGATAATTCACAACTAATTTAATAATCAATTAGTTGGGTCTGTGTTATTATTCACAAACGTACAGTGGCTACCCGCTAATGTGGGGGCAGAATGCTAACGGAAGTCGCAGTGGCAGTAAAAGTAGACCGCCATAAAAGAAGAATAAGAAGGAGACGAGAACCAGTGCCGTGTCTTGCCATCACAAAAACTGAATTAACTGCATAGAAACGCTTGAGTGACGTGTTTCATGATGTAAACACGTGCTGTTTGTGCGCACGACTCTCATTGGGAAGTCATTTGCTAAAGCAAATTCAGCACCAGTTCAGTCAAATCCTCCCATTTATTACAGACAAAACTCATTTTCAGCTGATAAATAACCACCAGCGTTCTACTCACAATACAGACGTTTACTTGACATTTTCAGTGATTATTCCGACCTGTGTCCACCGCGTTATTGTTACGTGACTCTCATGTGGCGCGCCATCTTGCGCAAAAATGTAATTCTCTCCCAGAAATGAGTCAAAAATGAGTTATAGGCCAAACTGAGTGCAAATTGGTAAAAACTTTATGTTCAGTTAATCAGAAAATATTTTATCCATTTTATGTTAGAGAGGAAAAAATAAATAGAGAAAAATAGAAACAGTTTGGTTTATTAAAAAATGCTGGAAATATATTTTTTCTCTATCTGATTAATAATCAATTAATTGAAAAAATAATAGGCAGATTAATCATTTAACAAAAGAATCGTTAGTTGCAGCTCTATAGAGTATAATAAAAGAGGAATGTTTGTGAGAGAGAGAGAGAGAGAGAGAGAGAGAGTGAGTGAGTGTGAGAAAGGGTTGCTCTGTTCTCTGGGCAGTGGAACAAATGTGATGAGCTCATCAGCAGCTACATGTGTGGTGACTCACTAGCAGTGGACCATCTGTAACATGGGCCAAATCCTTTTGCTAATGAACATTTATTAATAGTAAACAAGGCCATATCTATATCTATAAAAATTTAAGAAGATAAAAGATTACATTTTGCAACAAAAAGATTTGTTATTGTGCCCATCACACCTCAAATGTGTAGCTATGATGCAAAGCCCTGTTTGTTTGATTGACTCAACCAAAGTGTCATTTTGGGGAATTTTGAATATTCTTTGTAACTTGAAGCTGTAAAAATGGGCAATTGTTGAAATTTGTCATAAATTGATACTTTATTCTGCACTGTTTAAGTGAGTATGAATCATTATGAAAATGCCATTTGTGATAAGTCATTTCCTTAGGTAGCTTCACGTTTAATTATTTTGAAAATAACTTTTGACAACGTTGTAGGCACGTAGGTACAGACTTCCTTTTTTTGACTCTCATATGTACTGACGTTTTCACAGGTGATTCTGGGATCATGTGTTATGAGTGACCCTTTCCTTCACCTTCCTGTAACCCTTATTGTGGTTATGTGATTAATAACATCAAGTCTGATTTGGATACTATGTTTAGTCTGGAAACTGCCATTAGAAGAGAGACGCTTTTGAACACTTCCACTTTGGTTGGTTCACATGACTCTTTGACACTGTGAAAAGTTTGTATTATCCACCACTTGCTTTATCCTCACCGTCGAGTTTTTACAGCTGTGTTGAGAACGACCCACCACCTTATTAATAACAGCTCGATTGTGGTCTAGTTTAAAAACTCACCAGTGGCGAACATCACCACACTCTGTCCTTCAGGTCTACGAGAGTAAGCTCCAGGAGCTACAGAAACAGGTGGAGACCCGCTCGCTGATTGCAGAGACTCCTGATGAAGAGGAGGAGGAAGAGGAAGAGGACGAAGGTAGGCTATGAAAACAGGATCTGTCACCATCACCAGTAATAGTCATCCCGTCTAATAGAACATCTCATCCCTCAATGTCTCTTGATCAGATCTTGATCTCCAAATTTTTATTGTTACGCTGTTTTTAAAATATGACTACTATTTAGTGTCGTCGGCGCTATATAAGCTAAATTGGCTTTGATCTCCCCTCCCCACTGCAGTGCCGTGGACACAGCATGAGTTTGAACTGGCTCAGTGGGCCTTTAGGAAGTGGAGGTACCATCAGTTCACCTCATTAAGAGACCAGCTGTGGGGCAACGCTGTGTACCTGAAGGAGGCCAACGCTATCAGTGTGGAGCTCAAAAAGAAGGTAATAAAGGACCGCCTCTTTCTCTCATACAGAGTAATGAACACAGTTCTGCAGCATTGAAATTCTTTCTTCCTTTATGTAATCATATTATTTAGGTTTAATCTGATTACCATTTGGGATCTGCAGATATTGGACAATCCATGTATTATTCCTTCATTTTTTTCCCAATTAAAAACCGAAATTTGATTTTAATTTAAATATATGTGTATATTGATAAATATATATATATTGATTGATATGGTCCAGTTTATGCCAAAGAAACATGAGTGTGTTTTTTTATTTGAGCACAAAAGCAATTCGAAAGGTTTTCTCATAGTGTTTTTAGTTTGTGGAAAATGCTGTTTGTTCAGTACAACCACATTTAAGAAGATTCTTTATTTGTCATATACACAGCTATACAAGTACAACATATAGTAACATGTGTCCTGCATCTGACATGAGATTTCAATAAAATTTGCAAAAATATATATATTCTAAAAGAACATTATAGTTAGGTAATATGAAAATAAAGACGACGCTGCGAGGTGAACGACGGTATGTCATTGCCATTGACTGTTGAATCTAACCATATGGACTGGCCAAGTGCAGTGCCTCAATAGAGCCCGTTCTCTGTAGTCTTCACAAAGCTGCATACGGACCCGGTTGTAAATCACAGCATTTTCTTTGGGAGCTGGAGCTGAACGGTCTGGTGGTCGGGTGCTTGACCTGCTCGTTGCTGATTTACTGACAGAGTACACAGGTGTCAGTTTGCTGTAGGCAGCGTTTAAAAGCCAGGAAAAAGGGCAACCTCCTTAATTTTCACCTTTTCCTCATCTACCACCTTTTATTTATTGGTTTTCTTTTTCTATGCGTGTCTATATATAACCTTAAAAGACACTTGCAGTGCCTGGATGTTAAGAGTCTACAGCCGAGATTTATAAAGACATGAGCAAAGTCTGCTGCAACTAGTGTTCCTATTTCAGAGATTAGTTTCAGCTTCAACCAAATACATCTGCTGCATCAAAGCTAGATGTTAAGGTAGAGCTGGGCGATATGGTCAAAAATGTTATCATGATATTCTTTTTTATATTCATCAGTCTGGATTTTTATTATGATAGAGAACTTAACATTCTTGTTGTAGCTTGTATTGTCCGTCTATGTTGCTAATGTTCAGATGGTGTACATAAAGACGGTCATTATAAATTGCTCAATTTTTATTAATCAGTATTAAACAACATGCAAAAAATAACAGTGTATTCATTGTATAGTATATTTTCCTTTTTTGTTCACGCAAGTGGTGTGAACCAGAAGTGACTGCTACATGTAGAAGACTGCTTTTTTTTTTTTAATCAACCACGTGTAAAGGCCAATTCCGGGTCATGCCACTTGTGCCCAATAAAAAAACTGACTGGATTATGGTTGTGTGTTTTCTGTTTTTTCATTTTTATTTGAATCTAAATGGAAAACACTTTTTTAGTTTTTTCATTTTGATTTTGGAAAACAAGTGTTTCTGTGTTGGGCTGTTGGTCTAGTAGTTAGGGCACTTGCCTTAAGACAAAGAAGTCATGAGTTTAAATCCTGCCTCCAACACTACATCACTGAGTCCCAGAGCAAGATTCACCCTCTCGGGGAGACTATCCCAGAAATTAGGAAATGGAAGTTACTCTGGATAAGAGCGTCTGCCAGTATGTTTTAATTAGAAACCAAATGAAGGAATGATTCATGGATTCACATTATATTCAAGTGCGTAATTATTTTTTTGCTTAGGGGCAAGAACTAACAGTATGATAGAATGCATATTGTGTATCAGTCACTAGCTTCCTCTGTAATGCCCTCTCTTCAATGATCATTGTTTTTATAGGTTCAGTTCCAGTTTGTGCTGCTGACGGATACCTTGTACTCCCCACTCCCGCCGGAGCTGCTGCCCCCTGAACCTGAGAAGAGCCGAGACTCAAGACCTTTCCCTCGGACTGTAGTGGCTGTAGAGGTCCAGGACCTGAAGAATGGAGCCACTCACTACTGGTCCCTGGAGAAGCTCAAGTAAGCGTCTGGCAGAACCGCTCTGCTGAATTTAACTCAAAAATAACGTAATATCACACAGTCTGGTCTGATGGCGTTAACTTTGCTCCCTCTTTGTGCGTAATAACTTTGGCTTGTCTGCTTTCATGGAGTATTTGTAGCTGACTTCTGATTGGATCGTATTTTATTGTCCTTTCAGGCAGAGGCTGGAGCAGATGCGGGAGATGTACGACCGTGCGGGAGAAATGGCTTCCTCCCATCAGGAAGACGGGGAGGGGGCCTTGACCGGCAGTGACCCTTTCTATGACCGTTTTCATTGGTTCAAACTGGTCGGGAGGTAGGTCTCAAACTTGGAAATCTTTATCCTGACCTAGAACCAAAATATTGTTGTTACGTTAAAGATGAGTTGAACACCATATTAAGAAAGATGTCTAGATTGATGTGTGGTTATTTAGGCTTCTTGTAGGTTTTGGAATATGTCTAAGTTATTGAGTCATTATTTTGGGCTTGTGTGTGTGTGTGTGTGGTGTGTGGTGTGCTTTATGTTGGGGTGCATTACTTAATTGAAATGCAGTCTTTAGGAATGTGCTGGCTGGGAGGGGGAAGTGTTTGCTCATAAATCATTCATTATGTTGTGGTTATGTTGTTCAGTCTTCACACATTTCCACGCCCAATTACTACAACTCATTTTGATGCTTGTGTGGACCAAGGCCTTTCCTGTCATTCTGAAACCATGCCATTTTTGATTGCATTTGTCATCCACTTTTATGTATTGTTTTATTCATTTTTGCCTATTGTTTTCCCCAAAGTTGTTTATTTTCCCCTTTATATTACATTGTTTCTGTGAGTTTTGTTTCTTTAACCATCTGTTAACAATTTTGCTTTTGTTTTGTCAGTATTTACCCTGTGCATTGTTATCTATTTTTTGTGCTTATTTAATTATCAACCGATCACTCATTTGTGTCTGCATTTATTTTGCTGTAAAATGGTCATTCATTTATTTCCTACTTTTGTATCATAGTTACAGTTCACTGTTTACTTGTTAGTGTTGTACAGTTCCATAATTACATATCACCAAGTCATTTCATGAGCCAGAAACCATGCATTTAGAATTAATAAAGCAATGTATTGTAAGACGTGGGTCTACCTTCAGACGACACGGGTCGTGGTCCGGGGTCACCATTCTTAGACCCCGCTAACTCTTTTTGGCCCTGCTGGTCATCCTCCCTCCTCCTTTAGCTCGCCCATCTTCCACGGCTGCGTGAATGAGCACCTCGCCGACCGCACGCCCTCGCCCACCTTCTCCACAGGCGACTCTGACGTCACCGAGCTGGCGGATGAGAGGCAGAGCGAGATGGAGGACTTCTTGGATGACGAGGCCTTCGTGGATGACACCAGCTCGGACGCTGGCACCGAGGAAGGCTCGGATATCTTCAGCGACGGCCAGGACCCCTTCTACGACCGCTCCCCCTGGTTCACCCTCGTGGGCAGGTTGGTGCTCGGGGGAGAATTGGAGAAGAGAGAGAGAGAGAGAGAGAGAGAAACGTCTACATATGAGATTCCCTTAAACTCTCCAACACTCCTGTCTTGAAATAAGAGATACGTTAATTAGCCAAAATTTAGGCATGAACAGAGAAAGCATTAAAACCTTTTGGTAGCCTAGTTGTAGCATTTTTGTCTATGGAACAAGAGGTCAAGAGGTTTAAGAGGTCAGTTCAGCTTTGGCCCGTAAACAGCGTCTTTAATCCCAGGTTGCTGCAGGGAGATTGTTCTTGTAATTAGGAAATGTAAATCACTTTGAATAAGGGTTATAAATATATACACGACTAGGACTAGGGGGAAAAACTTCTTGGCATATTGTTGTACTTTAATTAACCTGTTATTATATATAATTGAACGATGGTAGCTTCATAAATACTATGGTTAGTATGGGTTGATTTAAAGGATAGTTTATTTTACGTTATTGTCCCCAAATGGCAGTTGTTTTGCAGCAAAACGTAAGACAGAGGCACCAAACCAATAAGACAGAAAAACACCGAGAGACACAACCAAGATCATCTATAACATTTTCCCAATTTATTAACATTTTTTAGATCACAACCACATGATACACCGCAAACCAACTCAACCATCTATATCACTGATCTGAATTCAGCAGAGAAATAGCATCTGGGTAGTGTACAAAATTGAAAGTGAAGGATTATTTGTCATTGTGATCACAGCACAGCACAAAATGCACCAGAATGAAATGTGACCTCTGCATTTGACCCTTCTGTGAAGGAGCAGTGGACAGCTCTTTGGGGATGGTACATTGCTTATGAGTACCTCAGTAATGCTTTTACCAGTCCTGGAATTCAAATCAAGGACGTTCCGATGACGGGGTGAAGACCCTATCCGATACGCTATCAACTACTGTAGCAGTAGCGTTAAGATTTGCACTTAAATATGAAGTGTGGTATCCAACGTTATATTCAACATTCCTTATTGGTCACATACACAGTTAGGGAAGTACAACATGCAGTGAAATATACTACATTCAAATAGAACTTAACGTACACAAGCATTAAGAGAAACTAAAATATGCTCCTAAAATAGGTATTATTAAGATTATAAACAGTACCTGTACATGTGGATATTATTGGATGACTATGTATGGTGCAATGTGCCTTTTTTGTTGAGGAATGAAGCATACAGGTCATAAATGGCAGGTGGGTGAGAATCAGTCATTATGAGCTAAAACTACCATGTATACCAACACTGTGCTCTCAAGAGGAAAGGTCTTGAATAGAGACCAGCAGTTCAGAGAGAGCTGGAGCAGAGTTTGGCGTTTTCTCTCCCTCTCTTTTCTCACAACCGTTGTCACCTCGTACTGTCAAAGTGCTGACCGCATTAACAGCTCTCACTAATGACCGTTCACTACTGTGTTTAATTTTGCTTAGTTTATTAGTTCAGTTCATTCCTGTATGCATTGCTTTGCTTTGTTCCTTTGGTGTACATCTGTCATTGTTTTCAAATCTGATGGCTTCAGTCTGCTGTGAAGGAGAGTAGGAGGTGATGAAGGAGGGAGGGAGGGATGAAAAGGGGAAGGGGAGTCTGGATCGATGCAGTGAAACTAGCTTTACACCCTCGCTTTAATGGACCTGCGTCACTGTGACTTCATTGATGTGATGCAGCGATAGCTCTCCGCCATCTTACCCTCGGGTCGAGGAGGAGGAGGGACTACAAATCATCCATGCAGCATATAGTATAGTGTGTGTGTATCTCTAAGGATGAACACACACACACACACACACACACACACCACTCAAGCTCCTCATGGTGCACTTTTATAAATCTCCTACAGTCCATTCTACAGCAGACTGAAACGTCCATTTTTTTATCATGTATTTTCTTTTCTTTTTTGTCATTTTAATTTCAAGGATGACTTCTCAAGTATCACAAGGCATTAGTATTATTTTGATAAGGGCTTAAAAGCATATCATCATTTGCCAGTGTGTTTACTGTAGATACTGTTCCATTGCATCAGTATTTCCATTCACATTATGTCCGCTGTGGTTGGAGTTAATCGGGTGAATGGAAATGATCCTCTGGTCCTGCAATGCACAGGGTTTGAGTCACTGCCGGGAATGTCTGGTTCTTAAACCACTCACTATATTGTATTAACACGTCATTTTAATACGTCAGCATGGCCACCCCAGTGTGTGTGTGTGTGTGTGTGTGCACACCTTTATGTGTGTGTTGCAGTATGTTATGATAATTGGCCTTTTTTTCCTCCAGAGCCTTCGTATACCTGAGCAACCTGCTGTACTCGGTCCCCCTGGTGCACCGTGTCGCTATAGTGACGGAGAAGGGCGAGGTGCGAGGCTTTCTGCGTGTGGGGGTCCAGGCTATCGCAGGTGAGAACAATTCTGAATCCCTCTAACATCCCTCTGGGACCCTCCTGTAACCTGGCAACCTGCTCTGCTTATAGAACCTATACCGACATATGGGCCCCATCGGGTCACAGTAATGATGATGTGCTTACGTCAGCTCCTGACTAGTTGTGCTTCACTAAAGGATCACAATAGACTGTATAAATCATTTATAGTGAGGGTGTTTTGTATAAGATTGAATATTAATAGCAATAATATTAATTTGCTATTAATATTCATTTTAATGTTATGTATTATAGTGACTATTGCAGTAATAATGGATATAGAGTGTACAGTACAAAATTGTCAAATATTGACAAATTGGAATTTGTGTTCATTTTTATATTAATTTTTATATGAATATTTTGATATTAATATTCAGAACCAAAAGGTGACTGCCACTGGCCTCTGTACCTAGCTCAGTCTTCACTTAAAAGCCATTTCATTGTCAACGCTTTGAATTATTAACATATAAAGTATGTTCTCGTTTAAATGTATTTATCCTATATTAGACAAACAGTTAAAGAATATTTGCTATAATTAAAATATAATGTTGAAAAGCATGAATCACAGTATTAGTTACACTGTCTTGTGCCAGGCAATAATTACTGAAGCAGTAATTTAGTACAAAAAGCTGGAATTTAGAATCATTCAAGTGGCCAGATCCAGACCTTTATTTGCTTTTAGTCATTCTAGCAGGCTTGTGTTTTTTGTGTTTTAATTACTTGAAATGTCACTTAGTGTTTCCTGGACTAATTTGTTTGTAGCTGACGAGGAGGCTCCTGATTATGGTTCTGGTGTCCGTCAGTCCGGCACTGCCAAAATCTCCTTTGATGATGAATATTTCAAGAAGGTAACAACTTCATTCACTCCACCTGTTTTGTGTTTTTACCATTATAACCATTACTGGATAAATTGTGCCGTTTTGGTTAAACATGTCAGATGTTAAGTAACAGCTATGTTTCTCTTCACCCAGAATGATTTCTCAACCGTGGCCATGACTCGCTCTGGCCTCTCTTTGGAGGAGCTGCGCATTGTGGAAGGCCAAGGTCAAAGTTCGGAGGTCATTACCCCCTCAGAAGAGATGAACAGAATAAATGACATGGGTAAGAAAAGGGACACAGGGACAGCTGGTGACCTTGTACCCGGCGTGCTGCTTGAAGTGTGTAACGACATCCAGTGTGTGTGAACAGGAATGTAGACAGTGGAAGCAGATGTTCCTGTTGAAGTTGAGATTTTATCTTTCGGGACTTCCTTTACTCTCTGCAGAAATTTATTGTGAATTTATTTCGTTCAGACCCATGGAAAAGTACCTGTGCAAAAAGATTTCGAAACTTAACCATTAGAGAAAGAGAAAAACCTAAAACCTAAAAAGTCGAAAAGTAGAAAATAGACACATTTAAAGACACTTGTCCTTGTCTTCTTTAACATTATCACAAGTCACATTTCCAATCTTGCTGAGGTTCTATAAAAGGAGCAAGAAGTAATCATTTCTGAGAGGGACTTGATCCTAACATCGCTGCTTTTTGTGCCTCAGATCTAAAGCTGGGGAACATTGACACTAAGTTGGCACGGCCAGAGGGTCTCGGTGGCCAACTGGAGGTGGGCAGCGTCTTTACCTTCCGCGTCACCGTGCTGCAGGCTGCTGGCGTCCCTGCCGAGTACGCAGACATCTTCTGCCAGTTCAAGTGAGTCAGCCTATCTCTATGGAAACATCTTTTCTCTGTCAAAGTGTTCTGTACTCAGACAAAATATTCTGGTATACACACACAGACGCACACACAGTCATGCTTCACTCTGTAATCCTGTAATCTTGTTGTCAACAGCTTCCTCCATCGTCACGATGAGGCATTCAGCACAGAACCACTAAAGAACACGGGCAAAGGCTCCCCACTGGGCTTCTACCACGTGCAAAACGTGAGTGCTTTAGATCAAGAAAACAGCTTAAAAGCCGACGGGGTGTACATGTGGATATTATGGGATGACTATGTATGGTGCAATATACCTTTTTTGTTGAGGAATAAAGCATACAGGTCATAAATGGCAGGTGGGTGAGAATCAGTCATTATGAGCTAAAACTACCATGTATACCAACACTGACGGGGAGGAGGTGGGCTTTTAGCTGCAAAATAATATCCTTCATTAACCAACCTATCTAGGGATTACTTATGATAATTTAAACATTTTTATAGAGATGTAATGAGAGGAGGAGTTTATATAATGGAGGTGAACACACCTTGTTGACTAATTGTGTTTTGTTATAACAGATTTCTGTGGAAGTGACGGAGTCCTTTATTGAGTACATTAAGAGCAAGCCCATCGTGTTTGAGGTGTTTGGACACTATCAGCAGCACCCACTGCACCACCAGGGGCAGGATGTTGTCAGGTATTTCTCTACTCTTTACTTAAATTGGTGTAATTATAGTGCCATCAGCAAACTTTAATCATGGATTGCAAAGATTATCTACAATACAATTATGAGTTCACATAAATATTCTTTTTTATTAAATGAGATTATGTATCTTGGATCATTTACGAGTAGGCCGTAATGTGTCTCTTTTTTGGCTTTTCAGCCCTCAACAGCCTTCAAGGAAGTACTATCCCCCGCCCATGCCTCTGTCCAAACCAGGTATGGCTACCACTTACAGAGTCAGTTTAATAACTTATAATGATGTATGAGTCACGGCATGAGAGTGACACACAGAGTGAGAGAGAGACGTGGAGAGAGAAAGACACACACCCAGAGACATTAAGAGAAAGAGAGAGAGCGAGAGACATGTCTTTGGCTGAAAATGTGCCTCTATTATCATACATTTAGTCAATGAATCATTAACCTGAAGTACCAGTTTTTTATTTTTTCCTCATCAAGCAAGAAAAGGCATCTTATTACCTTTGTACAACTTGTGCGAGTCCTTAGTGGGCAGATTTAATGCAGCATCAATGTGCCAGTAGTTCGGTATAGATATGGATAACTGGATCTTTATAGCAGTGTGTGATGTAGTGTGTGCCACTTGCCCCCGTGACAAGTGTTTATCACACCAGCTGTCATGTGTTACTGCGTGAGAAAGCAGTGTTTTGAACACATACATCTTACATACTAACACATGCTTTTTTACATCATCTGTCTTAATATTCTTTTTCCTCTAGTGCAGTGGTTCTCATATGTTTTTGAGAATATTATTGAAGACTCTCATTTACATCAGGACACTTTTTTAAATCAAATTTGCTGTTCAGTACACAAGGGTATTTCTCTTCATCCATCATCGTATGTGCACCGTTCACTCACTTGAGTTTGCTTTATAATGAGGTTTAAGCCAATTCGAGCAACTGCCTAAATTTCCCAGACAGGGTGAAAAGGCTACTAAAGGTGTATGTTAAGTGTGAACATGTCAAGTATAATCCAGGAGTCAGTATCAGCGCTAAAGGTACTGCTGGAAGTTTGGGCCAAAATTGGTCATATGATTAATTTGTGTTATAAAAAATGAATGAGTATAAGTTAAATGGCGGCTCTAAATAGGTGCAAATAAGAGTGTGATTGTGTGTGTGCCCTACGGTGTGTTGGTGACTACCCAGGTCTGGTCCCCGCCTTGTACCCATAGTTCCCGGGATAGGCTCCAGTCCCCCCACGATCCCGGTTGGGATTAAGCGGTTTGGATAATGAATAAATTAATTAATGAAAGCTTTAAGATTAATGAACATGTTAATGCATTAAAGTTTCCACCCCTACTTTTAGTCTGTTTTCTCAAAAATGCCTCTCTGCCCAAAAATGGATTTGAAATGTAACATTAACCAGCCACACTGGAAAGAAAAAACTAAAAGATGAACAGTTGCAAGGCTGTTCATTTTCAGTGTCATTTATTTTTTATTTTGAGAACCACTTCACTAGTGCATTGATTTTGCTTGAAATTAACAAAGCATTATCACTTCCAATGAAGCAGTAGTGTAAATTGGCATATGATCTGCATTCCTTCTCCAAAGCACGTCATGTTATCTCACCATCTTCCGCCATTTAACATTGTTGCCTGCTTCTTCATCATGCTTCTTTATTTTTTTCTTCTCTTCTCTTTTCTCATGTTTCTTTTTTTTTTTTTTTTTAACATGTCATTCAAATGTTTTACCTCTACATCCAACACTCGCGCTCACTCTCCCTCCATCACCGTTGTGGCCCTGACGTGGCGCCTCGGTGGCAGACCACACCCGTAAGATAGAGCTGGTGCGATACCTGATGAGCGGGTACGTGCACGGCCAGGTGCTGGACTCTCTGTCAGAGCACGCCAACGCCCTGGCCTCCACGGCCATCGCCACCCTGGAGGACGGGGCCGACCAACTCGCCCACTTCCCCTTCCTGCCCGTGCCCAACGGCCCCGCCCTCACCGTGCCCAAGCACCACGGTTGGTAAAAGGCTTCTCTCGCCCTGGAGAGAGCTGGCACAGTTTTGTAGTTTAGGTGCCCCCTAGAGCTTTGGACGGATGTCGATAGAGGACCGGGATCAACATTATTTTTCTTGTGGTATCAAGATCATGAGCAATTTTTCTCACCATTTTGATGAAGAGAATCACGTTTTTCTAATTATTATGATATATTGGAAATTTTCTTGATAACATTTTCTTGATCACACATTTCTTGTGATCCTTTCATAACAAAGGTTGTTTTGTAGATCTGAGATAATGAAAGCTGTTTTCTCAAAATGATAAAATATTCTTCTTGAAAATGAGAAAGAAAAAACGTTAATTTTTTACTTTTAACAGCCCATAATCAAAGTAAAAATCCAATGTTTTCATTCGTGATAATACTATATTGCTAGGAGACCAAACCTTTTGTGAAATCACAGCCAAACATAGTTGTATTGTCAAGAAAACAACTTGTTGAGACCATAAGACAACTGGTGATCTCAAGAAAATGAATAAAAAAATGTTGATGGTTGTCCTCTATCGACTTGCGTACTTTTCAGTTGTGCTGTGTGTTACGAAATAGCTTACAAAAAAGCTTGGCTAATACTGGGGCGTAGAAAAGTGTTTGGCAACTTGGCTTGGCCTCCCGACTTCTCCCTGACCTGGATTAAGTCCACACCCCATTTCTGCCCTCTTTCACTGGGAACACCGGTGGAAGTGTCTGAAGTAGAGAGATCTTTGTGGAACGATCAGGGCTTGCCTTCAGAAGTGAGACGGCGATGAAAGCTGCCGTGTTTAATCCTAGAGGGATGCACTGCACAGCTTGGTGTGAGCTCGTCTCTCAGATCTGCTCGTGTTCTCCCTCCTCAAGCTCCCTCCCCATCCGCCGGTCTCACATAATAGTGACTGCTGCTTTGTGACTCTCTAGCGTCTTTTTATCTTCTGTCTTTAGTTATTAGAGTAAAAGTAACATCTGTGAAGTTGACATTCTAGTGTAGTCTTGTACACCCTGACCTGAGCCAACTGCTGTTTTCCTCTTATGCATGTACCCTCTTCTTTGGTCGTCTCGTCTACTTTTTACCTCTTCAGCACCTCTCTGTCTCGTGGGATTGAGCTGAAGGCAAATGGAAAAATGGTTGGGTCTGATAGGAAACGTCAGATTGTGTTCATCTTCTTGAATTTCTGGTTCAGATCAAAGCCCGTTTTCAGTAGGGGTCGACCAATCAGCGCCGATATTTTAATTCATTTAAAAATGAGCTGCTTGGACTCTCTGTCTGAGGTTTGGTCGAGAGGAAAGTCCCACCCACTACACCGCCGGATGTTTTAGGTGTCATGAGTTTAGCCTAAATCACTGAAGGTAGAAGGCATTGAAAGAAGTATTCCAACACATAAGGTGACAGCTCTCTGCATTCTGTTGTGTTAAAAATTTTAAGTGAGTGATTATTTTGTCATCGTGAACACACCACAGTACAGCACACAGTGCACCACAACGAAATGTGACCTCTGCATTTAACCCATCCGTGAAAGAGCAGTGGGCAGCTAACAAGCGCCCGAGGAGCAGTGCTTGGGGACGGTACCTTGCTCATGAGTACGTCAGTGGTAACTTTACCAGCCCTGAATTCAAACCTGTGACCTTCACATCATGGGGCAAATGCCCTACCGTTACACCACCAACTTGAAGAACTTCTCAGAATTTAACATATGATAAACATGTTGGAGTGTTTGTTATTACAAATTTTGACACCAATTAAAATTTTTACATCAGATGTGTTCGTTCCGGTTCGTGCCCTGCGGTGTGTTTGCGCCTGCCCAGGGTTGGTCCCCGTCTTGCGCCAGTAGCTCCTGGGATAGGCTCCAGTCCCTGCAACCCCAATAGGGATTAAGCGGTTCGGATAATAAATGAATCAATGAATGTACTGGTTCAAAGTATAGGGTTATCAATCTCCTTGTTTAGTAATAATCAGTATCACCGTGAAAGAACCACATCGGTCAACCCCTAATTTTTTTTTAATGTTTTTACATATCACCTGATTTCTTTGGTCTGTCGTTTCATACATAGCATTGACACACATTCACACTTAAACCCGCATTAGTGTACATCTGCTAAAGAGTACTATTGTTACATGTTGCATATCGATATCTTGGTCATTGTTGTTCTGTATATTTTCTGTTTTAATTCTGCCTCTACAGTGCCAGCCACAAAGCTCAACACAATCAGCAAGTCTAACCTGGGTCAGTGTGTGAGCAAGTATGACCTGCTGGCCTGGTTTGAGATCAGTGAGCTGGAGCCGACTGGAGAGTGAGTGTAAACCTGATCTAAAAAGTCGTTAAACTAGTCATTACTTGGTGTTTTCAACCAATATTCTCTTTTGTTCTGATGCTGGTTTATTGCTGACATTACTTGATGATTATTTGGCAGGTATATTCCAGCAGTAGTGGACCATACGGGAGGTCTGCCCTGTCATGGCACGTACCTGCTGCACCAGGTAATGACCGTCCCTGTGTGGCCATGATGCTTTATGAAGATTTTGCGGGTAGCGAATGTCAACCTATTGAAGTTTGCATAACAATCTGAAATAATGTCCATAAAACACAAGCTTGACAAATTATTTTGTAAAATTAATACATGCAATCATGAAATAAATAAATAATCCAAATTAAAGAGCACATGGTCTTTTGAAGTGAAAATAGAAATAAAACAGGAAAGCTTTATTATCACAAGATGAAGGCTATATAACTTTTTAGTTTATTAGTTTATATAACAGAGGCAACGTACAGAACAAATCCTATACCAGAATTAGCTATACAGACAACACATATAGGACATTATTACTAGGGATGCATCGATCGATCGGCCAGCGATCGGAATCGGCTGATTTTGGGTCTGATCGGTGATTGGCCAATCACTCACACGTATTGCCGATTTCAAACCGATCTTGCGCATGCGCAATACTTGCAGCACAGCCACGCGCACATTCAGGCAGCGTTCACATGTACGCTCAATGGAGGCGTTTCTCATTCACTTTGAATGGGGTGACATCGTGCGGTGACGAAATGAATTTTGGGTGCGTGAGTATGGCGTCACATCAATGCCAAAACTAGAAACGCGAAATGGCTTGCCGCAAAAAATTCGTGGGCGTAAATTTCAATTTTTTCCTCTCGATGTGTTAAATGTTCTCGCGCGCGAAGTAGATTACCGACGAGCTGCTTTTTTGCTCGAGTGAGATTTCTGCGCGTGCGGTTTGAAAGGGGGCGGGTTTTGGCAGTTTGGGGGTGGGGTTTTTCCACTTGTCAATCACAAGATGATCACTAGATGATCAGCCGTTTTCCATAGTTGAGGATACAGGCTTCAGAAATCTGATGAATCACCTCTGCCCAAAATACACAATGCCAAGTAGGCATTACTTTTCGGACGTCGAGTTTCCACATTTTATTTATCTAAATTTGTAAAGAAAATTTGTTAGGAAAATAAAGCATTATATTAAAGAAAATTAGATTTTTGTTTGTATTTGCTGTAGAGCTGCCACTATTATATGTCACTATTATAAAAGTAACTAGTAATTGAAACCCATTTTTTTGTGTCGATGTCGTTGACTACTCGCAGCAGCTCAAATTTTCTGTTATCTGGGGCAAAAAAATCGGTATCGGAAAAATCGGTATCGGCCGATCACACTTACAAAAAAATCGGTAATCAGAATCGGCCAAGAAAATTGCAATCGGTGCATCCCTAATCATTACACAGATTAAAAATCATACAAATACACTATCATGTCTAGAGTTCTGGGCGTACAGGGTCATTGATCACATCGTTGATTAGCCTTCATGTAACATTATAACAGACAGTATACTGCATAAATATCAATATTAATTGCTGCTCAACTAGTCATAAATCATTACATCACTTTGGTTAACACACAGCAGTGCACAGTTTGCCAGTAGAGTAATACTTCTGTAGTTCAAGCTGTATAATTTGAGATTTTTCCTCGTTTTTCTCCCCTCAGGGCATCCAGCGCAGGATCACGGTCACGCTCATCCACGAGAAGGGCAGCGAGCTACACTGGAAGGATGTGAGAGAGCTGGTAGTTGGTGAGTTTTTCTGTTTTTATCTATGATGGTTTAGATGCTGACTCCAGCACTACCACCACTGAGTCCCTGAGCAAGACCCTTAACCACAAGTTGCTCCAAGGAAACTGACCGTGTAATTATTAGTATCAAAAATACAAACATATTGTGAAAAAGTTTATTTGTTCTTGCAGTTAAATTCAAAAAAGGTAAACCTCTATTCCATTACCATAAGGCATAAAGTGAAATATTTTGTGTTTTGGAAGTTTCTCGGGATAAGAGTGTCTGATAAATGGTGTAAATGTGAATGCAGATGTTTGGGGTAATCACCACCGTCACATTTTCCTCCAGGTCGTATCAGGAGCAAGCCAGAGGTGGACGATAGCGCTGCAGATGCAGTTCTCTCTCTCAACATCATCTCAGCCAAAAACATGAAGTCTTCTCATAACTCCAACCGGTACGCTGCCCAAAAACATATTTTGCCACACCATCTCACGGAACATCTGCATTAATTAGATTAGATCAGATTAGATTTTCTGTGCTGGTGTTTAGGGAACATGATGTACGTTCCACGTCACACTGTTTTCTCTCTCCTTTTAATGAGTCATGCAATGTGTCTCACTTGTCTCATGAAACAAGTGAGACACCTGGTGGCAAAACTGTGAAATTTTGCATTTTTTTGTATTTTGTTGCCTATTAACGTTTTTTTTGTTTGTCTGTTTAATTTATTTGCTGTTGGTGCTCCTAAACATGCCCATTTCCTGCTTGCTCACTCTTTCTGCTTTTTTGTCTCTTTTGTTCTTTTCTTTCTGCTGCGGCTGGACTTGGGGTTTTACGCAGGCTATGTATCGATAGTGATATTGCTAGGTATCAACAACACATGGACATAAAGCTCTTTCCCTGAAAAGAGTTTTATGGAATTTAAGAAGCTTTGAGTAGAGAAAGTAGAGATAAGCATCCATCTAGTTGTGTGTTTAAAAACTAATCCTGTGTGTTTTTGCCATCTTGAGTGTTGTACGTTGTGTGTACCATATAGAACACACTTTAGTTAAAAAAATAGAATCCAAAGCAAATTCGTATATAACCCAGCGACTCTCACAAACCACCAGTTATAGCAGCATCTCCCCTCTACTATTTTGATAATCAATTAATTTGCAGATTATTTTTTTGATTAATCGATTATTATCGGATTAAAAAGAGAAAAAAGCAATTTAATTTCCAGCATTTTTTAATAAACCATTTTTTCAATATTTATTTCTTTTTTTAACTGTCTGACATTATAAAATGGGGGAAAACATTTTCTGATTAATTGAAAATAAAGAAATATTGAAGTTTTGACAATTTTAATCCAATTTGGACTCATTTTGGCCTATAACTCATTTTTAACTCATTTCTGGGAGAGAGATTTTTGTCCTAGATGGCGTTCCACCTGAGAGTCGCGTCACAATAACGCGGTGGATGTGCGTCAGGAATAAACACAGAAAAAAAATCAAGTAAATGGCTGTATTGTGAGTAGAATGCTGGTTGTTTGTGTTATTTATCACCTAGAAATGAGTTTTGTGAGTAAAAATGGGAAGATTTGACTAAACTGGAACGCTTTAGTAAATGTTGGACTTCCCTATGAGAGTCGTGTGCGCTAACAAACAGTGCGTGTGTTTTACCTACACTGCCCTCCAAAAGTCTGGAAACGCCCCTGGCTAAGTGGGGTTTTGGACAGTATTGCCCTGAATCCTTTTTCATTTGTGATAATGTTGCACTGATAATAGACAACACAAACTACGAAAACATTTTATTACATAAACAGTTTATTATTCAGTTTATACATAGAAAATACTTAAATTTTGGATTCATCAAAATATCCACCATTAGCAGCCATTACAGCTCTGCATAATCTGGGCATCCGAGCTGTCAATGAACCAATCAGTTGTTGAAGCTGTTAAGGTGTGCTGACCCAAAAATCTTTTTAAAACCTGGGCCAAGTTTAAAGCACTAACCAGACATCACAGCCTGCGAAGGGGCATGTCTGACTTTGACATGTATATACTGCCATTATTATGTAATCAAAATAAAAATTATTATTGCTGGTATCCAAAGATAATGTCAAGTTACTTTAATGTATTTGCACCAAAAAATGATGAGGATTTATGCTGATGTCGTTCAAAACCCCACTTTGCCAGGGGCGTTTCCAAACTTTTGGAGGGCAGTGTAATTACTTCAGTTTTTGTGACGGAAAGGCATGGCACTGGTTCTCGTCTCCTTCTTATTCTTCGTTTATGGTGGTCGGTATCCAGCGTATTGGTGTTTAACTGCCCCCACATTATGGGGTAGCCAATGTACGTACGTGTATAATAACGTAGACCCAACTAATCGATCAATAAATTAGTTGAAAACTATTTTAATAGTCAATTTAAATTGATTTAATCAATTAGTTGTTGCAGCCCTTGTACCCTCACTGATGAAAATGGGGCTGTCACATAGTGGCGAGGTTCTGCTCTTTATTCCTGCTGTGCAGTGATTCATGGGTACTATATCTGATTTTTACCAGAAGCTGCTCCAGGATATTTCTGCAGTGTCTGAGCGTAGTAAACATTTATAGCCCACAAGAAGGTGGATGTTTTCCTATTTTGAAATAGGAAAAGGTAGCTGTAAATTGCATCTTTCAGGTTTGAAATATGAAGTCCATTTCTGTTAGAGGGAGACTCTGTTCATCTCGTAGTTTGTCAGGCGTTGCCAAAAAGATTTTATACTCAGGTCGACCATTTCAGCTGCTGAAGGATATCAGGAGCGCTAGTGTTAGCGTCAGTTTTTCTGACAGACATAAGCCCCGACGTGACTCACCTGCATCCATCGTACACGCTCTGAATAAACTGCTTCGAGTCTGAACAGCTTAAGCAGACATGACAAACGAACACGCTGGTGTGTTAATGCATATGCAGACTCTCACACTTACTTAAGCTGTCTGTCTTATAAACACAGCGGTCTCTCAACACCTGCCAACACTCATCAGTGTTGCGACGGACTGTTACGCTACGGCATATTTCTACTGCTTACATTTTGTTATCTTTTATCTACGCCTGTATTTATCTTTGATATATTTTATTACTATATTAGATTTTGTTATTATTTTATTACTTTATTTTTCTATTTTCACTGCACTTCTAATATACTCCTGTAAAGCACATTCACTGAACTCTAGATACAGTAGTGCATTGTATAAATAAACTTGCTTTACTGTTTGTGCATAGAGGATGTCCCTCCTCTTGCTTTTACACCTGTCTGACTTTTCACACTAAGGTTGCAAATATCACAGTGATGGGAGTGAAACATGTTCATGACCATGTCAGTAAATCGCTAAACTGACCTTTGTGCGCTCAGTGTTTGTGATTCCTTGTGAAAGATCCTCAAGCAGTCGTGCAAAAAGGGAAATTGCTAAATAGGACTGACTGGTGAAATACATTGCAAAAAACAGCAACGGCTGCACTGCAACACCTTGTCCACTAATTAGGAAACAGTTTCAAAATTATTTGTGATTGTTCCTTCTTTTTAGTCGCAAATCCCTGTCTATAAAAAATATAAGTTGCAGCAACAAAGTTGCATTTATTTTTACATTAGCAACTGCATTCCACCTACAGAGCTTGGTAACTGTTCATGTTGTGTAATTTGCGGCAAATAAAGATACTAATTTTCGGTGTTTGCTGCAAGACGAGGCCTGACCCTTATAGTTTTTCTGTGCAGGACATTCTACCGTTTCGAAGCAGTTTGGGACAGCTCTCTACACAACTCTCTCCTGCTCAACCGTGTCACTCCCTACGGAGAGAAGATTTATATGACCCTTTCTGCATACCTGGAGGTCAGTGTAAAGCACTCGGTGTGGAAGTTAAATTAAGCCACTGATTGCATTGCTTCCCCCAGCCCAGATGATATATAAAAAATTGATGAGTCATTTGTAGCATGGTTCATCGGGTTTTAGAGCTCTTACAGAGTTTGATATGAATATGTGTGTAAATCCTTCCTGCTTACAGCTCGACCACTGCATCCAGCCGGCCATCATTACCAAGGACATATGCATGGTGTTCTACTCCAGAGATGCTAAGATCTCTCCTCCTCGCTCGCTAAGGAACCTGTTTGGCAGCGGCTATTCAAAGACTCCTGATTGGTGAGAGCCGTGTCTGTGTGACTAAAGCAAAGGATGATCCAGATGTTTCTGTAGCAAGAATGATGTCGATAATTAGAGATGGCACCAATCCTAAATCTACTATTGTTTTGAGCTGATGCTAGCAATAGATCTGGAGGCTTACGGGTTATGAACCTCATTGGACTTCCCCATTCTTGGCTTACATAATCACTGGTGCCACAAAACATAATTTATTGAAGAGCATTCATACAAGTATCTTATTTCGTGTTCTGTAGTATTTAATCTGAGCACTAAGTCAAAAAGGGACCTTTGTACCTGTGCCCGTAACTTTGGGATTTTCAGAATTTCACTGTTGCATTCAGAATGTAATTTATAACAAAGTCTTTACTATATTGCCTACCACACCTTAAACGTATAGCTAGAATATCTTATTAAATGACTAACACAAACAACATTATTTTCATGTCAACAATACATTACAACAATTTGCAGTTCTAAGTTACAGTGAATAGTTAACATTTTGCACAGACATAGGCATGAAGTTGTGAACACTGGTTTCAATGATGCTTTGTCCCCAGAAAAATTTTGGTTGTAGCTACATGTGTAGTTTTCTTTTGTGTAAATTTCTTGCATAGATACGGAACTCTTGTTTTGACAAAAAAAATGTTCTCTACATGCACCGCACCACCTAGTGGCTGGACTGTTGCTGTTTAGTGCTCTAAATGTTTTCATGTCATTGTTTGGTGTGATCTCAAACTTGCACTCTGCTGCTCCCCCTACAGCAATAGAGTGACTGGGATCTATGAGCTCAGCTTGTGCAAAATGGCAGACACAGGAAGCCCAGGTAACTTCTGTTCTCCTGGCATGCATTATAGCTATTGACATGAATGGTCAGGCAAACATAATGATAAAAATAGTTATTATAATAATAATAATAATAATTTGTATTGCAGGCATGCAGAGGCGGAGACGGAAGGTGCTGGACACATCAGTGGCATATGTGCGTGGAGAGGAAAACCTGGCGGGCTGGAGGCCGAGGGGAGACAGTCTGATTCTGGAGCATCAGTGGGAGCTGGAGAAACTTGAACAGCTGCATGAGGTGAGGACCTGATGTCACACTAAAGCAAAACATGCAAAATTTACCCTGCCATTCTTTACAAACTGCACTGAAAATGAGATGATAAAAGATTCTGAAGAGATTTTTAAGAAATTCTAAGGTCCCTGGTCGTGCTTGCTGCAGGTGGAGAAGACGCGTCACCTGCTGCTGCTGCGGGAGAAGCTTGGAGAGGCGGTTCCTCAGAAGTCGCTGAGCGATTCCCTGTCTCCCAGCCTGAGCAGCGGAACGCTGAGTACCTCCACCAGCATCTCGTCTCAGATCTCCTCCACCACCTTTGAGAGCGCCATCACTCCAAGCGAGAGCAGCGGCTACGACTCCACCGACATCGAGAGCCTGGTGGACCGTGAAAAGGAGCTGGCCACCAAGGTAGCACCTCTTTTTGTGAAAACTTATTAATTATCTGATTGTCGTCCACATTTCTGAAGAGTAGAGTGACGTAAAAGTTGCATGAATTTTGATTTGACTGTTGAGAGGCTGCATTGTGACAACTGTAACGTTTTGGATGCATCACTCACAGTGACAGATCTGATTCGATGTGCTTGCACCGTTCACACTGTCGTGAGAAAATCTGAACTGTCTCATTAAGGAACTCAGTCTTGGCAATGTTAACGTAACCTATTTTTTAACCTATCCCTTTAGTGCCTCCGTCTCTTGACCCACACCTTCAACAGTGACTACAACCAACTGTGTAACAGCATCAGCGACTGTAAGGTAGGGCAGACTCCATAAAAGCTTTTGAGACCGTTTCCCAGGAAAGTCTCTGTGCTCATTTTCTCCCCCCACTCCCACAGTTGTCTGATATCTCCCCCATGGGCCGAGATCCATCTGTCACCAGCCTCAGCAGTGCCACACTCACACCCTCCTCCACCTGTCCCTCCCTGGCAGATTCTCGTTGCAGTTCTGCGGATCAGAAGTAAGAGCTCTGCCCAGTCAGCAGCTTTGTACTTCCATTAAGTGTTTAGTACGGTATACAGTAACTTAACTTCTGCACTGTTCAACTTTTTCCAGGACTCCAGAGGCTAACTCCCGTGCCTCCAGCCCCGCCTGCTCCGACTATGAGAACTTCCCCATGGTACCCACGCTTGAGATGTCCTATCTGGCCCGGGCTGGCAAGCATGAGTTCCTCAACCTGGTGCCTGATATTGAAGAGATGAGGCCTGGGTTAGTGCTTTTTAGAGAGTTCAGTAATGATAGCCACTGATGTCTTACATTTTATCTTTCACCGTGTAAATAAATGACTTTAGATCTCTATATGGCCAGTAACAACTGGCATGAAAAAGCTGTCAAAGAATAGTTGATTTTCTTCATTGATCATACAAAAATATTTCCTGATTTTCACCTGTTTCAGGTCTGTGGTTTCCAAGAAGGGATTCCTGAGCTTCATGGAGCCTCGCTCCAACTCCTGGGTGAAGCACTTCGTGGTGGTGCGCAGGCCGTATGTCTTCATCTACAACAACGACAAGGACCCAGTGGAGAGGGGCGTGCTGAACCTGTCCACCGCTCAGGTGGAATACAGCGAAGATCAGCAGGCCATGCTCAAGGTGACCACTAATAAAATTTGGTTTCTACTGATTCCAAACCAAAAAGTCAAATGTGTGGTTTTATTATTATTATTAGTTGTAATAGTTGAAGGGCTAAGTAATAGTTGACCACTTCAGAAGGACGTAGAAGTGGCATAGCACTGACCAGAAAGATATGTTTTCTTTGTGATTAGAAACCAGACAGAGAGAAAGTGATTCGAAGATCCTGAGGAAGGGAATTTCAACATTTTGGATACAACACCAAATCATCTACATCTCATAGTAGACAGGCTTGTTGTTGAATTTGTAAGCAGAACAGTGCCAGATCAACGAAGTGAGCGAGCAAAAGGGGAAGAGAGGTGAAATAATTCACTTACAGACAGGATGGTGCAGATTTGTGCAGGGGCTGAAAGTCTTGAGAAGAAGCTTGTATTGAATGTGGTGATGAATCATGCTTATTTGTACTCTCAAGTGCTAAGACCCCTGCTTGTTCTCGTGCATCCCTTAGACTCCCAACACATTTGCTGTATGCACGAAGCACAGAGGGATTCTGCTCCAGGCCAACAATGATAAGGACATGAATGACTGGCTGTATGCTTTCAATCCACTGCTAGCAGGAACGATAAGGTACTCATCCTGTCCTCACGCAAAAAAAGTCTGATTCATAGCCAAATTCTGAAGTCTTTGTAATTATGTTCATAACTTCAAATTTTGAGTCACGTTACTATTTGCATCAGAGTCAAACCTGCATCACCAACACAATACTGTTCCCCGTCTTTTCTCTCAGGTCGAAGTTGGCGAGAAGACGCTCTGGTTTGCTGAAGAACTGAAGGATCTGGTTCGTGTGACCAGATACTGCTCCGTTTCTTCTGCCTAGCCTTTGAACATACCAAGTGTTAACACTTATTAATCTTTGTGATTCTTGATGGTTTTTCTCTTGTATGTAGACCTGTGGCTTACGTCTCCTCTCCAGCAAATGACTATTTGAGTTTCTGAGCGCTCACTCCCCTCGCCCTTTTCCCCCTCTCTTTCTCTCTGCCCCTCTCCTTCTCTCTCTCTCTCTCTCTCTCTCTCCTTTTTGCTACTTTGTTTGGACACGTTCTGTCTTAGGTTTCCGTTCTTTGTCATAACAGAACCTTCTAGTAGCATGTCGTAATAGTCTATTTGTGTGTGCACGATTCTTCAGAAAACAAGTTTCTCTTCGCTCTTAAGTTGCTACTCGTCTGTAAAGATTGTCTTTATCAGTGTTATCTGTTGAGTCAGGTACATTTTTCCCGCATGGCAACAGCAGCAGTCCTCAGGATATGACCATTTTTGCTTAAAAAACACACCAGAATACACCAGTGAAAGTAGATAAAAGACATTGTTATATGAAAAAAGTGAAGATAGACATTTCTCTCATAGAAACGTGCATTAGCTCAGTAGTTTCAACGCTAGCGAGTAGATGTCCCAGCACTGGAAAAGAAGGAGGCTTAGATGGCCTAAAGCTTTTTCCTTAAAGTGAAATCTACAACATATAAGAATCTGGACGATTTTGAGTATTATTGGAGTACAGATTGAAAAAATGCTGAATGGGGCCCACGCTTGAATGTGGTAGCTACTGTGTTATTTGGACCTAATCCCAGTTCAGTTACTGGTTACCCATAGGCCCATATCAGCTGCTGCTAGGGCAGTGTTTGCTTGGCCTAAATGCGTCCTATACAGTGTGAAGGCAAAAAATCATTTGTAAAATATACATCATCATGTAGCACTAGGAGAGGACCTATCAGAAAAGAGCAAAGCTACGTTACTGGCCTTTATAGTCATCTCAGACGCTCCGTTCTTCGGGAAATCTAACATTGAAAATGAACGACACAGAATTGAACGAGACAAGACCGAGACGAAAGTCATTTGTAAATATTATCAGAAGTACTACGCTCAAAGCTAGTCATTAAGGAACAAGAGACATTCCTTTTGTGCTAAAATGTCCACGTTATCTCTTATTTATCGCAAGACCACAGCAGGTATTTTAACAAGACAAAAACCCTGTGTAGTGAAAGATGACGGGCCTTGCCTCAGCTCTCCCTCAGAAAACTGCTACAGAACAGAAGATGGACATGAAACGATGAATTTAAAAAAGTTAAATCTAATTTTTTTGTGTTGTACTCATAATCTATATATTTTTTTCTAATAATTCTTGTTTTGTAGTTCTCATTCAGTAGCTCAAAGATAACTCAGTTGTGTAAGAAGGGCATTTTATTTCTTTTTATCCAGCAAAAAAAGTGTTGCACATTAACATGTCACGGACAAACCACACATAACCACTGAAGGGGATTTTTGGTCTCTGCACTGTCTGTAGAAAATGGAACTTTTGTTTTAATGCTTGATCATAGTGATGTTACTTTATACTTTGCAGTGTGAAAAAGGGATAACATGTTTTGGATGCTTCTTAACTTATTCTTATGAAAATATTTGCTCTGTATGTTATTTTTAATATTTAATGGATATAGCATGGAAGAATTTAGTTACTTGGTGGTTCAGTCTTCCGTTGATGCTGAATAGTTGCAGGACAGACGTGAGACTTGGCAAATAATGAACCTCTGGCCAGCCAACCAGGAGGCTGTTTGCTTCACATGTTCTCCTGCCCGTTTTCAGCTTTCTGTAAGGAATGGCTGCTTACATACAGCAACAAAGTCAAAATAATAAACTCCTGACTTGCTCCAGTGACATAGAGGTCTTCTCAGAGAGCTCTCAGACACTGAAAGGAAGAGCACATCTCATTCTCAGGTCAGCCAACCTGAGATGGATATGCATATTTTTGAGTCTGTTGAAAATTACATTCAGTGAGAGGAAAATGTTTTACTGGGGCTGGAAGGTTAACCGAACTTCTTATCAAGCTAATTTGCACATTTTATGATGTTTTTTGAGCTCTAAAAATCTAACTCAAACTGTCGATCATTCATGTGTCATCTAAAATTATCATGATCAAATCGAGGTCATATGGCCAGGCCTAGGACATACCTCATTACTGAGGGTAAATGAAGGTAAATAAGTTTTATGCATAGGAGCCCATGTATGTGTTACAGCTTCTTGACAGAGCAAACATTTTCAGTTTTGAGTGATATTACTAATGTACGACATGGAAATCTGTCTTTTTTTTTTTGCAATGTATATATTAGTTTGCAGCTCTTTGCACATTACAAGTGGTTTTGGTGACTAACAGATCATATAAAACTTTGAAGTGAGTTTCTGTTTACTCAAATATGAACCAAATGAAAGGGTGAGATCAGACTGTGGTGTGTTACAGTTTGAAGTGGACTTTGAATGTACCTCTAGCAGGGGTGGCCTGGACTGAGTTCGAAAAGTTGAAATCCTGACCAGAAATTCAAGTTCTCATCTCACGACAGAAAGGGAGAAGTAATGGCACGTCTTTTGGTGAAAATGGCCTTGTCTGAAAAGGTAGAAGGAAAATATGGTAGGACTTTTACTTTCTGAAACCAGACTTATCCATCCCTGACCTCTAGGATGTCGCTGACAAATATTTTCACATTTTGCGATTTTACTTTTTTTTCTGAATTTGTTGGACTGATCATTGTAGTGCTTCCTGTTGCTTATTTTGATTTTATCTGACCATTCAACAACACTACTTCAAACCCAGTTTTATTCCAGGTCTGTACTTCAAAGTTATTATGATGCAGGGAGGGCTACTGGTTAGATTTATTTTCTAATATCAGGGAATATATTTTTAGAAATAATCAAAATTTAGTCATTACCTACATTTACACCATTAAATATTTTTTGTTTGACTTTTTCTTTCTTCCGTTGTCAATTTTTTTCCATGCTGCCTTTAAAAACAAAATATTCACTCCCTCTCAGAGGCCTCCTTTTATTAAACTAACATTCCCACTTTTGTTGAAAGCAACTAGCTAAAACAAGGCATTAACACTGTACATTATTTGTCAGATTGGCTTCATTTTCATACTTATTTTGTAAATATTACATGTTGTATGGAGCTTGAATTAAAATGTAAATATGTCTCCTGTATTTGTAATAATTATAATCCATTCGCTGTATAGCCTAGATGTGTAATGCAGATATCTTAATTCTGTGTATGGTAATCTTGCACCATTGAACTGTTTAGTGAATGAGGTAACAATAAAAGTACAACCAGTGCATTAGCAGAACAAATTCAATGTGTTTGTCTTTCTTTCATCTTTAAAACACATTTGGCTTATTTCACTTTATTGGTTTACTTGCCCTTTATAATTGTTTATTTTAGACATTTGGGACACTAATATTGGACAGCTTAGATGTTAAGGTATTGCTGTATTGTTTTGTGAGCCATTTTTCACATACAGCTATGACTTGCTCTCATAAATCAGAATCTGAATCAGAAAACTTTATTCATCCCAAAGGAAATTGCTCACATCACAACAGCATAATTCATGAGACACAAGGACATAACAAACAAAGAATAATACCAAAAATATAGTTAAAGCTTAAATAAAAATACTCAGATAAAACCTTAGTGCAATAAATAGAATAGACTATGTTGGCTTAAAAAGTACCTCCTATAAGTAAAATCAGAAAAAATAGAATATAGATTCTAGATTGCACATATATAGAATGTATTGCGCCTAACAAATATATTGCACAGTGTATTGAATATATATGTGTGTGTGTGTGTATATATATGTGTATATATATGTGTATATATATGTGTGTATATATATATATATATATATATATACACAC
>JAVGVS010000243.1:458383-666453 GCA_032718565.1 Distichodus sexfasciatus | reverse complement strand
GTTTTAGGGCAGACATTTTTAAAATATCGTGGGTGCGGGCGGGCGGGTCAAAAAGTTACAAAAGGCATTTCATTATCGATAAAAACGTGTTGTAAATGGGGTTCGAATTACCTCTCCTCTCGATGCTGGCAAGAGCGGTGCTTTGCATTCCTGCAACCAGCGCATCAAGCGAGCGCACGTTCAGTTCAGCAGGTTGAATGCTGTAAGCGCGTCGAAATAGGCTAAACCCTGGCACGGTGGATTCCATCCTCTTTCTCCACAGTGCTTCCAAACAGCTGTCATAAATGCAGTCGGCGTATATTTTTCAATTTTGGAGTTTTCAATTTGTAGGACAAGCTACTAGTTTGGTGAAATATCACGGTCAAGTATGCTCTGCTCTACTTCATTTTAGACAAAATTAAGTTAAAAGAAGACCTAAGTTCTACTAAGTTCATTCAAATCTGATAGAGTTCTCAGATCTGATGTTACTTCAGATGTTACAGTTTTGACAACTAGTGTGTGTTGCATACACGCACGCTTTTGTGTGTTTGTGTGTGTGCGAGAGAGATGTCTTTCGTGCAATTTTCCTCAACCCTTCAATAATAAACGACGTAAAAATCGATCTTTCGGTTTCTTTGTTGTTGTTTGGTACACAGTTAATCTTGTGTCGTCATCTTCAATGCGAATCTAGCACAAATCTATGTCATCTATGGGTTACAGTGTCACAAATGACACTTCATTGGTAGGTTCCATGGCAATACAGGCTCACTGGTGTTTTTTTTTTTTCCTCGGGTCGGGTCAGGTTTTGGGTCATTATCCACATGTATTTTTGCGGGTTGGGCGGGGTGGTTTGGATCTCCTGACGGGTCACTTTGGGGCGGGTGTTAAAAAAAGCCGACCCGCGCAACACTAGTGTACGCTTACAAAGGCAGCACGCGTGTTTACATTGTGAAAATGATCATTTATTCCTCATGATTCCTCTTGGTTGAAGGTGAAGTCGCAGAGAGTGTGATGTAATGTACCGCGACACAAAAGTAGAAGACATCATGCTGGAGAATGAGAGATTCGTTAAGAAGAATCAATAACACTGGAGGTGTACAATTCCGATGGAATTGATCATTTGAAACCAGTTCTGAGTCGGTTTACGATTCCCATCCCCAGTTCATACCTCTTTCTCTTTTGTCTTTCTATATCGTACACTTTTTACTGACTTCATGTCTTTACCTGCAACTCTGTTTTTCTCTTATGCTTTGTCCCTTTCTCTCAAGCTTTTCTTGTTCTCTCCATTTCCTCCATATGTCATATCTCCCTCTATCACACACGTTTTACTGTGTATCTGTTTGACTATCCTTCTCTTTTGTCTGTCTTTTTGCTTACGGTTTCTCTGCTACTCTCTGTCTCTTCCTATCTCTCTTTCTCCCTCTCTGTCTCACTTTCACTCTTAGGAAACTCTTAATGACTGTAGTTATGCAGGGTCACTGTGTGTGTGTGTGTTCATTATGTAATCTGATGTAATATAGCGCAATCTACTGAAAGTCGCTGCGTAAACACTAATGAGGAGGAGCCACTACAGGTTACAGCAGCAGGAGACAAATAAGCTGTTCTTAGTACAAACCTCACGCCTGCCGGTTTGTGTATGTGTGTGTGGGCGAGTATTTATGGCATTATGGGGACCTTTTTGAAGAAAAATGAAAATGTGCTTGTTTTATTTGAGAAACTAAAAGAGGTAAAAGAGTGTGGATTTGGTTACTGAGGTTAAGGTTAGGGTTGGGTGTAGATGTTAAATTATATACATCTAGTTATTATGGGAGTCTATGGAAGGACCTCACAAAGATAGTAATATGCGATTGTGTGTGTGTGTCCATGTATTTATCGCATTGTGGGAACCTTTTTGTCCCCTAAAATCACTTTTATCTGTTTTTTTGGGGTTTTGTGGGGACATTTGAGAGGTCCCCATCAGGAAAAATGACTTTATAGAAAATGTACTTGTTTTATTTGAGAAACTAAAAGAGGTAAAAGATGTGTTTTTGGTTACTGAGGTTAAGGTTAGGGTTAGGATTAGGTGTAGGTGTAAAATTATATACATCTACTTATTATGGGAGTCTATGGAAGGACCTCACGAAGATAGTAATACATAGACTCTGTGTGTGTGTGTGTGTGTGTGTGTGTGTGTGTGTGTGAAGTGTGTGTGTGAAGTGTGTGTGAAATGTGAGTGAAGATTAAATTCTGTGCAGTTATTAGTCACTAAATTGTGTACAATGTGAAAACACACATTTAACATTTTAGACCTGATAATCCCACAAAAGCAAAAGCATATTTTCTTCCTGTCCCACGCTCTCACACCTGTCTCTTCTTCCTCAAACCTGTCTAACATACTCAAACCTGGCTCTCTCAAGCCTGTCTCACATCACGCAAACCTTTCTGATCATGCTCAAACCTGCCTCGAAAACTCAAACTTGGCTCTCTCAAACCTGTCTTATTATCCTCAAACCACTCCCACATCATCCCGACCTTTCTCATCATCCTCAAACCTGGCTTTCTCAAACCTGTCTCACATTCTCAAGCCTGTCTCACATCAACCAGTCCTGTCTCACACTCTCAAACCTGTGAACAAACCTGAGCTGTTAAAATCCCTGATTAGATGCGATTGTGCTGTGTGTGTGTATGAATAACTATGCCTGTGCATTATCCTTTTGGGAGGTCAGGGGTCATCTCCCTGCGGAGGAGAGGTGGAGAGGATTGGGTGCCATGACAACACGGAGCTGATTGTTTCCTCTGTCATCCCTCCATCCCTCTCTCCACCTCTCTCTCACCTCCCCCTCCCCCCTCTCTCTTTTCATTTGTCTTTTGTTGTTTTCTAATGTCTATATAATGATCAGTGCCCGCTTTCAGGTGCAGGTGTGTGCTGTGTGAGTGTGTGCATCTGAGGCAAAATATTTCATCCCAGACGTCTGTTTGCGTACCTCTCTTTGTGTGTGTGTGTGTGTGTGAACCATTGCACCATGTGAGCATGAATGCATTGGGTTCAACATCCAGATATTTTTAGCCCCGTCTCAAGACCTCCCCCTTTCCTCTCTTTGGCTCTTGTGTGTGTGGCAAAGACATTGTAGTGAGGCTGTGTTAAATACAGGGAAAGCTAAGAATAAGAGGAGCTGCACTTTAGTGAACTTGGCTGTCTTCTGCTCTCTGTGGCGTCTTATCTCACTCAGAACATCACACACACACACACACACACACACACACACACACAGACATTTACTTCACTATGCTTTTGGAGAAATTTCAGAAATGTCATTTAAGATTCAATCCACACTGAAATCTAACCCTAGCCATAACTTCAGTGATAAAATAAAAGGTTTTAAAGATTCTTTTTATTTTCTTACTTTCATTTTACTTTAGAGGAAAAATTCTGAAATTTGCCAGAAACACCCCCACACAGGCAGATTAACTAGTCACATTTACAGTGGCTGTCCTTTATTAAGAATTAAATGCTATAAATGAAGATTCATAATTTTGAGAAACTTTTAAACTGTGTGATTGCAGGTTTGTGGACTTTTGCTTGGACGTCCACCAGGGGTCACTTTTGGGGTATTTTGCGTTTTGATTTTGTGATTATTGCCCCATTGTTTTACCTGGTTTAACACACCTGGTTTCAGTTAAGTTCTATTTGCTCATTGGTTGCTCTGTTCCTCGTTTAGTGCTGATTATTAAAAGCCCTGCCTTTGTCAGTTTAGTTTGTTGCTCCACTGTTATATTTACCCAGAGTTGAGCTGATCCATATGTTTAGTGTTTTCTTTTTCTTTTTTACTGATATTCCATGTTTTCTTGCAAGCGCTAACGTAAGAAACGCAACGAAGAAGTCTACCCGCGGAGTGTTGTGTAGAACGTGTGTGGCTGTATGGATGGTCTGTTAGCAGCAGTCATGTCAATCATTTTCACGTGAGATAAACCCTCGGCATTTAGGAATGCTAATGAGAAACGGACTGCTCTGAAAGGGACTGAAATAGAGGGGTAAAAAGTAGGCCAAAATGCCCAATCTGAGAGGTATTTTCAGCAAACTACTTCAGAGCTCATAGACCTATTTTAACTTGAAGAAAAAATGTATAGTATAGGACCTTTAAATAAAATCATGGACGTCATGAGCTGCGCTGTTGTGTGTGAACCTGATTGTCCCATAATAAACAAGAAAACTTGAGATTTATCGTTTTTTTTGTGGCTTTGTGGAGACATTTTTGTGTGTGGAAAGTGTGGAAAGGTAAAAGTGTGCTGTTCATAGGAATACAAAATGCATGATTCATATACTGTATGTTTAGCAGACTTTTTACATATACATTTTAGACCATGTATGTTGTTTTTAATTGGATCACTAAAACTCATTGTGTTTTCTTATGTGATCCTGTCCACATTCATACTAAATAAATTGCAAATTTAATTAAATTGAAATTACCCATCCACCCTGCTCATCATCCTCAAACCTCTCTGACATACTCAAACCTGGCTCATCATTCTGAAACCCGTCTCATATTACCCAGACCTGCCTGATCATACTCAAAACAGGCTCTCTCAAACCTGTCTCACATTCTCTCAAACCTGCCTAGTCATCTCTGATCGCCCCGACCTTTCTCATCACACTCATTATCTGAATGTCTGGGCGACCAGAGCCAGGTGTGAGGCAAGGACCAACCTTGGTTGGGCACCAACACACCATTCACACTTATGGGGGCCATTTAGAGTAACCAATCAATCTACAGCATATGCTTATGGAGTGTGAGAGGAAACCAGCGCACCCGGAGAAAACCCACATGAAAATGGGGAAAGCAGACCAACTACACACAGAAAGGTCCCACGGCCCACCCGGGGTACAAACCTTCTGAGGGGGGTGACAACACAACCACTGGTCCACTGGGCACCCCTAAAATGGATTACACAATAAATAAATTGAATAAAAAATTGAAATTGGATTTTTGTACATGTATGAATATAATAAAACAGTCTTCAATATTTTTTATAATATGTTGTAGCATATTAATTTTATATGAAATGTACCTCATTAATATAGGGAAATATATTAGTGTTTTTTCTCTTAGCGTTCTCTATGTAGAATCTAGAATGGCAGAGAAATTAACTGATGTTTCTGCTTTTTTTTTTAAATCTCTATGTGCAACATATGTTTTATAAAAAGGCTATACATTTTATGTGTTGTGCTTATGTTTGTGGTGTCTTACATTCATTCGTTCATTATCCAAACCTCTTAATCCCAACCAGGGTTGCGGGGGGGACCGGAGTCTATTCTGGGAACTTACAGGCGCAAGGCAGGGACCAACCCTGGGTAGGTGCCAACACACTGCAGGGCTGGCGTCTTTCATATTTGTGACAAAACTATATGAATCCTATCTAATTTATATAAATCATTTCCATGTGGATGGTTACTAAGGTGAAGGTTAGGATTAGTATTACTGTATGTACATGTAGTCATTATGGGAATCTAGGGAAGGACCTCACAAAGACAGCGAGACGGGAAAGTCTGTGTATGTGTATGTGTGTGTGTGTGTGTGTGTGTGTGTATGTATAGAGCCCAGATAGGAGGGTGTGAGGGAGAAAGAGAGGGGAAGAAGGAGTGATTGACAGAAAAATACATTTTATTGACTTCTTCTCAAATGGGTGTGAGATGTTTTTAAAATGTGTGAATGCTCTTTGCTGATTCTCTGCATGTAGAGGTGTGTGTGTGTATCTTTTTGACCCTGTGAATCCTGAGCTCTGTGCTACCAGTAGAACCTTTTTAACCTAAAACACATTAATGGGGAAAACATTTACCCTTGGCATCTGTTCCTGTCTGTAGTGTGTGTATGTGTATATGTGTGTGTTAACATGTTACTGTAGATATAATGTAAATGGAGAGATGGTGATTCACTCGCCTTACGTAAAGCTCAGCTCTAAGTTTAGCCTGCACCAAAATGTTAACACACACACATACACACACACACACACACACACAGACACGCACTTACCTGCTTTACGCCCAGTGGATTGCAGGCACATGGTGCAGCAGGCACACTGTGATGCTTGATATGAGAAGTGAAGAAGAACAGTCTGCATGTCTGCTGCAAGTGTGTGTTATTCTCTTTGTCTACAACAGTAGCATTAAGTCTCTCTCTCTTTCTCTCACTCATACCCTCAGCAGCTGCCTCCCCTGCCCTCAGTGTCCTTCATTGCTCTTCTTACCATTCTCCTCACACATACACACAGACACACACACACCTATCCTTTCAATGTCACACTAACGCTCCTTACCGGTTTCGGAGGAGGAGGAAGAGGAGGAAACCCTTCATCAGCTGACAAGTTGTGATTGAATCAGGCTCCTCAGTGGGACACCCGAGATTTCCTCCCCTCCTTCCTTCCTCCCTTCTTCTTGAATTCCAAATTCATGCCAGTTAAAATCCGGATTAATGTCCACTCCTGGCACGGGTTGGCATCATTAAAGCTTGTACCGAGTGTAAATCGGGGGTCTGGACACTCAGCAAAAACTCTCTTTTAATGGATGTCCACTGCTCCTTTTTGGAGAGCTTAAAGGATCAAGATCTGCTCTTGTTTAGCCATTTGGCTAAGGCTCGAATTCGACTTGAGAAATGACCCACGTCCTATGTCCTGGTCATTCTCCTTATTAGTATGCGCCTTGACGCGTCCAGTTACTGCTGTTACATCCTTAGGGTTCCTACTTACATTTTGTTTTGGTATTGTCTTGGCTGGAAAAGAAACACAGAAAGGAACATGTTGGGATGGGTTGGGTCAGCTGTGACAGAAGCTTGTGGCACAGGTTGTGTCACCGGAAAGGCAGCTCAAGGTGGTACAGGTTCTGACACATCAGTTGAGTTATGCGCAAAAGCATCTCAGAATGGTTCAGATTGGGGTGGGACAGTTGTAGTTGCAAAGCAAGTCAGAATGATATGGGTCAGGAAATGCACCAGTCAGCTGTGGTGTAATAGAAACTCAACAACAGCACGGAGTCAGTTTTAGTGGAAAAGCAACTCAGGATGGTATGGGTCAGGTTGGGTCAGTGTCTGGTGGGAAGAGCAAGTTTGGGGTGAAAGGACCTCACAATGGTACAGGTTGGATTGGGTCATGTGTAGAGGAAAAGCAATCAGAACATGAGTTAACACATGCTGGACCAGTTGAAGTGGAAAAGCAATTCAGAATGGTATAGGTCAGGTTAATTAGGTGTAGTGGAGAAGCAACTTAAGAATGGTATGGGTCGGTAAGATCTAGCTAGGTTTGGTGGAAAAGGACATCAGGACGGTACAGGTCAGGTGGGGTCAGGCCAAATTCAGAAAGGTTTAGGTTAAGTCAGGTCAGGCGTGGTGTAAAAACAACTGAGAATGGAAGGTGGAAAAGGAAAAGGAATGGAAAAGGACCTCAGAATGGTGATTGGGTCAGTTCTGGTGGAGAAGCAACTCAGAATAGTACAGGTCAGGTTGGGTTGGGGCAGATTTGGTGGAAAGGACCTTAGAATGTTTTGGATTAGGTTGGGTCATGTGTAGTGTAAATGCAACTCTGAATTGTATAGAAAAGCGAATGAGTTGGGTTGGATTGGACCAGATTTGGTGGAAAAGGACCGTAGAATGGTTTGGCTCAGTTGTGCTGGAAAAGGGCTTCAGAATGTATGCATCTGGACAGGCTGGATTGGGTCAGGTGTTGTGGAAAAGCAACTCAAAATGGTATGGGTCAGATTGGTACAGGTAAGGTGTAGTGGAAAGCCTCTATGGGTCATGGGTTAGTTCAAATAAGTTAAGGTATGGGTCAGCTCAAATGAGTCAAACCATTCTAAGATCCTTTTCCACCAAATCTTGCATTAAGTCAGATCAGATGCAGTCTAAAAACAACTCAGAATAATATGGGTCGAGTTGATGGAAAAGCAAGTCAAAATTATATGATTCAAAACAGGTCAGCTCAGTTTAGTTTTGTTAAAAAAAAGTAGCTAAGGTATGGAGCAAGTCAGGACGGGTTTGGTGGAAAAGAACATCAGAATGGATGTGCCAGATTGGGTCAGGTGTACTGGAAAAGCAACCTAGAAGATTGGTTCAGAAGTGGGGCAGAAAGGTACAGGTTGGGATGTTTCAGATCAGGTGTAGTGGCAACATTAGAATAAACTCAAACATCTACTTGGTCTTCTGTTTCAAAGACTTTGCCATCTAAGCACAAGCTCTACAATCCAGTCACCTGGGTCTAAAGCAGTTCTGAACTAGTTATGAGAAACTTACTTCTCACTAACTCCTTTTTCCCTTCATTTTTGGTCAGTGGATGTGTGGAGTGCCGGAACCCTCAGTGAAAGAGCCACTCCAGATTTGTTTTGGGTCGTTGGTGGGGTTAATGCGCAGACTTGATGAGTCACTCAGAGTTGAGCTGAGTCATTTAAAGACGGCAATGGGGCTGGTTTGCGGAGTCTCGCGTTCAAAGAGCTCATTCAGAGAAGGATTCTCAAGGTTTTTTAGCAGAGAAGTTTTAAAGGAAAGCGTCACTCCTCGACTAACCTTGAGCTTTTTCTCTGGAAAGATGACGTACTTCTTTTTACCCCACACAAGCGTCAGACTTTGTTGTGTGGAAACTTCACACTTTTCACAACTCTGCGTTTTAGTCAAGATGCGGCTTCCCGCTTTGCGCTCAAGGTCTCATTTTTTTTCCAGATTCAGTGTGAGGGATTTTCTTGCCGTCATATGTCTGAGAACAGTGTGTGTGTGTGTGTTTTTTTTTTTGTTTTGTTTTTTTTTTCTCCAGAAAGATGCACATCATATTTATAGTTGTCTCTTTCCATCTGTTTCCCCAATCTCTATCTTTCTGTTTTTTGCACCTCTTTTTGCCCCTTTTATCTCGTTCCTGTCTGTTCAAATCAGTGCTGAATGTAATGTTGAGTGTGCGTATTTGTGTCTGTGGTCTTTTTGGTTTGCCAATTACTGTCTTTGTCTCATGCCTTTTCTCAATCTGTTTGTCTTACTCACTTGTCTCGTTATCATCTGCTATTCTCGCTGTCTCTCTCTTCACTTTCACAAAGTCTATTTCTCTCTTTTTCTATATCTCTCATTGTGTTTCTCACATCTCTTTCTCTCTCTCTGTCTCTTATGTCTAATTCTGTCTCACTTTCTCTGCCTGTTCTTCCCTCTTTGTCTCTCTTATGTCTCCTTTCTCTTTCTTTGTAAGTTTCTCTATTTATTTTTCACTCTCTCTTTCTTTTAAATCTTTCTCATTGTTTCTCACAATTCTTTCTATTTTTCCAGCTCTCTCTCTCTCTCTCTCTCTCTCTCAGCTCTTTTAGTAAAAGCTCTTTTTGAGGATGTTTCTCGTTTTGGCCGCCTGCAGTGCTGCTGCTGTTGTGCCCCAGGCTCTTGCTGTTTGGCCTCCTGTTGTTATCACATTTCTTCCTGTGTAAAATGAGCAGAGCGACTCCAAGCTGCCTCTGGGAAAAAAAAAAACAGAGCCGGAGTGACCGGAAGCGTCTTGCTACGTTTGACTAATTCTCTTTATTATTTTGGGGCCACATCATGGCAAAAATGGCTCTTAACAGTCAGATGTGGCAGTGCCCAAAGCAGACCCTTCAAGATACTTTGCATTGTGTTTGCTGACTTGGTACAGGGACAATAATATCTATTGAAAACTGTCTGTTGTTAAAAAAAAGGCATTCAAACTGGAAAAGTTTTGATAGTGAATGTATCCCAGTGATGGGTGTGACTCGTCTGAGATAATGTTGGATGGAAAACCTGCAGGACGCAGAACTTCAGGAATGGGTTTCCAAACTCCAGCTCTAAACACGTAAGAATATTTTGTCTGTTTCTGAAAGCTAAACTTATTTTTTCCTCAACTCTCAGCATCATGTTCATGAATATGTTTCTTCAGTTGAGAAAGATTTAGGAACAAGTTGATGCATTTTGAGGGCAGAGTCATCCAGTTCTGGTTCTTCGTGTTTTTGTGTTCTCCTTGATCCTAACACACCTGATTCAACTCTAGCTGACAAGCCTCGGTGAACTTACAATGAACAAGTTAGAAAATGGAAAACACTCGTGAAGAAAAATAGATTGTGTGAATTATGATTATTTGCTGTGATTAATTATTTTAATATTGATTCCTGTCACTAGAACACATCTAACAGCTGTGATGTTTGACTGCTGTTGGTTTTCAAAAGGGGAAAGAGAAAAATCCTTCACTTTCACTTTTTTTGTAAGTAACACAATTAAATTGTTTTCAGTCACAAGTAATACATGTGGGGTGCACAAAGGGAGTTTTATGCCCCTTTAAGATTGAATTAAAATTTGTTTTTTGACTAAGACGAAAATTCATGTTAAAATCGAGTTTCTGCTGAATTTATGCATGTTGATAAAGGATAGTTATCTTACTTCTTGTTCTGTCAAGCTCACAAGTAAACATTTACATTTTTTATGTACTTTAGTTAGCACTTAAGTACTTTCCAATTAAATGTTTGAGTGTTTTTCTCATGACTGTTTACATTAGATGATTTAATTTTCTAATGGAGGACTTTAGTCCTAAGGTACATATCAGGTACTTTAATGCTTTTACTCAAGTTGTATTCTAATGGAGGATTTTAGAGTTGCTGCAGTACTGTTCATATCAAATACTTCACTACTTTCACTCAAGTATTAATTGAATTAAGGACTTTAGTACTAAAGTACTGTTGATCAGATACTTCGTTCAAGCAGTATCTTACTGGTGCTCTTTAATGCTTAAGTCCTTATTGTTTTCTTTTGCATTTACTTTTAGCATGGTCCGTTGCAATGTTTTATAAGAGTCTCCTGGTCTTGAGTCAGATCTCTGGCATACTCATACTCATTACACTCATCTTAAATGGCCAAAAACTAACCGTTGTCGCTTTTATCATGAGTTACGTCTCATGAAATCAACATCGCATTCCTGTCCTTTCCCCAAGCTCAGAAAGAGAGAGAGAGACAAAGAGAGAGAAAGAGAGAGGGCACGTGTCCCTCCGAGTAATTCACGTCAGGCTCGGTTAGCTCCACTCCAGTCTTTTTCACTGCCGCTTCTCTGCCTGGGTGACCTGCTTCGTTTGGATTGGCCGGGCTGTTGTGGAATCGATAGCGCAAATTGCTGTAATAGAATTAAGGCTGTAGTGGAAGAACAAACTAGTTCGTATTTACTTCCACCCTCATCTCCCGGTGGGACTTGGAAGGCCTCAAAAGCTCTGTGACAGAAGGTGCTGTTTAAGAAAAAGCCCTGAAGCAAACAGAGCTGAGCTTTTAACATCTCCGTGAGGGCAGAACACACGACTGTGGTGTGAAATGTTGCTTTTCGTAGGACTCAAGAGTTTACCGAAGCCTTAGAGCGACGCTGGGCGCCTGCCAAGAGTTTTCCCTCACTTGGTTTCCCCCTTATGTTTGTGGCTGTCTGAAGCCGGAGGAACTCATTTGTCATCTGGGTGAACTTTCTTTGGGGGGGAGGGAGGCTAAACGCTGTCAGGAGGGCCATCTCTCACAGATTGACTGATGGGACAGAAAAGCTGTGTGGAGTCCATTCCCTTTACATCTCATTACTGCATTATCCTTAGCCAAGAATAATGACAAAAAATATAGGGGTTTCCTTAATGCTTCTGTGATGAGTTCAGTTGTTTTCTCTGGAATTGGTTGTGTGTACAGCAGCTGAAATCAACAAAAAGTGTCACTTTAAAAGTAAATACTCCAGTAGTCCCCACATTAAAAGTCCCTCATTATACTGCCAGTATACCAGTATAAGTACAGAAGGATCTGATCAGTACTCACTTTTACTAAGTAGTACTTAAATGCTTTAGTACTTTTACCCATTAGAATTAAAGTACTGTTTAAATCAGATACTTCTCATGTAGTGTATTCTAATAGGAAATTTTAGTACTAAAGTAGCGTTTGTATTAGATACTTTAGAACTTTTACTTTTTTGTATTCTATTGAAGACCTTTAGTACTAAAGTCATAATCTTGAGTAAGTTTACTTTCGAATTCAGTATTGTTCATTTAAGATACTTAAGTACTTTTACTCATGTAGTATTCAAATTGGGTACTTTATTTTTAAAGTATGGTTTATACTTCAATACCTTTACTCAGTCAGCCTTCTACTGGAGGATTTAGAAACCAAATACTTTTCATTTCAGACGCTATAGCATTTTCACTCAAATAGTATTCTAATAGGCGACTTTAGTCCTAAATACTGTTCAAATCAGAGAGTTTGGTACTTTTGCTCAAGTAGTATTCTAATTGGGGACTTGAGTAAAAGTATTAAAGTACCTGATATGATCAGTCCTAATGGGGAGCTTCAGTACTAAAGTTCTGTCTGTATTAGTACATGGGTACTTTTACTTAAGTAGCGTTCTTTCTTAAATAGTATTATTTTTACTCAAGTAGTATTTTAGTCAAGTAGTGTTCTAATGGATCATTTAGACACTAAATACTGTTCAAATCAGATACTTTAGTACAGTTCCTCAAATGTTATTATAATAAGAAACTTAAGTACTAAATACTGTTCATTTCAAATACTGTAGCATTCTAATGGGATACTTGAGTAAAGTATTAAAGTCTGATCTGAGCTGAAATCTGATACTCTAGATATACAAAAATGTTTGTTTTTTTTGTCACTGCAGACAAAATTCTGGTGCAAAATTACACTGTAATGTAACAACTGTATTCAGTGGAAATGTAGTGGAGTAAAAAAAAGTAAATTACTCTCAGAAGAGTTGCAGTCCAGTAGCAAGTGAAAGTTGTTGATATTAATAATACTGAGTCCAAGTACAAAGCGCTCAGTACGTACAGTGACAAATTACAAATGCTCAACTACTAAACACTACTGCTTATAAATGGCAAAATCATGAAGGAAATGCTCAAGTGTGGGATAAACCTTGTTCAAAAAGGTCAGCGACACTGTTCTTCCTCTTAGCATCAAGTGGCTTAACCTCGCTGCCTCTCGAAATGTTTGCTCTCGTGTTTTAATCTCTCTTACAAGAAGAGGCGGAAGGTGGCAGGAGGATCATCATCTTCAACTCCGCAGAAGTCTCTTTTCGCGGTCGCACCCCACTTGACCGCGGCTAATGGGCAGCTAATAGATTTTGATTGTCATCTTACTCCCGAGCAGGACGACGTGCTGTTAGCAGCTGTGCTAAGTCGTGCTAATGCAATGTGACAACGCTGGATGTGTAACCTCTGGCAGTGTGTCTCTGATGATGGATGGACAGACATGTAGCATTGGGGAAGCTTCTTTTAAGCTTTTCAAGCAAAAAGCTACTTCTAATTAAAAGTAGCTAAGCTACAGCAAAGTTACTGTTTTAGTTAAAAGTTAATGTAGCAGTTAGCTACACTCCAAGCTACAGAAAAAAGGAACTAATTACATCAACGTTGTTTCACAGCCACAGTTTAGATGTAGTGATTAAACTTGCCATTTATTCCTTGACTGCTTTATGGTTGGAGCCTCTGAGCACAGATTTTGCACACCAGAGATAACCTGTTGAAAAACACCACGATTCAGCAGGGCAAAATTACATTTAAATTTACTACCGAAGCCATTCATTTTTTCTTTATTGGGGTTTGCATGCCATTTGCATTTTGCTGCTTTAACAGACGCTAGTGGAGATATATTTGGCAAAAGACTTCTCCTAATTGATGCACATTCGAAAGGACTGCATGCAATTAATCAAACAAACACTGTCTGAGTCAAAAAAGGGACCCATGGCACATGCTGACTGATTTTTCAAAATACATTGTGTTACATTTAGAATTTAATTTGCATTACATTTACATTTTACATTTAACAACCCAAGGCCTGTTCCCACTGCTCCTTCACGAAAGTGTCAGAAGATGAGGTCACATTTTGTTGTTGGGTGCTGTGCTGTGCTGTCATGACTTTATGCTATTGGGGAGCGTTTTTTCATCTACTAATCATTAGATAACAGACAGCAGAGGTCTAATGGGGCCTTCGTGACTGTAAGTTTCCCTACTATGACCTTTTTGGAGAGCTTCTGGGTATGTTTATGAGAATTACTGCTTGTGAGGTCAGGGATTAAGTTCTGTGCTGTTGCACCAAAGAAATGACTTTTACATCCTTAAGAAATATTCTTCCAGAGAGATCAGACTCCAACTGAAATGAAATTGTTTTTCTAACCAATTCTGTAGAATCTACACTTTTTGATGTACACAGTGTGAACTAATTTATCAGTACAATATGTGTGAAGAGTATTTCCAATATAAAGTATATGAGGGTCTAGGGGACAAGTTAAAGTTAACAATTTACACTTTTATATCTTTTATATGTGTGACTTTACCATATTATCAATATAGAGGAGCAGATAAATATAAAAAAATGAAAATTGGGATCCATTAATGAACAATTTATTGGATTTCAAGATTATACGCCACATTTCTGTGTACTATAAACAAAATGTTTGTGTTATTGTTTATAATGAGTAGTTAAAGTAATACATTAAAGTTAAAAAGTAATTGTGACTGAACACCACCTTTTATCAACATTTGTCCTACTGACACTTCTGTGTTTATATGTAATTAAATGGCAATTTAACACCTACATTCTCTTATCTTTTATTAAATAATTTACAAGCCCAAAGACCAAAACTAAGCTCCAGTATAAGCTGCTTATTTTGGATGCATTTTTTTTATATCAATAAAACACTATTTGATGTCTAAAGTGAATTCTTTATTTAGTGTGTACATATATTAATGAAAAGCAGTGATTAATTAATCAGTTTGTGCTCTGCGTCATGCACTAGATATAGAATTTCATAAATATTAAACCTTTCTTCAGACAGTTCCCAGCGAATTTGTAAGTTGAATAACATGAAGTATATGACATTTTTCTTTCAATTAAAAGGTCGACCTCCAGCATCACCCGCTGCTCGTTTTGAGCAGTGTGTCCACTTAAGTCTTACCTGCTTCACTGCATCTTCGACCGTGTGTGAGTGTGTTTAAGATTGTAGGTACTTGTCAGGTGAAATAGTACCCCAAAAGACAGGAAAACCTGAGATTTCGATTTTTGCAGCTTTGCTGGGGATAATTTGTTTTGTCCTTATGAAGACAAGCCAGTTTTCTAGAGAACTTTGAGGTTTGATGTAAACGAAACTAAAAGAAATTGCTTTTGGTTAAAGAGGTTACAGTTAGATTAAGGATTAGTTGTGATTTTATTTACATCTAGTCATGGGGGGGGGTCGGTGTAGTTGGCATGTATTTGCCTAAATCTGATGATGATGATGATGATGATGATGACAAATAGGGATCTTTATTTGCCAAAACATGACATTGGGTATTGGAGGGCAGGTACTTGGTCCTAGATCTTAAAAAACCTCTACTGACGCTATCCCAATACACTAAAAAACCGTGACATTGATTTGTAATCTTTATGAATGTGAGCTGCGGTTCTCCGTTCGATTCTATCCGCGCAGCTCTCTCTCGTTCCTCCCCGAAACGGCAGATCCAAGAGTCGCTCCTCTTCCACGGAAACCCGGTGCGCGAGAGGCGTCACCCAACTTCAACCGCCGCGTCTCGTGAGCGTCCGAACCAGCTCCCTTCCTCCTCATTTCCCAATCCCAGCTCCACCGCCCCCTCCCTACAAGACCCCCCGCCAACGACTCCATAGGTCCGTCCCTCCTCTGTCCAAGCGGGGCGCACGAGACGACGCTAGAGACGTGCGCGTGCGCCTCAATTAAACTCGCTGTTAAGAAGTTGCTACCGGTTGCGGCGCTCCGGTGCTCGTTTCTCCCGGGCGCGATTTGGGGATTAGATGCCCTGGAGTGTGTGTGTGAGTGAAAAAGGGAGATGAAGGATAAAAAATAAAAAATGGAAATGTTTCCCTTGGATTATCATTATTATTATTATTGCTCGTTGTGCAAATGAGCGCGTGCTTTAACGGCGAAGCAAGCAAAAATCACGGATAAAACCGGCGTTTTTTTTTTTATTTATTTCCCTGTGCTTCACCACCGCTGGAATTTACCTTTGCAGTGGAATTTTTTTTAAGCCTAAAGTGATGGTGATGTAGCGAGAGAGAGAGAGAGAGAGAGAGGGAGATGGGGGGGGAAAAGGAAGGGTGGAGAAAAGAAGTGATGCTGTAAGAGGAGAGGAAAACGGGAGAAAAGTCGGGACGGGAACGGAACCATCGTTACCGAGGATTTTTTGTTGTTTTGATTCATTTTACCGAGAGATGAGGAGCTAGTCGCGAGTAGAGACTATTTAAAGCTCTTTCTGTTTCCAGACGCATCGATCGCTTCGAAACGACCAAAACTGGAGAAGGAGAAGCGGGAGAAAACGGTATTGGCGAGGGATTTTATTCTTGATTTTTGGATGCATTTGTGCAGTTTGGAACCGAAGCCGTGCTGCTTTTGCTTTTTTGGTGGAAGCATCTCTGAGCAGTCTCTTTGTGGAGCTGCATCTTTCCTGACTTTTTGGGACTCGACCATGAAGAAAACAAGTAGTTTTTGGAGACTGAAGTTATGTAATGTGCGCGTAAAATGACATTGTGCGCCAAATCGCCGAGACTCTTGATGAGTGGACGTTAATTTTTTTGCCTTCTAAGGCCTTTTTGGGGAAATTCAGCATCATCCTAGAGACATTTGATGTCAGACAAGGTAAGAAAAGCTCGCCAATTTCATTCTTTGAATTTGGGAAGAAAATTCATGAATCTTCTTGAAGCGGACTCTTTTATTAAAGCATAAAAAGCGAAAGAGTGAGCAATAACTTTAACAATATGGGTTGAGGTTTAACAATCCCATTTAAGATTTGGTATGACATAACAGATTGTTCTCTAGATTTCATTTAGTAACTCGGCACTTCTAAGAATGTTATGAGGTTGATATTAATGCCCAATTGTGTCCATAGAATAATTGGACAAAAGGAAGAAAATAGGTGGCATTAGACTTTTTTATTTTATTTATTTTATCTCATATTAGAGCCTTAAAAAGGCAGAACTGTAACTGTGTGTGCTGAGGTGGAAAATCCCAATCTGGTTTGAAATAAAATCCTAAAAATGCAAAAGTTAAAGATGACAACAGTATATTTTGAGAAATCCTAGGTAAGATCTGGTTTCAAGTCATTGACAGTTCTCTGCAACACTTCAATAAAGGTTCCGATCTCCATATCAAAGTTAAATTATGTTTAAGGATCAATAGGACAATTAGCCATGCTGCATTGATTATAGGATAGATATCAAGAGAAAAATGACCAGAGTCGAAAATCAATGTTTGTTTGTTTACTGGATTTAGTTGAAGGATGGAATAATGTCATTTTTCTTTTGGGTGACTCTCATGATGGGCAGCATTTGGATGGCAGCATTAATGATCTAATAAACATGTTCATTATTGATTATGGCTTTACGTAACCTTCTCATTAGAAATGACCTTTAAAAGTGCTATTTGGCAAAGAGAAAAAACATTATTCTTTCTGTGGCTACAGACCAGAGACAGGCACAATTAGGATGTTACACTCGCCGTCTGCTTGTAGGTCTTGAAAGTCTCAGCTGAATCTCCAGTTCTATTTTGTGCTTTGTATGATGTTATGACAGTGACGCTGTCAGCAGGAATAATTTGGATTGGGCCTAATTGCTGCAGTTCTAAGGGTTTTTCTTGGATATAAAGCCGCAGGTTTTGGGTCTTGAAGGTTCTGAGTTTGAATTTCAGAACAATGAATAGCAACAATGAGCTCATTCACCAACATTTTTTGTCTGTTTTTAAGAAAGTAGACATTTAAATAGTATAATATTATACATCTTTATGATTTCTCAACTCACCCTGCATCAACATCCTGCATTATGCAGGAAAAAAGGTTCCTAAATGCTTTTTTCCTTAAGCATCAATTTCCGTGTAGGACCTTTAATGAGTGTAGAACCTTAAAATTGTACGCCAAGTTCTTTCACATGAGGAAAGGAGATCTTAATCTTTGTGGTACCGACCAACATTTAACATTTACATTTTACAGCATCAAGCAGACGCTCTTATCCAGAGCGACTTCCATTTCCTAATTTCATGCAAAGTCTCCCTGAGAGCAACTTGGGGTCATGGGTCATGCTCAGAACCCCAATGATGGTTTGTGCTGGAGGTAGGATTTGAACCCACGACTTCTTGGTCCAGAGAGCGTGTCACAACTGCTAGAACACCATCAGCCAAAAATGGTGTGTCAGAAATCTCATGAAACGTTCTTTAGACAACTTAATTGGTTCTTCCTCTTCATAGAACACGATTATGGCTTTTCACTGTTGTGTCCAGCAGAGTTGTCACCAAAACATAGCTCCAGATTAAAAAATTGGAGCGACAGATAGATCCTCAATATAGACACTCAACAAGTAGGATCAAACATACCACTGTCAAAAAGGACAGTTGTTTTTATCCTTGATGTACAGTTGTGTCCTTAAAAGCAACATGTACATCAAGAATCAAAATTCTACATTCAGTAACTGTCTATGTATATTTATGGCACAAAAAGGTACCCTTTGAGGGTACCATTCCTATGACAAGAGGAGCACGTTGTGAACACATTGGCCTGCCCCTGGAGTGTACTTTTTGCGTCTTTTCAAGTAGATGTGATGTAATACAAGTAAGTTGGTACTCAGGATTGGCCAGTACCCAAAGCTCATGTATCGGTATCGGAACTGAAAAAGTTGGATTGATGCATCCCTAATGTTTACCTCAGGGCTAGCCCAAGCCTTCATGGGACCCTTAGCAGAATTTCATTTGAGGGCCCCCCACCATCACCTCATTGTTATTTTTGTAATTATTCTTTTTTTTTAAATCATGATATCTTGACATTTCATGTGCTCTTGGGAGCCCCTGGTGGCATGGGTGTCCCAGCAGCCGCTTAATTTGTGTATGTCTTGGGCCGGATCTGGTTCACCTTGTTTAAGTTTATGAACTTTAATGATTTAAAGTAATCAGTTTCCTACAACTGTTTGAGCTGAACTAACTCGTCAAGTTTTACAGTGCAGTGAACCAATTTTGGTGCTTTTTATTCTGTATGACTATTCATTTCTTCTTTTTCACAGTGTGGCATTTGCAAAGAATCTATCCACAACTCCTATTACGCAATAGTGAGCACTTCTTCAACGCCCACATGGCCAGCAGTGGGCGTCAGCTCGACCCCGTGACTGAACACGTGTTGTACCTGGTCTTCGTTGTTCGCTGGTTGTTGTTGAGTCAGTGCCAGCTGGTTTCTGAACCGTGCAGTGTTCATAACAGTCTTTTTTTAACAGCGTCCGATGTGCTCACAATCAAATTGATCTGTTAAAAAGCCAGAGCGTTCAAAGTGCAATTACAGTAATGGTAGCATGACTGTTTGCCACGATAAGCATCATCATCATAATCAAGAGCTGCTCTATGATCGATGATAATAATGTTTGCTCTGTTATAATTAGACTGAAGTGCTGTCAAGAGTTTTCTTCTTGCAAAGTGTTATGGTAGTAATATAAATGGTCTTACACACTGACTGGGGGAGTGTATGGATGTCCGATGGCGATGACTCAACTGTGTACATGTAGACAGGTCATTTCCTTAAAGTACACAGTTTGGTATGGTACCTGGCTGTCTAGTAGAAGTGAGAAAGTTTTGGAACTGTTCATTTTCAGTCTGAAGAATGTTTCTGTGAAAGTAGTTAAAGGTTTGCCTCGGAGGCTGGTCTTGATTTGATGATGGTATCTCATGGTAACACAATTGTACAAGACGAAAAATATGTATATTTAGAAAAAATTTTTGTATGGATTTCTAAAATTGTGTTCTAAATTTGCAGAGTCATAGAATTGATCATGGTACATTTCACTACATGTTGTACTGGTATGTATGTGACAGAATAACCATCATGGGCGAGTTGATTAAAGGTTATGAAAATCGGTGTCGATTAAATTTTGTTTAAATGCCCAGACCTGCCAAGAATGTCCTTGAAAACAGAAAAATTTCATCCTCTATGACAAGGGTGGGAAATTCTAGTCAAATTTTAAGGGGTCAAAATTCAGCAGGTTTTCCATCATACTTGACTTCAGAACTTTTACACCCAGTCTCGGGTAGATGCTCACCAGAAGTGGCCCACCATTTAAGATGAAAGACCTCCGGGATATTGGCCTTTCAGAGCTGGATTTGCCCAGTAGAACTGGGCAGTTCATCAAAAATTCAATTGACACCAATATTCAGAACCTCTACTGGACCTCTAATAATGGCCATAATAATTTCTATTATTTATATTATTTCTAAAACTTTTTAAGGGAAATGAATTCTGTTAATGATTTCCCCAGTGTGTTGTCATGTGCAATCCCCTTAAAAACATTCTACTTTTGTCACGTGACTGCAATTTTACATTTAGTTTAGAGAGTAGCAGCAGAAGTTCAAACCAAGGATTCCACTAATTAATTAGAAATCGGCAAGTGTCTTTTAGGCATGGGCCTGTTACCACTATACCTGGATACCGTGGTTCAATAAAGCCACCGTTTCAAAACCGTACAAAATTTCCATCATACCGCCTCTAGGGTATGAGCTGGTTTTTAACACTTTGTCAAAGATAGAAAGTGAAGGTGAAGCGCAGATTAACATGCCCCCTTCCCCACTCTAGCTCTGGCTGATCAGCATTCAGTGAACTGTGTGCAATGGTAGAAGGAGGTGATCCCTCCCTTCACTCTTTGCTAAATTCAAGGTAAAAGACTTAAAATAAACATTATTTAATTTACCATTACAAATAAAATTTATTATAAACTACAAACTCAATTTTCACACTCACATAGAATCTGCTGCACAGGCTGCTTGTGCTTCGCTGAAAAGTTCATCACTGTAGAAATACTGGAGTTAGGGGCAATTTTTGAGCCAATTTGGACTCATTTTGGCCTATAAGTCATTTTGGACTGGTTTCTTGGAGAGAACATTTTTGACATGATGGCGTTCCACATGAGAGTTGTTTGGCGGGATGGCGTTCCACACAATAATGTGACAAACGTGCGTCTCGGAATACACCGAAAACGTGAAGTAAATGGCTATATTGTGAGTAGACGCACAGAAATTGGGAGTGAGAGCTGGTTTTGGGGGGATATTCGCATGATTTGCTTTTGGGGTTGTAGTGTGTTGCGCTGCTTGTTCTGCTCATTGTCATATCAATATGTAGGAATTGGCGCAAATGTTGAACAATACCGCAGTAACACTTCCGATGCATAACGAATAAAGCATGCACGTATATGCAAACAGAGATAAACCTACAATTTACATTTCAGCTCCTGTGATCGGCCCATTGTCACCGATACCTGATCCAGCTATTTGAGTCATTATCAGACCGATATCCGATCCACATATTGGATCGGTGCATCCCTAGTTCCAACACGTGATAAACACGGGTACTGATTTTGTAATGAAACGTGTTATGAAAATACAGCAAAATACTGTAGGGAAATAGCTGTACATTTCCACCAGGGACGGATTTCGTACTAGTGACATTTAATTGAATTTGTGTAAAAATCTAATTCAATTGCTCTCACTGATTAGAATTCCCATGTCGGGTTTGATCACCTGCAAGAAGGAGGTGAAACAGGTGTTCCCTCGGCAAGCGTTCGACTGTCCGTACTGCCTGCTCTTTAGAACGCACACACTCTTCACACACACACACACACACACGCGCCACTCTCTGGGCCTCGGCAACCCTCTCAGGAAAAAATGAGTCATAAAAAAAACCCAGCCGCACTAGTTCAGCTCTCGCTGCCCTCGCACCTGACCCAGCAATGATGCAGCTCTAAGTTGAGTCATGAGTCAGTATGTATGTGTGTGTGTGTGTGTGAGTTTATGTGTGTCTTCTCATGCAAGTGTGTGTCAGCTCCCACGGACACCGCGTCCTGAGGGAGCTGACTGAAGCTAAACATGCTAAGCATCTCTAATGGGCTGCATTAGTTACTCAGACATTTTAGGAAAGCGTCATATTGTACCTAGTGCGTCGAAACGACAAGCAAGTCCCACAGCTGCAGTTTTACTGTCGCTCAATGTCTCACACTTTTTAAACAAATGCGGACAACGAAAACCAGGTTTTGTGGAATGCATCACAGCTGAAAGGGTGGAATTGTGTGCCTGATGCAACGCAAAAATGTTGGCCGAAGTCATTTCATTGCAATATGCTGCAAAGTTCTCGGACCTGATTAATTGATTAATTGCAGTGATAATCTCTGAATCGTTTTAACTATAAGTTTCCAGAAAACCACACAATTCCGCTTGGATTTTGTGGTAGTTTCTGATGTGGATTTCAGGACCATAGGCAGAAAATGTGTGCACCATTCAGCAACTGTTCTTACGAAGAAATTTGTTCTTAAAACCTACTTATGCAGATTTCACGATGATGCTGATTTATTTTAGGGAAGGACAAAATCTCTTACTCTTACACAAGACCAGAAATCGTACCAGTGCACAAACTTGTTTGGTGGACACAGACCCAAATACCTTAACTTCCTTACATACCACAAGTGACTATGGTAACCATGAAGAAGGCTACTGTATCATGATCCACGCTAGGCATGTCGCCTGCTATTCACCGATGGAAAAAAACAAAATAAAATATGTGTTTATAAAATCTGCATATGTGTTAACAGACCTTAAATGTGGTTTAAACTCGTTTGCATGACAGTTACTTCTAAAAACCTCACACAATTTTGTTCGGGATCTTGTGGTTGAGTTGGATTTCAAGACCATGGACAGGGACGATGCATCCCGCATTCACCAACAATTCCTAAAAAGAAATTCGTACTTAAAACACACTTACACAGTGTTCATAAAGATTGACATTTGGGAATGCGGTTTGTTCTGAGGTAATAGAATCAAAACCTGGAGCTACCAATATGTATCGGTTACAAAACACTACCGTGTTTACTCGTAGATCAGCTAGCTGAAATTTACATCATCTAGTGACAATGCTTTGCATTTATTTTGTGTGTCTGTAAAATGAAAACGTGATGCATTGTGGTAGAATATATTCTGCAGCTCCCATCCCCTACGCCATCAGAAATTATGAATGATTCGATACTTCATCCGTCTTTACGTAACACCACCTTGTAACACTTTCATTTACAAGAGCATGAGCCGCCCATGTTCGCCAATTAAACTTCACCACTTCGGGCAGCGCTTTAACAAGCGGAACACACTCATACAAACGTTTGTTAGCGCGGCCCAATTTGAGCCTGCCCGAGTCAATTTGCAAAAAGGGAATGAACGTGGAGCTGGTGTATTTTTTTTCTTTTTTTTTTTAAGCCACTCGAGTGGCAGTCGGAGAGCTTTCATGAGGCAAGGACCCAGTTATCTTCTCTCATCACCTGGAGCTAATCTGTATGCGAAGAAGTATGAAGGTGACATGGAGGGAGACATTTTCTTGCCACGCCCCCCCACCCCCCACCCCCCCAGAGCAAACAGCTGGTGGCCGTGATGAATATTTCACATTTGTTGCCCTGTAAGCTGATCATTTAGGGGTTTTATGGTTAGTGCCCTCACCACAGTTGAACTAAGGGGGCAGGAGAGAATTGGTGTGTTTCATGCACGGGTGCAGGTGCATGAATACAAACGTGTGTGTGCATATGAGTGTGTGATTGTCTGAGTGAAGGACACTTGATTCCCGGTGAGAAATAATTGTGTTTTATACACCTCTACAAACAGAAGAATCTCAAAATAAAAATCCACAAAAGTGGAATTTGCAGTGTCATTGCAGATTTTGACACTGCAAAAAACAGACTAATTTCAGCATCTAATTAGGGGTGTTGAAATTAAATGCATAATTGATGCGTCGCGATAAACACATCAATGATTCTGCATTGATGCAATGCCAGACCATAATCCATTTTAATAACAGAGGTTTTCAACCAATTTCCATTTATACAGTAAACATATATTATAACAAATACTCCAATACAGAGTATTTTCCATTTTCAGTTTCCACTTTCACAGCACACCTCAAATTTTTGGTTATCGGTTCCCTCAATCGGTAATAATTGGTCTCGAGTAAACCGTATCGGCCGACCCCTAGTTCTTATTTGGTGCTTACATATCTTTCTATGCCCCATTGGCCCGAGCCCTGTGCTTTATGTCCTCTTTTGTCCCATAATGCACCCTGCTGCCCGCCTGTAGGCTGAAGAATGGCTTCGATTCGTCCATAAAGAAACGCGCTGTCGCTATGGCAAGCTCCCGGATCAGGCTCCTCCTCCTTTTTATTTATGGATGCTTCAACTGGACACAGCCCCTGGAGTTGGTCTCAGCTCAGATCATTTATTCATTTGTTTTTCATATTGGAACTGAAACCTCAAAAAAGTGCACTTTTAAAAATATTTTTGTTTCCAATGTTGGATTTTGTGTTCAATAAAAAAAAACAAATGAAATGTTTGGCTTTTTAAAAAAAAGTTATTTAAGCAAAAATGGGGATATTTGTTTTTTTTTTTTAGGCCAATCTAATTTTGGTTTTGCCTAAATTTGGGGGTTCTGGTTTTAATTTGAGCAGTGGATGAATGAAATGATTCATTTTACTCACCGTTTTCAAAATTTTAAAAACACAAAATAGAAATTTGGAAAACGATTCATTTTTTGGGATTTTGGAAATGAATATTGCAAAAAAGACATTGAAAGAAATATTGGTCTTTGGTTTTACTGTGAATAACAAATAAACAAACAATACACTGATTTGTAATCCCTCTCATCTTAGAATAATTTGTATCCCCTCCCTCCCCAGTTCCCTCCCGTTAACAAGCTTCGGAGATGAGAAAATGGCACCACCCTTCATCCTCCTCCTCCTCTTCTTCCTCCTCCACTTTTTAATGGACCCAACAGGTCCTCGCTTGTTGATTGTGGATGCTAATATAATTTTGGCTCATTCCTCCACTGTGTTTTCTAAATCAGTTCTGGCTATTGTGATCCAGATTCAATTAAAGACGTGTCTGGAGATGATGATGTGTGTTTATGGTGTGTGTGTTCTGTTTTGTTGTGTGTTTTTGTTGTGGCATGCGAGAAATAGTTCTTCAATTTCCCCGAGGGCTGCTCTCTGATGAATATAAAGGAATCACACTTTTATTAATTTATTTGCTTTTGGAAAACAAACAGTTTGTTCTTTCCCCGAAACTGCAAGAGACTCTACAACAGAGCGATCACTGGCTGTCTGTGTGTGAAAGAAGATCAAACAGATAGAGAAAGAAAAAGAGAGAAAAGGAAAGGGGGAGTGAGAGAAATAAAGAGATAGAGATATTAAGTGGGAGACAGAAAGAAGAATGGAGGGAGGAAGAGGAAAATGAAAGATACAGAGATGGAGAAAAAGGGATGGAAAGGGAGAAGACAGAGGAATGAAGAGAGAGAATGAGGAAGAGAAGAGGGACAGAAGGAGAAGGGAGAAGACAGAGGGAGAAGACGGGATAGAAAAGGGTTGGGGAGTTGAAAGATTAGAGTTTAAAAGAGGAAGAGAAGGAGACAGACAGAAGGAGAAAGTGAGAGAAATAGAGAGAAAGAGAGGGATGGAGGATGGACAGAGAAGAAAAGAGGAAGAAAGTAAGCATGGTGACAGCAAAAAGAAAAAATGCCAAAACAGATAAAGGAGAGTGATAGAAGAAGGGAAGAGAGGGAGAGAGAGGGAGAAGAAGGGATAGAAAGGGGACGGGGAGAGAGAGACATAGAAGAGAGAGGAAAGGGAGAGTTTAAAAGAGAGATATTATGTGAATGGAAGGCAAGACAGGATGGAGAGGGTAACTTTAAAAGGGGGCAGAGAGAACGGAAGGGAGAAAGAATGAGCGAATGAGAGAGATGGACACAGAAGAGACAGGGGGAGACAGAAAGATTAAGTGAGACAGGGAAAGGGAGAATGTGAGAGAGAAGGGGAGAGAGCAGTTTAAAGGAAAAGGGGGGAGAAAGAGAGAGAATAAGAGAGAGAGGGAAAGAATGAGTGAGAGAGAGAGAATGAGAAAGATGGGAGAGAGAGAGCAATGTGTATCTATAAAAATGAAGGCATAATGGATTCCTCAGCGCTGTGTGTCAGATTGGCCTGTGGTGACGACTTTTTTTTACTCTACTGACGCCGCTCTCTCTCTCTCGCGCTCTCTCTCTCTTTCTCACACCCCCCTTTCACTCCCATTCCTCTCTATTTAATTTAATTAGCCTCATAGCCAATGCACGCCGGCCAGCGCGGAGATGGATAATGCATGCGGGAGAGCATTGAGGTGGAGCAGCCAAGCGAAACTCCGAGCCTGTTGCAAAAACCTCCTCAATGTTACGGCCCAAATTTGATCAAAATCAACAAATTTGTTGTTGTCTAGTATTTAAGTATTTGTACTTTGTTATTGTACTTTTGTTTCGTTTAGTCTTTTTTAGAATTGAAGGAATTTAAGAATTGTCATCAGATTATTTTGGGGAGAATAAGCAAATGCAAGCACTTTTCCAATTTGTAATGACTAACCTTTACTCAGAACAGCAAAATGCTTTTACTACTTCTGTATAGCTCATTTCAGGTATTTTGGTGCTTTTTCTCAAGTAGGATTCTGATACATTTAATAATTAAGTACTGCTCATTGCTGATACTTTTGTTACTTAGGTACTGTTCATGTTCTGACACCTTTATTACATAAGTACTATTTGTAATCAAATGCTTTAGTACATTTAGGTAGAATTCTAACACCTTTAGCTGGTTTCTTGAACATGGATTAAGCCTAGTCTTGGACCAAGTTGCAGTACCAATGAAGATTTACTATTCAAACTCAAAGCTAGTCTAGGACTAAGCTTAATACTTGACTGCGAATGTGGCCCTTAATATTTAAGTACTGTTTGTATCAGATCCATTACATTTACTTAAATAGGGTTCTAACACATTTAGTACTCAAGTAACGTTCATTTCAGATACTTTAGTATATGGTACTTTTATGGTACTTAAGTATTTTCACTAATCTTGTAATTTTAACGTTTACTGAAGTCATTTTCTTTGCGCCACATGCACCACAAATTTGCAGTAGGTACATGTAAAAAGTTCACCCCCTCCTCCTCCTCTCTCAGCTTGGCACTTTAGCCTTGCAGCATCGGGACTGGCGCTGCCCGCAGATGCCATCTGTCCCAAATCAGCTGGGGACCTGCCAGCTCAGCTGTCCGGAGAGAGAGAGAGAGAGAGAGATATATGATCCCTCGCTTTACTCTACTTTGTCACTCCAGCTCCCTCACTCTTCACCCTTCCAGCTTTCAATCAGACAGCAGTTTTGGGACTTCACCCTCTCTCTTTCTCTCTTTCTCTCTCTCTCTCTCTCTCTCTCTCTCTCTTTCTCTCTCTCTCTCTCTTTTTCTCTATGTCTTTCAACTTTATGTAGTGTCTCTCACTAAAGTCCTATCACCCTGTTTACTGTTAGGGGTGGAATGTTTTACAGAGTGCTCTCTTCAGTCCCTTTTCATTCACAACCTTTGCTATTTTTCTGCTGGAAGCATCAGGTTGAAAGAAAATTGCCATCATCGGTGTAGTGACGTATGCAGTGAAAATGCTGTACATGTAAAGATGGTTTGCTCATAACAGTGTTATGTTACAGCCATAATGTTAACTAATCATATGCCTACCATTCCCGTCTTTATTCAAACTTATAGTACTTTGCAAAAGTTTTGGGGCCTCATTTCTTCACATTTCGCTAGGAAAATGAGACCGTAAATATTGTGATTTATTGCAAGATGTACTATTCCTTGAGACTACCTTACGGTCAAAATAATATCGGCTCAAAATTCCTTACACCAAAGAGCCAGCTGTCACTAATCACCTCGTCAACTTTGAGAAAGTATGAACGTTGTTACATAGGTAAAATTAGGTCTCAAAGTGCTGAAATACAGACGGTATTTTGTACCTCTTTGGAAGCAAAATATGCAGAAATGAGACATGGCTCAAGACTTTTGCACTTTTGCACTGTAGATCCAGAAAATATTCTAGTTCCTGGAAAACTGCTTTATAAGCTTTTATGGCTTTTGACCCTGTTTTGCATTTACTTTAGTCTCTGTAATCTTCAGTAACATTTGTTCTAATGAGTCCTAATGCGAGTTGCTGTCCGTGGTTCTGAAATTTCGCCCGGACTCAGCCTGCCTTTTATGGGAAGAGACACCCGCAGCGTGCAGTTCCTCATTTAAATTACCACAAGTGATTAGGAGAACCGTTTGCTATCATCTCAGGGCATTCATCGTTAAATAGACCATGTAAAGCAGAGCTATTTCCGTTTGCTAAAAAAATCCCCTGGGGAAGAGGAAGGATTCGCATGCCTTCCATTTCTCTCAAACACAGTTTTGGTCCTCCTTTACAGAAACCACTGCAGCGTTTTGCGGCACTGGCATTTGCACGTTCGTGCTCATGCTTTTTGTGTAGTGTTCTTTTCTGTCATCCCCCCTCTCTTCCACACCTCCTCTCACACGTCAATATTTACCGAGCAGTACACGAGGCGCCACCCCCCCGGCCCCCACCCCACCCTGCTGCAGAACAACAATGGGCCAATCCCACTGGAGGCCCTCTCCCGCTCTGTGTGGGTGTTCTGGAATGTTTCAAATGTTCCAGAACTTGAGGGACAGATTCGGAATGAAGCATCAGTATTGCATCATCCTGGTAATCAGAAAAAATGGAATTGCTCAAGATGAGAATGTTTGATAAATACAGAAAATGTAAATTTTTATATAACAACATTCTGGGGTTTTCTAAACATTAAGTTTATTTGTTGTTGTGAACACACCACAGCACACAGCACACCTCAGCATTTAACCAATCTGGGAAGGAGCAGTGGGCTTTTTGGCAGCATGCAGGGAGTAGAACTTGCGGACAGTACCTTCCATCATGAGTACCTTAGTGCTACCTTTACCAGTCCAGGACTTGAACCGCTGACCTTCTGGTCATGGGGCAAACTGCCTAACAGTTACACTACCAACTGTCCCTAAGTTGCTCCCTGTAACTAGAAAAATGGAAGTTGCTCAGGGTCAGAACATTCATTCATTCACTCATTCATTATCCGAACCAATTAATCCCAACAGGGGTTGCGGGGGTGGGGACCATAGTCTATCCCAGGAACTATGGGTAAACATAAATTTCTGTTATTTAATAATGTTTCAGTGGAATTCCTGGAATGTTCCAAATGCTTCAGAACTTGGGGTATGAAACTATAATGTTGCATTGCTCAGAAATTTACCCCACTTTGCATCGCTCTTTAATCAGAAAAAGAGGAGTTGCTCAAGATGACGATGTAAATTTGTGATTTATAAAGATTTTAGAGTTTTCAAAATGTCTGAGAATTTGGAGAACAGACTTGGAACAAAACTGTAGCATTTAAATGTAAATTTTTGAAATAATAACATTCCATTGTTTCCAGAATGTACCCAATGTTCCAGAAATAAGGGGACGGACTTGGAACGAGGCTTCAGCGTTGCATCATTTGGGCCGCACTGGTGCGTCGGCATTAAAGCACCCGAAAACCTATTGTTAGACCGCTGGGTTGCTTGGCGCATGCTCCACTCCCACATTGTCCTGAAGTTGCTTTTTTGAAGTGAGTCCTAAGCCCCCGCAACTCTCCCTCCCCTTTCTCTCTCTCTCTCTCTCTCTCTTTCCTGTTGAGGCCCGTTTAGATATTATCGGGAGTTTCTTTGGCATTTTGAAGCCGTCGGCACACAATGGCTCCCAGAGACCTGACGCAAGAGATCAGAGGGTTAGATCAATGCCGCTTCAAAGCTCGACCCCGAATCGATTCATCCGAGACTGGCCCGCACCTGTTTCTGCGCTAAACTGAATATTAAAGAAAACACAGCGTACAAAAAAAAACCAGGCGTTTCCAGGGGCTTCAAAGAGCCTGGTCATTAGCAACACAATCTATAAGGATCCACATTATCTGAGGGCAGAGTGTCGACAAGGGGAGAGATCTCGGAAATTAATAGCCGAATTGGTTAAAGAGAAGGTTTAATGTGAGAACACTAATCTATGTTTCACTACACATCAGGCTTTCTGCATGTCTTCTCGTTTTTCCAGAACCATTGTCACTTGTGAGCCGGGCCAATATTCACCCTAGTTTGGACTCTTACTTTATCGCTCTCCTACTTTCTTTTCTTTGTCTCCTCTGACAGCACTTTTACCATGTTCGTTTTCCTTGCTGCTTTGGTCATGCTTTCGTTAGTTTGTAACTTCGTTTACCTGCCTCGTCTTTTGAAGGGGGAGGGCGGATGTGGCACATGTCGTAAAGCAGACAAATTTAGTAGTTGTTTGTGGCGAGGTTCCTACCCGAAACCTGAAGTTTCATAGTGCCAGTTTAGGCGATACACATGGTCTCAAGTGATGGTAAAGGTGTAGTTAAACCTATTGTGTGTTGATGTACTGTCAGAATGATCTTGTAAAATATAGTTTGTAGGCTGATATATATAAAATATAGTTTAAAGCAACAATATAGTGTTATAGTGATATAGTGGTCCTCAAATAGCAATATGCATGATGTCTGATCGATTTTTTTCATTTTAGATCAATGCCGATGTATTGATGTAGACTGATATACTGATCAGAGGTGGGCAAAGTAGCAAACTTCATTACTTAAGTGAAAGTACAGATACCACTAGTAAAATGTTACTCCAATACAAGTGAAAGTCGTACAGTAAAATTTTTACTTAAGTTTAAGTACTGATGTACTTGTTTTAAAACATACTTAAGTATTAAAAGTACATCTTCTTTCACCGCATTGTTGCATTACTGCCACAACACTTACAATACCTACCCCACAAAACAGCACGGTAGTGTCCTGACACAGCTCTGGCAGTGTGTGCACACATATATGTGTATGTTACTCGGGAGGACAGTGTAACAGCTGTAAATGCATCTCACAACATCAAATCAACATTCCAACCTGCTTAAAACCCAGCTCTACACCTCTAGCTTCATGACTTTCCAACAGCAACAATGTTTTAATCAAGACAGAAAACAGAAGAACTGTCTGAACTTGGTTTTATAGTTCCAGTCTACAGGCGTGATGTAACTCTACTGATTACTGATAGACTGTCACCTGTCAAACAACCAATCACATTTTAGAAAAGGAGGAATAACATCCACTTTATCCACAGATTTGAAAGTAACGAGCAATGAGAACCTTGATAGAAATGTAGTGAAGTAAAAGTACAGTATTTGTCTTTAAAATGTAGAGAAGTGAAAGTCACAAGGTTCCAAATAAAATACTACTCAAGTGAAGTACAGATACGGAAAAACTCTACTTAAGTACACTACTCAAGTATATTTACTTAGTTACTGTCCACCTCTGATACTGATACACCTCTGTTATGTACCTCATACCTCATAAACTCGACTGTACAGTTTAAAACACCAGCTGCTGTTATATGTCTCGTACAATTTGGTCATTGACTGAGTCTGTAGGATTCTTTATATCACCTCACTCTACGTTTTACAAGATAACGCAACTCGCGTTTGTTTACTTCGTTTACGCCGTCGTCATATTTCCTCTCCCCTCTCCCTCCCTCATCCCTGATTGCGCGTTCTGTGAATGTGCCTTAAGTGTCGCCGCTCCGCTCTGCTCTGAAGTGCTATCCACCCGGTGAGTAGGCATTTCACGAACGCACCCGTTAGCTCTGCTTACCGCATACATGCTCTTCGCATAAACAGGCACAACTCAACGTTTCTTTGTTCCCTTAAAGTGGGTTTCATTACCAAATGCGGAGATGCAATCTGATGAAACGCGGGCCAGAGGAAGCGGCAGGACTAGTCCTAGCGTCAAGTTGTGTTCATGAAATTCATGAAAACAACACATTCGCAGTGTTTACATATTTCCAGCATGTTTGCACATTCATCTTTAGTAATATATGTTTTTGGGGTTTGCACTGCAAATTCATAAATGTGTGTGCATTGCCAGCTTGAATATGAACATTGTGGTTTGTGGTATTGCAGTGTATTTTATTGTGTTTACACATGAAAATTTGTAAATGCTGCTAATTTTCTGTAGTGTCTACAAATTTGCTAAATTTGTATGTGTTATGAATTTGATTAATATGCTTCTAGGGTTAATATAATACTGTGGTTTTGCAGTATGTGTTTATGCATTTGCAAGTGCAAACATGCTGCAAATTTGTGTAGTGTTTATGAATTTGCAACACATTTGCACATGCATTATCAACTTGAGTAATATACTTTGTGGTTTTGCATTATGATTTTCAATGAAATGCATGGTTTTCTTTTAGACTGGCTTTCACGGCCACCGTAATATCAAATAGTGGACGGAGAAAGCAGCTGAAAAAGCATCACAGTCTTTCTAGTTTATGTCTTTAACCCATGTGGCACCTCTGAGGTTTTCACGCTGCTTTAAGGCCTCACCGTCATGCAATATTTCACGTGTGAAGATGAACAGGCTTCTGAACCAGCGGAATTTCGACATGCCTCTCCTATAAGCTTCCCTATTTTTAGTGTTATTCAGCTTTCATTTATGCTCCTTGCGCCTGCTGTCTTTTGCTCATTAAAAAGAATGAGTGAAGGAGAGGGGAAAAAAGAGAGACAGAATGAAAAAGAGAGAGAGAGGGAATGAGTCATGCTGTAGTTAGAAAACCAGGATTTAATACTGACAGGCAGCAACGGAGGCCGGAGACTCTTCTACCTGTGCGTTCGCACACAATCCGGGAGAGTAAACCTCCGTTTGTTTCGTGTCTTTGAAAAGCACTCAGATGAAATGAGAGAAAAAGCGATGGGAGCAGGAGGGAGGAAACAGACACCTGGAGCAAAAGAGAGGGAAGATATGGGTTACAGAGCTGTCAGTGTTATGTACTGTGGGGAATTTGGGGAGGTGAGAGGGATGGAGGGATAGATGTGGGTAGGGCTGGGCAATATGACCTATAATGGTTAGGGGGTTTGCCTCATGATCGGAAGGTCGCTGGTCGAGTCCCGGACTGGTAAAGATACCACTGAGCAAGGTACCGTCCCCAAGCGCTGCTCTGTAGGCGCTGCTCTTGTTAACTGCCCACTGCTCCTTCACGGCTGGGTCAAATGGAGAGGTCTCATTTCGTTGTGGTGCACTGTGTGCTGTGCAGTGGCGTGTCCACAATGACAAATAATCACTCGCTCACTTTACTTTGTTTTCTAATGAAAGAGTACATATCTTTGTTATTTAAAATATCCAAATGAAACACAGATGTAGTGGCAGACTGGACAGACCAGAGACACATGACAACTAGGGGTGCAACGATTATTCGACATTGTCGACAAAAATCGACAAGAAAAATAGTCGCCGACGAATTTGATTGTCAATAATTGTCGCCAGACGTCTTTTTAAACGGAGTGAAACGTTTTCTTTCCTTTCTACCTGTGCAGTACTACCACTTTCCAATAGAGTGCACCTATACACCTCACTCTGGTGAGATTCGCTCTTGCGCAATAGCATTCAGTGACAGCTAGAAGAATGGCCCTATGGTGTCACATCAATGCCAAAACTAGCGCGCGCAAAATGGCTTGCCGCAACAATTTTGCGGGCGTAAATTTCAAAGTCGCAAGCGCAGATGTGAAACTCGAGAGCACAAAATTAAGAATCGAGTGTGCGGTTGTGATATTGCGCGCAAACTGTATTTTTCCTCTCTCAAATGTCTTTTTCCTCTCAATGTGTTAAATGTCCTCGCGCACAAAGTAGATTACAGACGAGCTGCTTTTTTTGCTCGAGTGAGAATTCTACGCGTGTGGTTTGAAAGAGGCGGGCTTGGACAGTTTTGGGGCGGGGTATTGGCAGTTTCTGCCTGTGAATCCTATTGGCCGATGGCTCCTGGTTCTGTGATTGGCTTAAGAAAGTTCCGCGACAGGTCGGTTAAACGCAAGTTATAGTTTATCGACCTTATAATTATAATTTAATAGTTAGGTCTTGTACGTTTAATAAGCATGGAAAAGTAACCAACGCCTTTGTCCCTCGCTCATAAATGTTATAATGGTATGTTACAATTTTCTCATTACCATCACAAAACCAGGAGCCATCGTAAGGCTAGATAAGGCAAAGAAGAAACTTATTTATTAAAATATGTTTTTGAGTGAAGTATCTTTCTTGTCTTTATTATTTGCCACAAAATATAAATAACCTCATACTAAATGTAAAAGCTAGTAGCTAAATCGGAGCCATTTTATAATTATGAAATTTATAATCCGATTAGTCGACTAATCGTTTTAATAGTCGATGACTAGTCGACTCTCAAAATAGTCGTTAGTTGCAGCCCTAATGATAACACATGTAGTAGTATGTCTTTAGGTACATGAACACATACCTTGGAAAATATTAACAGAATTTCAAAAATAACTGAAAAGATCAGCACGGGAAAATCTAAGTTGATTAAAGGTTTTCTTCTTTCAGTCACTCTTTTGGCACTTTCCTGTAAGCCACTTTTCATGACTTAAAATTTTATTTGTATTAAGAAGTTCAATATTACCCCTCTTTTTACCCCTATTTCCACCAATCACAAATTCATTCATTCATTCATTCATTATCCGAACCACTTAAACCGGGGACAATTTGGAGTCGCTAATTAACTTACAAGGCATGCTTTTGGACGGTGGGAGGAAAACAGAGCATCCAGAGGAAACCCACATGAACACAGGGATATCATGCAAACACAGAAAGGCCCTATGGCCGACTCGGGGATGGAAGCCAGGATCTTCTCGCTGTGAGGCGGCAACACTAACCACTGTGCCACCGTGCTGCCCAGCCAATCACAAATTTCCATTCCAATTTTGCCCATGGGGTGCTGCTTGATAAATGATGTGAGCAACCCCTAGTGGTGCGGTGGATGAATGGCGTTTGTTACACTTTAGCAGCATTTATCAGAAACAGACAGCTTGAGGTGTAAAAAAGGAATAAACCTGCATTTTAGGTCTAACTTTAGGTACTGATTTGAAATTGTGATTATACCAAAAGTATGTGTGTTATGATGACAAGAAAGAAAGAGACGAGTGGAAGGAAGAGGCACTGAAAGATGAGTGTGGAGGGTTATTTGGGCTGGATTACGTGATCTCACAGGCTGCAAATAGCAAACCGGCTTTAAAAATGTCATTTTGTAGGTGTTGGATTAGCATATGAAGGACTTCTGAGGTCTTTACTGTGGGAAAAATGTTTTGTGTTGTCGAGCAAAAGTGTTTGTGATCGTTAAAACTTTGAGTCTATGCTTTTGCTAATCTGTCTGAGCCCTGGTTCAGATAACAGCATTAAGAATATGTCTGACGTGGGTTTGTGTATTTGTTTGAAGTTTTTGAAAAAGTTTAAAGAGCAAAAGTTGAAAACATCTTGTTTGGCCAAAAGGTTTCACATCAAGAATTGTGGGGGGATTGAAAGTTAGTGAAGACAGTGACTCAGATTGACTCATTCAACTTTAAGTCCTTATGGTAATGTCAGCATTAGCTCAGTTAGCATGAGCTCATAGTCACCAAACTTTGATTGGCACAGCTGTCAAAACTTTTTAACGTGTCACAGCTGTCATTTTTCACTAAAACGTCATTTTTAAGATTGAACAAAACGTTTCATTTGTGTTTGCATGTGTGTGTTTTGCATCTGTTAGAGAGACATGGCCACTGGTAATAACGGAAATTGTGATATTTGTGCGTGTTTGTGTGGGTTGCCTGTCAAATACAACATTTTGGGGGGGCCAGGAGTGTGTTCTTTTACAAATGCCACTTTGCTATGTGTCTTGTCGTTGCCTCTAGTTGTGTGTGTGTGTTCACTGACATTTAACCTGATGTGTGTATAAACTCTAGCGTTATTTTGGGTTCGGGAGCGCGCTCTGGTTTGATGGATCTGCACGCTGGTGTGCGTGTGTTTGTGAGCCCTAAAACAATGCAGTGTTGTGTGTGTGTGTGTTTGGAGGGGCGGCGGTTTGAGGTGTGGCGTGTGAATTTGGGACCGATGCCTCACCGGGCGCCACGTGACGTCATGTCATGCCGATGAGTCAGTGACGAGTTTGCGCCAAAACGAGGCTCCGCGACTCTGCGGTTTTACACGTGGATGTCAATTACATGGAAAGGCTAGCGCTGTCCACTCAGCTTTATTCAGTTCCCAGTGTGTGTGTGCAAGCGCACGCAGTATCACAGCCGTGTAGGACTGTGTCAATCTCTCTCTCTCTCTCTCTCTCTCTCACTCTCTCATCCTCTCCCTCTCTCTCTCTCTCTCTCTCTGCTCCCCATCAGCATCAGACTCCACCTTCTCTTGTTGGTTGAGTGGGAGCTTGTGTGCTTATATAAAACAGTGTGTGTGTTGTGCTTATGCAATGCTGCGAGTTTCCACGTACCTATATATGTGTGTGTGTGTGTTCATAAATGTTTTAAAGTAGGTGTAGCTGTAGAGGTCATCAGCAAGTAGACTCTAAACTTTGACTGAAGCGATTGTGAGATCTCCCTCGCTCTCTCACTATCTCTCTCTCTTTCCACTGTCTTCTCTTCTGCGTTTTATCGTCTGTCTTTCTCTGTGCTGTACTGGTCTGTTTCCCGCCTTTTGCATCCTCACATCTCCCATGCTCTTATTTCCCATCCTAGCATCTTCTGCTGTCTTTACTGTTGTTTCCTCTAATGTATTTCCCTTAATTTGTAATTTTCTTTCCTTGTTCTTTCCACAACCCTTTTCCTTTTCCTTTTGTCTTGTCTTGATTTCTCCTTTCTTCTCATCTTCTCTCATGTTTTTTTTTCTTTTTATTTGTCTTTTTTTAATCTTGTTAGTGGAGATAGTGGCAGAGAGATAGAGAGAAATAGAAGAAGGGTGAAGAGAGTAGGATAGAATGAGGACATAGGGAAGGAAAGAAAGAAAGAGAGGAGAGAAGAAATAAGGCAGGGAGAGGGAGGGACAGAGAAAGGGAATGAAAGGGAAAGAGAAAGGGTGAGAGAGGAAGAGAAGTATACATAGAAAGAAGAAAGAGAGGGAAAGGGGAAGAGAAATAGAGAGAGAGAGAGAGCGAGAGAGAGAGAGGCAATATACAAAGAAAGGGAGGGAGGGTGTGAGAGAAAGGGATAGACAATGTCAGGTGGAGAGAGAGAAAAAAGACGGAGATGGGGAAAGAGAGAAAAAGAGGGATGAGTAAACATGCCACTGAGGTACCAGTGAGCAAGGTACAGTGGCAGTGTGTTCAGTAGGTACGGTACTCATTGTGGTGCTGGTGTGGCGTGTTCAAAATAACAAATTTTCACTCACTCAGTCAAGAAGCTGCAGAAAGCTCTGAACTTGTTGGGTTTGAGTCCCAGCTGAGTGTAAAAGGCAGAGCTGTTACAGTAACAGTGTTACTTGTTAAGAGCCCTAACCCTCAAATTACTTTAGGGAGATTGTTCCCGTCGTTAGGAAGTCTCTCTAGATGAGAGCAGCAGTTAAGTGGCATAAATGTACATTTAAGGATGCTCCCTGTGGATGTTGGTCCTAAAGTGCTGCCTCCCTCCTGCTCAGGTCTCGGTCCCTAGAGGAGGAGGTGGAGGTGTGGTCGGAGACAGCACTCTTTTATTTCATCTACCAGGGGGTTTGTAGCAGTAATTGCCTGGACAGCTAAGAGTCTTCACATAGCGCCAAACGAGCCTCGGCTTAAGATACTATAGGTGGGGAGAGAGAGATAGAGAGTGAAAGAGAGAGAGAGAATGAGAGAGAAATAGCGAGAGAGGGAGGAAGAGAGATAGAGAGGGAAGGCGAGAATAAAAGAACGATAGAAAAAAGAAAGAAGGAAGGAAAGCTAGTGAAGAAAAGAGCTACAGAACAAAAAGATGGGTCAGGTAAAGGAAAAGAGGCAAGAAGAAAAAGAGAGAGAGAGAGAGGAAATGAGAGAGAAATAGAGAGAGGGAGGTAGAGAGATAGAGAGGGAGATAAAGAATGATAGGGGAGAGAAAGAGACAGGGAGAAAAGTAGAGAGAGAGGTAGAGAAATAGAGAGAGGGAGAGGGATGGAGAGAGAAAGAGAGAGTGGGAGATAAAATTTGGGAGAGAGAAAGAGAGATACAGTGGGGAAATAATTATTTGATCCCCTGCTGATTTTGTAAGTTTGCCCACTTACAAAGAAACGAAAAGTCTCTAATTTTTACGGTAGTTTTATTTTAATGAAGAGTGACAGAACACCAACCAAAAATCCAGAAAAAACATACTACATAAAAGTTATACATTAATTTGCATTTTATTGAAAGAAATAAGTATTTGATCCTCTATAACCCAACCTGAATTTTGGCTCCCACAAGTTGGGTGTGGCACACAGATTGCAATAAATCAATTACAGATACACCTGATCTCATCTCGTTATGAATATAAAGCACACCTGTCCTCAGTTTCTTCCATTACAACCTCTCCATCACCATGGGCAAGACTAAAGAGCTCTCAAAGGACTTCAGGGACAAATTTGTAGCAAGGATGAAATGGGCTACAAGACAATCAGCAAGAAGCTTGGTGAGAATGTAACAACTGTTGGTGCGATTATTCAGAAATGGAAGGAACATAAAATGATTATCAGTCTTCCTCAGTCTGGAGCTCCATGCAAGATCTTGCCTCATGGGGTGAGGAGGATCATGAGAAAGGTGAGGGATCAGCCCACAACTACTCGGGGGGAGCTTGTTAATGATCTGAAGGCAGCTGGGACCACAGTCATCAAGAATACCATTGGTAACACACTACGCCGTAATGGATTGAAGTCTTGCAGTGCACGCAGGGTTCCTCTGCTCGGGAAGGCACATGTATAGGCCCATCTTAAGTTTGCCAGTGAACATCTAGATGATTCAGAGAAGGCGCTCTTTGGCATCACCTCCAACCGCCGTGTTTGAAGGAAGAGAAATACTGAGTTGAGCCAAAGCACACCATCCCTACAGTAAAGCACAGAGGTGGAAATATTATGCTTTGGGGCTGTTTTTCAGCTAAAGGAACAGGACGACTACACTGCATTGAGGGGTAAATGGATGGGGCCATGTACTGTAAAATTTAGAATGAGAACCTCCTTCCCTCAGCCAGAATACTGAAGATGGGTTGTGGATGAGTCTTTCAGCATGACAGTGACCCAAAACATACAGCCAAGGCAACAAAGGAGTTGCTAAAGAAGAGGCACATTAAGGTTATGGAGTGGCCTAACCAGTTTCCAGACCATAATCCTATCGAAAATCTGTGGAGGCAGCTGAAGCTTCGAGTTGCCAAGCAGCAGCCAAGAAACATAAAGGACTTAAGAGAGTTTCTGTAAAGAGGAGTGGGCCAAAATCCCTCCTGAGATGTGTGCAAACCTGGTGACCAACTACAAGAAACGTCTTACCGCTGTGCTTGCCAACAAAGGTTTCTTCACCAAGTACTAAGTTGTATTTTGCTTGGGGATCAAATACTTATTTCTCCCAATAAAATGCAAATGAATGTATAACTTTTATGTAGTGTTTTTTTCTGGATTTTTGGTTGATATTCTGTCTCTCTTCATTAAAATAAATCTACCATAAAAAGTAGAGACTGTCCGTTTCTTTGTAAGTGGGCAACCTTACAAAATCAACAGGGGATCAAATAATTATTTCCCCCTCTGCAGGCATAGAGGGAGTTAGAGGCAGAGAAAAGAGTAGAGGGGATTAGGGGGAGAGAAAGGGAGAGGGGAAAGGAAAGAGTGAGAGACGGACAGAGAAAGGGAAGGAGAGAGAGGTGACGGGATTGTGTAGGTATGATGTGTGAGGTGCTGGGTAATTTAGAGAGGTGAGGTGATAAATGATTACGCTCCACAATCCGAGACCTAGACTCTCAGAGGAGGCCGAAAGTCACACAGTGAATTTGTCACAGCAGCCTCCATCTTGACGAGTGGCAGATTTGTAAACAAAGAGAAAAATGGAGTGATGCATGTAAAAGACAGCAGCTGCTGCTATGACACTGCTCTGATGCTGGTGCTGATGCTGGTGTTGGTGCTGTCCAGTGCTGAAATGAGGAATGGCTGAGAACTGCTTTGCATTTCTACTGCACTTGTGCTTGCACCACGACTGTCCTTCTTAGACATTGAGGACCAGCCAGCTCTCCACTGCCCTGGTGTCTGTGCTGTCTGGTACTGAAATTCTAAACCAGTATGAGCTGGCCAACATTCCCATAGCAGTGGTCCTGACGCTGTCCAGAGCTGAAACTGGAAACAGAAAGAAAGTGCCTGGCGTGTGTGTGTGTTAATTTGTAACATCCTGCTGTTATTATAGAAGCTAACAACCAATTTTGCTATGTGCCTGTGTGTGTGTGTGTGTGTGTGTGTGTTAATTTTTAACATCCTGCTGTTATTATAGAAGCGAACAACCAATTTTGCTATTGTGTGTGATCAAGTTAAAGCTAAACGTGATATTTGTTTCAATATGTACTCAGTTGTTTCAGTGAGTGTGTGTGGTTGTATGTATGCGTGTTCTTTATGGAGGTGTGTCTAATGGCGTTTGTTCTCTGCGTGTGAGGTTGTGTTTCTGGTGTGTGTGTGTGTGAGTGGTTGTGAATGCATATTCATGATTTAAACTATACCTACAGTATACTGAATACCTTTGTGAGATTGTGTGTGTGTGTGTGTGTGTGTATGCGTGTGTGTGTGTGTATGTGTGTGTGTGAAATATACAGCCCCACAGTTCACATCACTAAAGCGACTGACAGCACCCAGTGGAACGATGCAGTCTTTCTTCTCCTTAACAAAGGAGAGCAAGTGTTTAAAACAAAGCGGCAGCTCCATCTATTCCTCCACCACTCCCTCTCTCCATCCATTCCACTTTCTCTCCGCCTCTCTCATTCACCCTCTCCCACCCCCACTCTCTCTCTCTCTCTCTCTCTCTCTCGGTCTCCCCACACCCACCTCTCTCTTTCTTTCCATTCCGTTCTGTGTCACCATCACTCACTCTCTGTCTCTATCTTTCCCTCTTTTTTTCTGTCTTTGTCCCTTCTTTTTCTCTCCCTCTCTTTCTTACTTCCCTCCCTCCCGCACTCTCTTTTTAATCTCTATCTCTTCCTCTTTCTCCTTTGCTCTTTATGTCTATCTATCTTTCTCTGTCTGTATGTTTTTTTCATTCTATGTTCTCTCTTCCTGCTCCATCCTTTCTTCCCCCCTTCACTCTCCCTTTTCTTGTCTCTCTCTTTCTCTTTCGCTCTCCCTCCCTAACTCTCACCTCCCTCCCTCCATCTCCCTCTTTCTGTCTTTACATTTTCTGCATCTATCTAACTCTCAGTCCATTCTTTTTCTTCTCCCCTTCTTTTTCCATCTTTCCTCTATTCCCCATCCCTCTCTCTTTCTCCTTTCCTTCCGTCCTGTCTCTTTCCCTCTCTTCCTTTATTTCACTCTCAATCCACCCCCCTAAATCTCAGGCTCTACCTTTCTATTTCGCCCTCTCTATCCCTCTCTTTCTCTTTTTTTCTTTTTTTGTTCTCTCCCTTCCTGCTACCTCTTTTCCTCTCTGTCTTCCCTCTACCCTTCCTTACCTTTGTCTCTATCTCTCTCACCCCTGTCTTTCTTTCTTTCAGTTTGCTCACTCTCTCTCTCTCCTCTCTTCCCCATCCATTTCTCTTTCTCCTTCCCTTTCTTCCCCCCCACCTCTTTGCTTTCCCTTCCTTTCTGTCTCTCTCTCTCTCTTCATCCCTCCTTTCGATTTCTATCTGTTTCTTACTGTCGCTACATTTTCATTTAATTTTTGTTTCATTTCTTTGTTCTCTCTTCCTGCTCCCTCTTTCCCCTCTCTCTTCACTCCACCCCTTCCCTTCCTCTCTTTCTCCTTCTCTCCATTCCTTCCTCCCTATCTCTGTTTTTCCTTTCTTTCTGACTCAGTCTCTTCATTTTCAATTTTCTCTTCCGTTTCATTTCTTTATGTTCTCTCTCTACCTGCTCTCTCATTTCCTCTCTCTTCCTTCTTTCCCTCTTCCCCTTCCTCCTTATCTCTCGCACCCCATGTCTTTCTTTTTTTCTGCTTTGATTTCTTACTCTGTCTCTCCATTTTCAATTTTCTCTCATGTTCATTTCTTTATGTTCTCTCTCTCTACCTGCTCCCTCTTTTCCTCTCTCTTTTTTCCTCCCCCTTTCTTTCTCTTTCCCGTCCTTTCTCTCTCTCTCTGCCGCAGCAGCCATTGTCTCTGCCGTCTCCCGTGCATTAGTGTCAGGAGTCATAAACGTAGCACTTGTTTCCTCTTCCATTATTTAATTTCACTTTTCACCTGAGTGCAGCAGCCTGAGACACTGCGAATGTGTGTGTGTGTGTGTGTGTGTGTAAATGTGGGCATGTATGCGCTATCGCAGCTAATTCCCTGGAATGTGTGAGTAAATGATATTTGGCGTTTCTGCCATGTAGCTCTGCACAGTTTGCAGAAGCTGCCACCATCTCGCTTCTTTTCTTTTCTTCCTCTCCTCCTTTTTCCCCCCATCCATTTTTCTTCGGCCTGACCGCTGCAGAGATTCCTGCCTGGGCTGAGTTTGCTCTTTTCACGACGCCACTGCTTAATCTTTTATGACTGTCCTTTTCACGAGAGCTCATTTCTCTCCAACAGCATACAAGCCAATTTCGCCATGCCACAGGAGGAGGAGGAGAAGAGGAAGAAAGGAAGGACTGAAAGCGTCAAGTGAGTCAGCATGAAGGCGGAGGGAGAGAAGAAAGGCTGGAAAGAAGGGAAGAAAGACAGTTGGCGGGAAGGCAGGGGCTGGAAAGAGAGAAAGCAGCTCTTAATGTGGCTTCATGTTGACATCTTCAACTAGGGAGAAGGAAGAGGAAGAAAGGGCAAAAGGGTCAGGTGGAGGTAAAAAGATGTGTGGAGGAAGAGAGATGGGAGAGTGACAGAGAGGCAGGAAAATAACATGTGCCATGATAAAGCAGAAAATGGCAACAGAAATGTCTCCTCCCAGACAAAGATTTCAGTCAGGCTAGCTTCAAGATGTGCTGTTCAAGCTTCTGAATAAGCGAAAGAACGGGCAACGTTGAGGATCGAGGACGAGGGTCGGCCAAGAAAACTTTAGTATAGATGAAAGACACATCGCTTATTACACTCCTTCGAAATCGGAAGATGTCCAGCAAAACATCGCTTGGAGAACTGGCAGGAAACCAGGAACGGTACACCCATCTACTGTCCGGAGAAGTCTGGCCAGAAGTGGTCTTCATGAAAGAGTTGTAGCCAAAAAGCCATACCTCCAACGTGGAAACAAGGCCAAAGCTTTACTCAAGTATGCACGAAAAACATAGGAACTGGGGTGCAGAAAAATGGCAGCAGGTGCTCTGGACTGATGAGTCAAAATTTGAAATATTTGGCTATAGCAGAAGGCAGTTTTTCGTCGAGTGTGTCTGGGATTACTTGAAGAGACAGAAGGATGTGAGGAAGCCTACATCCACAGAAGATCTGTGGTTAGTTCCTCCAAGATGTTTGCAAATAACCTACCAGGCCGAGTTCTTCAAAAACTGTGTGCAAGTGTACTCTAGAAGAATTGATGCTGTTTTGAAGGCAAAGGGTGTGGCCCAAGCACCAAATATTGATTTGATTTAGATTTTCTTTGATCATTCATCAGTATTTTGTTGATTGATGAAATAAATGATTAACACTTCCATTTTTGAAAAGCATTCTTGTTACAGCATTTTTTCACACCTGCCTAAATTTTTGGCTAGTACTGTATGTATATACTGTATATATATATAAATAGGATTCAAATGTAACATGAAATCAATATAAAATAAATGAATATAAAATTATAGAAATAATAGCATTAAATAATTTTAATAATGAAAATAATTATTATAATAAAAATATCAATAAAAATGGTGTTGTGGGGGATCTTTTTATCTCCCCAAAATCTCTATGTTGAAGAGATGTAGGTGTAGATCTAGTCATGGAGTCACGGAAAGTGTGTGTAGGGGGTGACTGGGACGCATACATTCAAATGCACCAAAGGCACACACACACACATGCACACTTACACAACCACACACACACACTCCAAACCTGTTGTCCTCTCTCATCGCACTCCATTATATGCATGTTTATGCAAATCAGGTCATTAGGAAGATGCAGCTCTGTTCCCTTCTGAGGAGGAGGGACCCCAGGCTGGGGAGGAGAGAGAGGGGGTGGTGGATGGAGGAGGAGGTGGATGGAAGAAAGAGAGATGTGAGGGACTGATGAAAAAGAAAGAAGAGACACCAAGCATTTTGGGATCATTGGGGGTTTTTTTTATGGAAGTGTCACAGCATTCACAGCATTTCATCCATTCTCTAAACAAATGCATCCTCTCTCTCTCTCTCTTTCTTTCTTTTTTTTTCCTCACTCTCACTCTGTCTATCCTTCCGTTGCGCTTATCGTCCAACTACGGCAGTGTGGCAGCCCCTTTACTCCGCCGGTCATGAAAAGTTTGGCCAGGAGAAAGTGGACTTAGGCCAGCTGAACTGCTCGCGCTTCTCTCTCTCTCTCTGTCTCAATTCCTCACTCCCTTCACATCCTCTCCCCAAGCACAGAAATGACAGTCATCTGAAAATATCCTCTCACAACCTGCCAAAATTTCCTCTCTCTTTCTCTCCCTGCATCACACGTGTCCAAAAGCGCCCGGTGATGCACATGCTAAAGGCGCCGACATGCATGCGCATCCATGCACTCCACGTGTTAGCCAGAATCCTCTCTCTCCTTTTTCTCCCTCTCTCTCCCCCTCTTTCTCTCTGAATGCCATTGTGATGCCGATGCGCTCTGACACCTCAGCTTGGCTGAACCTTTCTTCATCCTTCCTCTTCGTTTGGTAACTGTTTCAACAAAATTCTGAATCAATTAAAAGTCATATGGATGTCAAAATTATCAGTCAATATGAGATCAATTGATTTCTATGCTTATTACAGTTAATATATGACAACAACAACAAAAAAATGAAGATCTGTCCTTTAACCATTATGAGTGTTGTTGTTGTGTAGTTTGTCCACTAGAGGGCACTAGTGCAACCCCTGTGTTGGACTTTTGTGTTTTTATACACTGTGAGTCAACCTTGGTTTGCGACCTTCCGATAACACCACCAACTGCACTACAACAAAATGTGACCTCTCTATTAAAGTCATCCATGAAGGAGAAGTGGGCACTTTGCTGGCAGCACCTGTGGAGCAGTGCTTGGGGACAGTACTTGCTCATGACTAAGACTGAAGCTACACCTTTTCTGGTCTGAGACTTGAACCAGGTTTCTTCTGATTATGAGGCAAAATCCCTAACTGTTAGACTACCAACTGCCCCAAACGTGTAGCTACAACACCTTGCAAGACCCCAAAATTCTCTTGAGCAAAAGTGTCATTGACAACATGATTAAGCAGTGGTGCGGGACACTTTGTCAGTAAGAAAACCAAGGCATTTTAAACATTCTTTGTAATCTCACAAATTGTTGTACTGATCAAACTGGACACTATTGTTCACTGTTATAATTTTGCCATGTATCGTTTAATGGCGTGAAAATTTCATTATAATCATGTATTTAAGTGAGTTAGAGAATTATAGCAAATCATTTTGTTGCAAATATAGTTCTGAATAAATTAACGATTCCAGTCCGAGAGGGCCGGTATCCGGTATCACAACAGTGAACAGTGACAGCATGTTAATCCATATCTGGACCGATCAGTCAGTCTGGTTGCCTTTTTCCATCTCATATCTTGCCCTCACATGAAATGAGGTTCCTCAGGTCGGCTGCCGGAGTAAAACACGACTGATAAAGTTGCCCATTTAGCAACAACCCCAGGGTTAAGATGTCAATCACAGTGGCGCATATACACACTAGCACTCTCTAGGGGCTGGGATTAGTGCGTTGATACACACACACACACGCTGACAGACACAAGTTCAGCTACACTTATATCCATGTAAACACATAAAACTGGACTGAGTTCAGAATATGTAGGTGAAAGAGTTACATAAGCCAAAGCAAAAGTTTAAAAATGTTGAAGCTCTCAAGCCACACTTTGCCGGATTTTATCAACATTTCCCTGAGAGGCTTTATTCCTTGTTGCCACACCGACAGAGTTCAGCTAATTAAAATTTACCATGGCCAATTACAGGAAGAATTAAGAATCTGGATTGATCTTATAGAACAGGAAATGAATTGTCTGCTTATAACTGTCATATGCATTGCCTCCGCGATCGGCTAGTAGGACCCGGAAGTGGTCGCCGCGTGTTCGGCGGTATAAAGTGAGCCGCCTCGACGCATCGCCTGCCATTGAGTCACCCGGCCCTTTCTCCGACTAGCTTCAACTGTGAGTACTCTCAGTTATTGCCCATCTCTTGACAGAGGTGTGGTGTTAGAATGTGGATTTGTTGTGAAACTTGCCTTGTGTAAAGAGAGTTCTAAATCAGCTTGCGTGGCAATCCTACTCCATTTGCATTCTCAGTCACAGAGCAATAACCATAATTATGCTACATGGGCTCATGGCTAACGAGTAGCAGTTTGCTAAATCCTAACCAGATCACTGGTGAACTGTGAAAGTTTGGCATTCGGTTCATATCCTAACCAGATCCCTGTCCGACTCGTGAAGCTGTCCGTCAGCCGCCTAAACTCGCCGCTGGAAGATTGTTAACGCCTGTCTTTCGTGTCATATCCTAAACAGATCCCTGACAACAACAGCTTGTCAAATTTTGCTTTGCTTTCATAGTCAGGATTTTTGTCGATAAAAAGGTACTTTATCACTACTGTTGAGACTCCTAACAGGAGAAGTTGAAACAAGAGGAAGAAACCATACCTTCATCAACAATCAGTTTTTGACCACAGGAGCCTTCTTGTCTGGATATATATTGGAGCTGTGAACTGGTCTCACGATTCGATTCGATTACGGTTATCAGGTCAAGGGTTTGATTCGATGCGATATCTTGATGCATCCCATCACATTGCACTCAGATTGGGCATGGATCGCAGATTGGGCATCCATAGTTACTACTGGTATGTTCTTTTAAACTGCTTTTCTTTTTTTCTTTTGTTGCCAAAAGCCAGAAAATATGTATGTACAGTATATATAGGGCAGTTGGTAGCGCAATGGTTGGGCGTTTGTCCCGTGACCCCAAGGTTGCCAGTTCGAATTCCAGACTGGTTACCACTGAGGTGCTCATGAGCCAAGGTACCATCGCCAAGCACTGCTCCCAGAGCGCTGCCCATGTTAGCTGCCCACTGCCTTTTCACAGATGGGTCAAATGCAGAGGTCATGATTTCGTTGTGGAGCACTGTGTGCTGTGCTGTGGTGTGTTGACAATGACGAATAATCACTCACTTTCTCTTTATTTTCTCAAAAAGATTCAATCAGCAAGTCAGTCGTAGTGCTCATTTTTGTTGACTTCTGTTTCATGCAAGGGTCGTGATGGTTTCCTCATCACTTTTTGTGACTTGAGTCTTGACGATGTGTAGTGTGAACGGTACAGTGACGACTTTTAGAATCGTGTAGTGTAATCAAGGCATTCACGGATAGTAGTCATAATGGCGCATTTACTTGGTAACAGTGTCATTTTTCTCAGGAGGAAATAGACCAGAGCTTTTGTTACTGTCTTTGCTGAAGCAATTTATAAGAGACAGATGGTGTCTTATTTTCAACCAGTTTTTTGGATTTTGTACTACCTTAAAAAATGCTATGCACCAACAATGTGCCTGGCTCTGCCTCATTTTATTACGGAAACGCTCTCAAATTGCCTCGTAAAGTCAGTTTCTAGTTTCAAGTATATTGGCACAAGATGGGAAAATGAGCAGTCAGAGTTGCCAGCTCTAGAAAACCCGACTGATGGTTTTTATTTCTAATGTTCTTCAAGTTACATCATAATTCCTCCGACATGAGCTGGATTTGCTTGTCCGCCTTCCTGTAATGATCTCATAAATTAGCGCGCGATCGCCCCGGACTTCTGCCCCCCGGTTGCGTGAGCTCTTATACTGCACGTGTCGAAGGGCCCTCTGGGGCCCCAAGCCCAATCCCGGCCCCTGAAAGTGCGAGGCCGTCGAGGGGGTAAAGTCAGCGCTGTTAAAACAGATTACGCTGATGACGGATTGCAAATCACATTAATCCACTGGCGCTTTCTTCAAGCCTCGCTCTGACACGACTCGTTACGGAGTCCGTCTCCGCAGGGCCGAGGGGAGAAAAAGGAGGAGGAGGAGGAGGAGGAGGATGAGGAGATACAAGAGGATGGAGAAAACGAAGGCATTCTTTGGGTAGCTGATGAGCTGCCTCTACTTATAGATGTCAAGTCTGAAAGTGTGGCAAATAATGTTCTTTTAAGTAACAAGCATCAATCTGACATTGCATTGTGGAACGTTTGGAGGCGGATTCTGAAAAGGACGTCAATCTCAAATTCCGCTGAAAACAGCAAGTTTAAGATGCAAGCCTGAACAATGTGGGCATTTATGATAAGATAAGAAAGAACTTGATTAATGACAAGGTAAATTCTTTTGCTTTTAGCATGCCCAGTGCAACATGTAGGTAAAAGTTTACGATGAATTACCTTGCAGACATGACGATAATTAGTAATAAAATAACAATGGAGTCACATAAACGTCATTATTTGGCATGTATCTGGTTTCAAACAAATGAATCATAATTTAAGAAACTAATTCATAAAATATAGCTGCAACCAGCAACGTGTGGGGTCCAAGCACAAGTCCTAAAAAACGGCACAAAAGGGTTAGCACCAATCATCAGCAGTATCTGTGTAGGACAGTAAAGTGAAAAGACATAACATAAAACCACATAACTACATTAATCATATCAAGACATAAGGAGTTAGAAATGTAGAAAGTATAAAAGTGAAATGACATAGGAAAAAGAATGAAAGATGCGAACAAAAATGTGACTTGGTAGTGAAGCTTTTTTGTTATGACAGCTTCAATAAGTTGTGTTTATAGTAAAACCAACTCTCTAACAGTGTTCACATAAGAATTGGGTGGTTTTCTATAATTTCATGTAAATTATAAAAGCTCTGTTATAAGAGGCTATGTCACATACATTTATGCAGCGTTTTAGCACCCTAGAGGTCAAACATGTTTTCCTTTGCTACAGCGCCAATTAATCTGATCACCAGTGATTTTTGGCCTATGGCGAGATGCACAGCACTCCTACTTACCCTGAAACATTCTTATGCTTTCAACTTTCGGTTCGCTGTTTTGTAGAGAAAATAATAAATAATAATAATAATAATAATATTAAATGAGAAGGGCGAGCGGCGATGAACGGTCCATGCAGTAGGTGGCACCCTAACACAATGACAAAGCTTTACACACGTGGAATGCTACGTGAAACATGCTAGAAAAGCCACATTTACATTAATTTTTGATCTACTACCACATAAGACACCGACTAAACTTTGCATACATCGCAAAATGCTACGCGGAAACATGCGATTGCAAAGACATTTACACACTCTTGATCTACCACGAAGACAATCGGCTGCTTTCTTGGCATGCACTTTCTGAAATGTGCTACGCGGAAACATACAGAAGTACATTTACACACTTTGGTCTACCACACATAAGACAATCGACACAGCCAGATGTATGTGAAATGCTACGTGAAACATGGTAGCCACATTTACACACTTTTGGTCTACTCACTTTGTACAAATCAGATTTCTGGCCATGTTTCCAATAATAGTGATTGTTGATCTGCATATTTTTAGTATGAGCTAGGACCCATGTCTTGAGAGGTGCACTGTAAAGATTTGAGCTTCGGTATTATACGGTGTAAGAGACAGGCAATAATGTCACATTAGTGCCCTTTCAACTGCAATTGCGCCAACTAGTGGCCAATGTTGACCAGACTCACAGCACTGTGTAACAAACCGATACAGATAGTATACCTGATCCAAGTTTGGTAGCCATACGCCCCGGGTTCAGGAGTTATTAAAGTTGAAACTTTTCTTATATGCAACGACAGTAACATTAATTCTGTGCTATGGCAGCTTTCATTTTCATTACTAAATTGCCAAATGTTTTGATAATTATTCACTACGACTGCCTCCCCCTGTCAAATGACACCATGCACGTGGCACAAGGGGTTGAAAACCACACATTGGTTGGGAAAGGAGTTCAGTTCTATATTAATGCATATTATATCTGAAGCAGCGTCGAGTGATGACATCAGCACATTTCCCAAGTTTAGGGCACATGGGCAGGGATACAGCAACCAAAGAAATTTTGCTCCCATGTTGCTGAGTCACAATGCTGCCAAATAGATACTGTGACCTTATAGGCCGTTAGAGAAACATAGGCTTCAGAAGCCACCTACGTTATTTGGCCTCAGTGGCCGATGTTCACCAAACTTGGCAGGTTAGGCTGGGGTAGTGTCCTGTATGTACATTCCAAATGTGGTGCAGTTCTGACTCTATATTAGTAATTCATGTGCCCTCTGTGCTGTTGTAGGACCATTGACGTTCAATGTGGCGGAATGTAAAGCCATTTTGTGATGAAAAGTCAAAATGTTTTTGATGATTTCATTTGCTGAGACACTCTGAATCATTTGTTACCAGATTGGTGAAGATTGGGCAAAACCCCTAGGATTGAAGTTCCAGTAATTTCTTTTGTCATGTAAATTATGTACAAAAGCAAGGAGGAGGACAATGACTCGGGTATATTTTAAGATATGACCTCTTTGGCAGTAGGCAGCACTCTAAAATGATCTTGTGATTATTCATCACGCTTTCTTGAGTTATTCTGAAAAAAAACATTGCAAAGTTTGGACTCTTTGCCATATGCTGACCAAGGGCCAAATTCTAACCAAATTTGAACTGTATGATCTAAGCACAGAAGCACTGTGTCATTCAAGTTTCAGATTTTGGTCAGATAAATTGTTTTTCGCAAAAAGCATTTCAATTATTTGCACATTTTGGCCATGTTTTCCATAATACTGTTTGCTGATCTGCATGATATTTTAGTATGAGCTATGACCTGTCTTGAGGTGTTCACTGTAAATCTTTTGAGCTTTAGGCCATACGTGTAAGAGACAGAGGCAATAATGTCACGCTAGTGCTCTTTTCACTCTGTATAGCGCTACCTTTTGGCCATCGTTGACCCGACTCACGGTGCTTCCTCAAAGTGACCCCATACATAAATGATCCAAGTTTGGTAGCCATAGCCCTCTGGGTTCAGGAGTTATTACAGTTTAAGTGTTAATATGCAAATGACGGCAACATTAATTTGCATATGGCAGCCATTTTGAATGCAAAATCACAAATGTTTTTGATAATTATGTACAAGGACACTCTGCTGATTCAAATGACACCAAGCATGTACAGATTGGACAAAAATCCAGGGACTAGTTCACAAAAGTTGGTTTTGCAAATTATGCAAATTAGCAAAAAATCTAATTAGGCGGAAGTCAATAGTCCCAATTTAAAAGTTGTTCATTTTCACCCAATGAGTAAGAATCAAGTTGAATTTTAAAAATTGACCACACCTGTCACAAGTTCTGGACCTTAACGCGTTTGCCTTCGCTGTAGCGCCCCCTATTGGCCGATTTGGCTGTCGGCGTGTGCCTGAGTAGTGGGAGGGACTACTACCTAACCACAAAGTTTCAAGTTTCTACGACTTACGGTTTAGGCTGCACAACGCGTTTTAAGGCAGAAAAATAATAATAATAAAAAAAAAAAAAAAAAAAAAAATCTGAACAAAAACAATAGGTTCCCTGCAGTTACACTGCATGGACCCTAAAAAAATCCGCACAAAAACAATAGGTTCCCTGCAGTTACACTGCATGGACCCTAATAATAATAATAATAATAATGAAGAAATAAGTATGAAATGAAGAGGAATGTGGGAAATTTTTTGCTTTTTCCCTGACATCTGTACAATTAAGAGTCTTTATTGGCTTTGTAGTTTAAGTAATATTTATTAGTGCAACCGTCTGTAGGGCTTGTTTTTCCATCTAATACCCTTTTTATCCATCGTGAATTTATTTGTGGATGATTTAGCATGTAAGTAATGCAGAAGTAACGTGTTAGTGCAAGAGAAAATGATTTTCTAACAGCATTACATTTAATGGGTTGAATGTGTAATTCATTACTTCTTAAAAGCGACTTCCTCAGAAGCTTGTGGACAAGAGGGTAAAGGGAAGAAATAAAACGGCAAAAGAAAAAGAAAAACTGGGCAGAAGTATGTAGCTGGTGGTCAAGGCTGTCACTCCGCTCATGCATTTCTAAGTGATGCTGCACTGAGGGTTTGCGTGCAGTTACAAGTTGCAGAAGAGTCTTGGAGACTGCGAACGGCTTTTGACAAAACGCTACTGTGAAATGTGGACCTTGGTCCATGTCGATTTTGCACGGCACAGCTTACTGTGGACTGAGGTGGACCAAGTAAGTAAGTTAAGGGTACAGATACCTCAAATATGTCAAATATGACTTCAATACAAGTAAAAGTTGCGCAGTCCAAGTTGAATGTGAGTTAAATCATATTTGTAATTTCTTTCAACACCAAAGTGAAAAAATGAAACACAAGTCAATAATAATGAGTCGATTTTGCGGACTCGTATACCATTTTGGTTTCTATAGAAGCCATGTGAAGTTAATCGGCATTGACTATTAGAAGACAGTAAAAAACTTGTGAAAACAAGGAACAAAAAAGCTGTCCATTTTGATGATAGTCAAAGTAAACTTTATTGTCTTCTCTGCTTTATACTGTACAAGTAGACAGAGCGACGAGAAAACGTGGCTCCAGTTTTAACAATGCAAAAAACAAAGAAGAAGGAACAAAGAACGAATAAGGCACATAGAATAAGCAATACATAGATAGAATATAAAATATACACTTTAAACTAGAAGTAGAAAGAGAGGTAATTTGCTGTATTCAACCCACAATTGTGGTTTTAGTGTTGTCTTTTACACTGAATGTGTACAGGTTCTGTTTCAATATGAAAAATTATATACAGACAGTCTATTAAATAAAACAGTATTTCTTATAAAGTCTGAGCTAACATTCAAGTCAGATCTAGCATGTGCAGATATTGTAACAGCAGTGGAAAACTACAGTCCATGCAATACTTTCTATAATTAGTGCGCATATCAGCTATGAGCTACAAAAAGAGCGGTACACATTTTTAGTGAACCACATGAGTTTTATGCCTGGAATATACTTGCTGTGAGATACATATACGTATCCATACACAGTTGCGTTGTTAACGTTTGTGCTGATCATAATCTGTAGTGTGTACTCCTTACCACCAGGAGTCAGTGGCGAGGCCACAAACCTAATAAATGAATGAATACCTGTCTCTTAAAATCGTCATCTGTTATTCCAAACAAACATGTCTTCACTCGAAGAAGCATTAATCTTCATCATACTGAGACGGCACCAGAGAATTAAACGAAAATCGCGGAGATGGTGCATTCGACTACTTAATAGATCTTGTCAGCAAAATGGGGAGATCTCGCAACACTGCCCCCTATAAATTACGCAGGTTTTGCATCTCCGTATACGTTCCGTTAATTTTTGAGTATGTGCACAAAAACCGACACAAACAACGCAGGATACGGATCGCGGCTGTACATACGTACATATGTACATAGTTAACAGCAAGTATATTTCAGGCTTTAGTCACTAAAATGGATTGTGAGTTTTTCTCATAATTTGGTAAACGAAGGAACGAATGATGCAGAGATTTTAAAGGTTGTCAACACTCAAGAGGTCCCCCGACTAGCCTGGGGAACCTGGGCTACTGCACATTTGTTTATATAGTTTTTTTTGCTGTTGCGTTGTTACAGTGGATTCTGAGTAATTGGTGGCATAATGGTTAGGGTGTTCGTCCCATGATCAGAAGGTCGCCAGTTCGAATCCCAGGAGCGGTAAAGGTACCACTGAGGTACTCATGAGCAAGGTACTGTCCCCAAGCACTACTCCACATGTTAGCTGCCCACTGCTCCTTCATGGATGGTCAAATGCAGATGACATTTTGTTGTGGTGGACTGTGTGCAGTGCTGTGGTGTGTTCACAATGACAAATAATCACTCACTTTCACTTTTCCTTTCATTGTTGACCTGTAAAACTTCATGTGGAAGCACTGGTGTTTGAACTGGTCAGTGTTTCACACTAAATCACAGTAGAAAAATGTTAATGTTTGTTAAAACGTAAAGACTCTAATGTCTCAGTTCCTTGAGCTCCTCCAGCAGCATGCCAAAAACATTTCTCCACATCGATGATATGCCAGAGTCTGCATAATCCTCTAAAAAATCTAGAACATGATCCAGAGAGACATCTGGCTGGCTGGTGCTTTGTGAGGGTTTGGCAACTTTTTGTTGTGTTTTGGCATTCATGTTGGTCAACTAAAGGGAGAAAGTAAAACCGAATCAAATTTACAGTGTTGTCAAGTTAGTTCCTAGAAGTATTACAGATGTGTTAGGAGTGGTATTGATCAGCTAGTGACTCACATTGTTGTTCCTGAAGGGAGATTCATAGTAAGGATGTGGGATTAAGCTCCTTCCTAAAATGAAGACAAAATCATATAATGTCAGAACAGTGATGCTACAAACGGCTTCTTCTTGGAGCAGTTACATTACCTATAGATGGAGCCTTATTGGGCTTCATAACTGCAAATATGTCTAGTAAGAATGCTTGAATGCTTGATGCTTGTTTATATCACTCCGTTATGGTCTCTGAAAGCAAATTAGGCACTTAATCTAAATAAAGACTTAATGTCAATGTTTTGTGTTCACAGTAAGTCAAATGTTTTTGAACACTGCATTTAGGTCTGACATCCTAACTGGCTGTGTAGTGAAATCTGCAACAGAGACGTTAACATTGCATTCTGAAACGTCATGCCATTCCATCAGGCAACACACTCATTAGTCAGGTGTTTGAGTGGTGAACGTGATGTATATTTACATTGGTTGTATTTGTAGTAAATATAAATAAGCAAGTAATATGCAAATGTAGAAAAGCACAGTGTTGACTGGTACTGTACATCCTTGGTACCGACCTGCCTGGTCAGAAAAAGAAAGTTTTGACTGAAGTTGTTCACTACAAAACATCTTGGTTCATACCTTTCCCTTCTATTGAAGAAGTTTCCCCATGGGGATGCTCCAGCTGTTTCAGAACATCACAAACCACGTTATAACCCAATAATGGAAGTGGTTTATCCTTCAGTTTAATGATATATTCCTCCAACAGCTGGTCAGAAACATCTGCAGATATGTCAGTTATCAACTGAGCGCTGACATCAATTTCAGAAAGCTATAGGTTGAGAATGAAATGAGTTAGTGTTGTTCAGCAAAAACAGAATTGAATTGGATTGTTACACAGTAGCTGCGTAGATCGAAATTGAAAATCGTATCGCAGCAGACTTTGTGATATCGGCAAACATCAAATTGTTGTTCACTGAATTGATAAAATTTTGCATCATTTCAGGATTATAGTACCTGTTCCTTGTCCCACACCGCCTTGAAATCCTCCTTTATTTCGTTTCCTCTAAGTGGAATATCCTGGCGGAGATGTCAAAAGTGGATGCCAAGTTATTAGATACAGATCCAAAGGACATACATCAATACTACTGCAAGCATTTTCAAAGTATTTTTTGACAAATTTGGAGATGTGTTACCACATTAATATTATAAATGCCTGCAATCTCAGTCTCTCACCTTGCCTTTTCCTTTCCTTTTTGGGGAAGGCTCCTTGACAGCCTTTGCCTGACTCTTCATAATAACACTGATGGGTTTTCCAGGGGTCCTCTTTTTGGTGGTATAGTAATCAGTCTTTTGAAACTCCTGCTCGCCACACATTATTGTCCTCTTCTCCTTTGTGTAGGATCTCGTTACATGTGCTGGGAGCCCTGCAATGTGGCTTCTTGATTCTTCAGGCTTTCCTTTAATTTGGGACCTTCCAACTGGAATTATCTGGGTTACAAGTGGAGAAAAATATAACTTGTTCTGGTACACCATGTGGTCACAAGTTGGCCAGGTGGCAATGGACTTGTGCTAGGATATTTGTTTGTGGACCAAGAGGTCATAAGAGGACCCCTGAGGAAGACCCTTAACCCCAGGTAGCTCCAGGGAGACCATCCTTGTCATTATGGAAATGTACATGGTATGAATATTCCATATGGAAGTGGTGGTGCTTTTGTAGTAAGACCTCCAGCATTACAACCTTTGAGACCCTGAGCAAGGCACCCTTTAAAAATCACCCCAGTAAAAGGGGTCTAGAACCTTTAATTTTCTTCCAGCATCATAAAGACTAAGTACACACTAGGAGTTTAGAAACTCACCTCACTATTTTTGTAGGTTGGTCTGAATTCAGACTGCCAGCTTGTGTTGCTCTGTTCGAAAAGACTTTTTCTTTTCTGCACTGGTTTTCCTGCAGGAACTTGCAACTTTAGTACAATTCGCTTGAACGGTGGCTTCCCTGACAAGCAGAGATAAAGCAAATTACCATAACTTTCTAATACATTCTTGAAGCCTACATTTACAGTATTTTATTGTTAGTTTGAAATAGTAACACACTGCAATATGGATTGTACCTTTGCTGTGTCCTGAAACTAGTGGAGGCCCTTGCTGAAACTCCTTTGTCCGGAAGCTTGAAGAAACTGCCTCTTGCACAGGACCTGAGGGTTCCAGGGTTAATTCCTGCTGCACCTCCTCTTCCACAGCCACTTCCACTTCATTTACCTGGCTGATTCTCCACTGAGATGTAAAACCAAGGTTTGGAGACTGCTGCACCTCTTCCACAGGTACATTATACATTGTATATGTGGGGCTCTCTTGTCCTTCTGGGCTAAACTGAACGTTCTGTTCATCTAGCACTGGTTCTGATGGTGGTACATACAGTTCATTCTGCTTGTCCTCTTGCACACTCATTTCCACGTCAGTTAATGGGGTCCTTCTCTTCTCAGACGTTTCTCCTCCCGGTACATCTAGCACAGCCACATCAATGTCATGTGAGGGACTCTGCACAGCCACTTCTACTTCACTTTGGATATTGCTTCTCCTCTCAGATGTTAAACAAAATTCCTGAGACTCTTGGATCTCTTGCACAATCACACTGTTTGTATATGTGAGACTCTCCTTTCCTTTGATGTTGAATTCCATATCAACAGATCTTTCCTCCTGCACAGGCCTTGAGTATGGCTGGCTTAGTTCCTCTTCATTTTCCTCCTGCACAGCCACTTTCACTTCATTTTCAGGGATGCTTCTTCTATCATATGTTAAACTAAAATCCAGAGACTCCTGCACCTTTTGCACAGCCATATCGTTTGTATATGTGGCACTTTCCTTTCCCTTGAGGTTGAGTTCCATGTCAATAGACCCTTGTTCCACTTGCACAGGCTCTACGGATTGCAGGTTTAGTTCCTTTTCCTTCTCCTCTGGCATAGCCACTTCCACTTCATTTATGGGACTGCTTATCCTCTCAGATGTGAAAGCAAAGTACTGAGTCTGCTCCACCCATTGTACACCCATATTGATGGAGCTCTCTGTTTCTTCAGGATAAAACTGACTGTCTAGAAAACTCTGCTCCTTTTGCACAAGGTCTGAGGGTGCCAGGTCTAGTTCCTGCTGTTCCTCCTCTCGCACAGCCACTTTTATTTTGTTCTCAAAGCTATTTCTCCTCTCTGGTGATGAGATATGCTGTGTGTTGGGCTGTATGTCCACTGACCCTTGCCGTTCTTGTACATACCCTAAAGGTGGCAAATTTGGTTTCTTCTGTTCTTCTAGCATAGTCATTTCAACTTTCTTTATAGGGCTGCTTCTTTTCTCAAGCTTGTTAAAACATATGTTTCCAGACTCTTTGACTTCTAGCATAACCACATCAGTGGCATATGTGGGACTCTCCTTTCTCTCAGGGATGAACACAATATCCAGAGACACTTGCTCCTCTTGCACAGGCTCTGAGGGTGGCTGGTTTAGTTCCTGCTGCCACTCCTCCACCTTCTCCTCTTCCTGCATAAACACTTCCACTTCATTTATGAGACTGTTTGTCCTCTCAGCTGTTATTTCTTGAGACTCCTGTAATTCTTGCATAAGCACATCACTGGGGATTTCCTTTTGCTCTGGGTTGAAGTGAGTGTACAGAGATCCTTGCTCTTCTTGCACAGGTGCCAAGGGTAGCAAGTTTGGTTCCTTTGGCTTCTCCTCTTGCACAACCACAAAACCAATGTCCAAAGACTCCTGCACCTCCTGCAAAGCCACACCAGTTCCACATATGGTGCTGTCTTTTGCCTCAGGGTTGATTTGACCGTCCAGGGACCCCTGTTGCTCTTGCATAGGTTCTGAAGGTTGCATATTTGGTTCCTTCTGTTCTTCCTCCAGAACAGTCATTTCTACTTCATTTGTAGGGCTGGTACTCTTCTCAAACTTGGTTACACTTAGGTCTTCAGACTCCTGGGCTTCTTGCATAACCATATCAACGACATATGTGGCACTCTCCTTTCTCTCAGGGATGAACACAATATCCAGAGACCCTTGATCCTTTTGCACAGGCTCTGAGGGTGGCAGGTTTAGTTCCTCCTGCCACTCCTCCTCCCTCACATCCTCCTGCATAGCCACTTCCACTTCATTTATGGGACTGTTTGCCCTCTCAGGTGTTAGTCTAAGGTTTTGAGACTCCTGTATTTCTTGCATTTCCACATCAGTGGTGATCCCATTTTCCTCTGAGCTGAAGTGAGTGTGCACAGAGCCTTGCTCTTCTTGTACAGGTGCCAAGGGTGGCGGGTTTAGTTCCTGTTGCTCCTCCTCTTTCACAGCCACAAAATCAATGTTCAAAGACACCTGGGCCTCCCGCACAGCTACATCAATGGCATTAGTGGCATCAATGCCCTTTCTCTCAGGGTCAAACTGCATGTTCTGAGAGGCCTGCTCCTCTTGAACACGTTCTGGGGGTGGCAGATTTTGTTTCTTCCGAGCTATTTCCAACTCATTAACAGAGCTATTTCTCCTCTCAAATAATAAACTAAGACCCTGGGACTCCTGCATGGCCATGTCATTTCTTTTTGTGGAACTCTCCTTTTCCTTGTGATTAAACTGAATGTCAGGAGATCCCTGCTTTTGTTTAACTGTCAACTCAAGTGACCTCTCAAAGTTCTTCTCAGAATTCTCCTTCATAAGAGGGAATTCAAGGTTTGGAAATAGCTGCCCCTCATCTGACAGCCCCTCTGCCTCTTGTTCTGACACCTCAAGCGGTTTTGCACGGATCCTCTTTTTTGCAGTGTAGTAATCAATGTGCTGAAATTTAGGCTCCTCGCCCATGCTCTTCAACCCCTTTGTGTGGGATCTTGTCATTGGTGCTGAGGCTACCTCAGTAAGATATTTTACTTTGGACTTTTCTTTGATTTCTTCACTGTCTCCATGTGGGAAATCCTGGATAAACACGTGAATATTATGTTTTAGGAAATGTGTTTACTATGGTTATATAATTATTTTTATCAGCACCAGTACTAGGCCTGTATTATACTATATTATGAATCAATATTAACGTTTGACATTTTGCATTGACCTGCACGGAGATCAGTTCTACACCCAATAATCTGGTTCAGAATTAGAATGAAGAGAAATAAGCTATGATATAAATGGGACACTGCACTATGGTACCACAAAAGCTCTTTTCTGGTGTTTGACAATTATATGACTTAACATTGTCTGTTATATTATGGTTCATTAAATTTAAAACAGATTTGGGTACTAACCTCAATGCTCCTAAAAGGTGTTTCGAGTGGAAATTCTGAATTTTGGCTTTTCTCTTCTTGATCTATAACCTCGTTTTCCTTTGCTGGGCTCCTCTTACCATTTTCATCAACTAAGACTGAATCTGGCTGAAATTCCTGGAAAGCTACAGATGTTTGCGAGTTTTGCTCTTGCTCCGGCACCTTGACAAATTTTGGCCGGATCCTCTTTTTTGCAGGATATTTATTAAGAATTTGCATTTCAGGCTCCTGGCACATAATCTTCATCTTTCTGGTATGGGACCGTGTCGTATGCGCTGTGGCCCATTGAGTGGAATTGATCTCTTCGTCTTTTTGGAGTGAAATATCCTGTGTTACAAATATTGGTAACAAATGTTATAGTTAAACAAGTCATTTTGCTTCTTTTTTTGCAAAATCACTGGAACCAATATGGTGGAAATACAGGCCCTGGGAATATCATGAAAATGTATTTATTACTGGATTTTTCTAGGAGAAATATACCAATTGGCATTAAATATAAGAGTGTTTCCTAACAGTATTTTTTCCCACGTTGCCGTGGTGTTAAAATGTTTAAATAATTAAAATAGGATTTACATAAGCAAGAAAATTTTACTTTCTGAAGCTGAACCTTTCAACCTCTTAATTCTTTTGGGCTAAGATGGCATTGGATGGATGGGCATCAGTTCAGCTCAAAAGTTTGGATTAAGGATAAAATGTACTGAAATAGAAAGTTGTAAACTGTACAGGGCACATATCCCACGGTAGTACCACTGAATACTATTACATATTATAAAATAGAACTTTTACATATTAATTAAGATAAAATAAGAGTATTGGTGGTGTTAGAGACTCACCTCACTGGCAAACTGAAAATCCTGAGACTCTTCTTTTACTGTCACCTCCAGGGACTCTGAGAGTACCCTCCTATTTGTTAAATTTGGGATTTCCTCTTCTGTGAGGTTTGTAGTGATGGGGGAATGATGAGCCATCTTGAACCTGAACTGGGATTAGATGTTAATTCAGTTTTTAATTTTAATGTGAATAGCCTTGCTTGTAACACCCACAAATGCATGTTTCATACAATTTTAAGTTTATGAAACATTGATACGTTTGTTATAATACATAATTTCCGTCATATATTAATTCTTGATGCGTTCCAAATTGAATTCAAATTACCACTTGACACTAAACCTGAATACGAAATGCAATGAAGTAGGAAACTTGCTCTTCTTTCAACCCGCCCTTTTTAGAAAGACTTTGAAGACGACAGGCGAGGTTTTATTAACTTTCTAGAAACTGGTCATTTTTGTGACGAGCCTTCATTTTTATTCCGCGCAGCGGGGTAGCGTAAAGCAAAATTGCGTCACAATCGGCAGTTATAAATTTCCCAGATATTTCTAGCTGCTTCACCTTCAGAACGTAATAGTTGCCCGAGCAATAACTGTCATCCTGGAAAATTATATTATTTACATCGAGGCTTTTAAGGTTAATTTTAAAAACTATAAAGGACGACGCGATTAAAACATTCCTCCATCTTCATCCAGTAAATAATTATACGACGGCGTATTAGGCCCATTGTATATAAAAATAAAATAAAACGGGGTTGGGGAGGGGGGTAAAATTACGAGAAAAAAGTCAGAAATTCTGCGATTAATGTCATATTCTCTGATATTGTAAAGTCATAAATTTGCGACAATAAAGTCCAAATGTTCGAGGTTAAAGACGTAACTTTACGAGAAAAAACTCGATATCCTCTGAGTCAGATATTCTCTGAGTTTTAAAGTGGTAAATATACGAGAAAAAAACTCAGAAATTTACCAGGAAAAAAGTCAGATATTCAGGTAAGTTCACCTGTGTTGAAATGTGTAGAGTCGGCAGGTTATGTTTCATGTCAGGTGTATTACCAGTGTTGGGGAGTAACGGAATACATGTACCGGCGTTACGTATTTAGAATACAAAATATGAGTAACTGTATTCCGTTACAGTCAGAGCCGGCCCAAGGCATATGCGAATTAAGCGGCCGCTTGGGGCCCCAATGCCACCAGGGGGGGAGGTGAAGAACGCTTGAAATGTCAGGCCATCGTGATTTAATCAAATAATAATTACAAAATAACATTGAGGTGATATTTGGGGGCCCCAAATGAAATTCTGCTTAGGGCCCCCAAAAAAGCTTGGTCCGGCCCTGGTTACAGTTACCGTTTAAATAGGTGATAATTAGAATACAGTTACTTTGTTGAAATAAATGGATTACACGGTGGTCTTTTCCTGTTTCATATGTTAGGCTATCCCCTCTCGATCCCCTTTCTAATTTTGGTAATTCCACGCATTGCCGCGAGAAGCACCCCCGACGCGGGCGCGCGCATTTGATGACTTCCACCTTTATACGAACTACCGTCCATAAACATTAACGTTCAATTCGTTCCTACATTCTGTTAACGCCAATGAGATGAGGGCAAAATTACTCATATTCCTAAAAAAAAAAAAAAAAACCTTACACAAACTTGTAAACAATAACGTTTGTATTGTTGAATGTAACAGCATCATATGCAGAGTTAGAAGGGGGTGCATTTCCTGGCAGGGAGCTCTGCCATAAAAAGCAACCCCTGTAACTTCTTTTCTAGGTGTTGAGTCCAAACAAATTTTGGGTGGTATTCTTGTCAGACCATGATGTGTAACTGGTGCAAGTATTATGAATGTAACAGCATCATATTCAGAGTTAGAAGGGGGTGCATTTACTGGCAGGTGATCTGTTGCAAAAACCTCCCTTTAAATTTGTTTGAGATGGTTTAGTGCTGAGATATTATTTTAGGTTGTCATATTTTAGATCCAGGCATATTTTTATTTCATCAAGTGACTTTAGTGAGCAAATGATTTTATTAGTGAGTGTTGTTCATAATAGGTCTCTCTAGATTCAGTTTAATGTTTTCTCAAACAGTGACATTTTTAGTGACCCCAAACATGTGAAAGGTGTTGCTTGCTATAACATATGTTTATGTATAATACAAAATGCTACTTCCTACCAGAATAGATACTTGAATTTTAGTCATGATTTCAGTAAGTACAGCATGGCCTTAAACAATAATCCATTACACTAGCCAGGTAAATGTGTGCAGTGTGCGTGGAATTAAATAGCTAGTGGATTGTGCACTTATAATATTGGTGAAATATTTATTTCAAAGCTTTATGAAAAATACGATATATTTCGCCGTTTTTGTTCACCTTTTTTTTTTTAATGAAACGTTATTGTTTACAAGTTTGTGTAAGGTTTTTTATTTTTAAGAATATGAGTAATTTTGCCCTCATCTCATTGGCGTTAACAGAATGTAGGAACGAATTGAACGTTAATGTTTATGGACGGTAGTCCGTATAAAGGCTGAAGTCATCAAATGCGCGCGCCCGCGTCGGGGGTGCTTCTCGCTGCAGGGGTCCCGATTTCGGCACGACACATTAAAATGTGCTCAATAATAATTAAAGAAGAGTGTCTTGGGATTCAAATGATACCAGTTGCATGCAGATTGGACAAAAATCCAGGGACGAGTTCGAAAAAGATGAGTTTTCATTTTATGCAAATTAGCGAAAAATAAAATATGGCAGAAATAGATGCGGGGGTCTAAAAAAATTGTCTTAACCCAAGGAATAAGATGCTATATGATTTTTGAGAATGGGAACTAAGATTCAAATTTTATTAGACAAAATGCAAAAATTTTTGAAAAACCACAAAATAGCTTATTTTGGTGCAGGTTTTTTTGCCTGAGTAGTGGGTGGGGTCCCAGACCTACCTGCGAAATTTCAAAGCTGTAGGTCTTACCGTTTTTTTCCCCCCAATGCGTTTTAAGGCAGAAAAAAAAAAATCGGCACAATAACAATAGGGTACCACGTAGTGTTCCACTGCATGGCCCCCTAATAATGTGTAATAATCTGTGATTTGTTAAAGGCATCCAATTTGCCAAATCTTTAAATTAAGCATTATATGAAGTACTGCCCTCCCCTAATATCTGTCTGATTGTAAAACTATGAACTCAGAACTTCACAGGCAGGATGAATAATTGACTAGATGCAGGTGATGATGGTAATGATGATGACAATGCCTCTTCCTCACCAAGCTGCCAGAATCTTTTCTTTGCATTGCGTTGATGGAAAAACACAGCCGCCTGCAGAAGGAGGGGAGGCTGAATGAGGGATGTCTTGCTAACAGTGAAACAACAATTAATCCGTCATCTACACGACTGCAGCATCACAATTAACAGCGGGAAGCTTCATGGGGACTTAGGGCTGCTTTGGTTATGAGCTAGAGTGATTATGATGAGTAGTGCACAGACAGGACGATGTGGAGTGTTGTAACAGACATTTACACACACATACACACCCACACACAGTCATGCCCAGCTACCTCATGAGGTCCTTCCATAAAGACTAGATGTAAATTGGTTGCGGGGCTGTTGGTTGTATAACGGTTAGGGAGTGGGCCCTGCGATCGGAGGGTTGTCGGTTCAAGTCCCAAATCGGTAAACAGTCCCCACTACTACTTCACGGATTGGTCAAATGCAGAGTTCACATTTCACTGTGCTGTTTTGTAGTGTGTTCACAATGACAACTAATTACTCACTCACTAAATAAAACGGGGTGTTTTGATACTGATACATTAATTCAGTGATCAGCAAGCTCACAGCTTTGATCCAAAATGAAAACATTGATCAGACATCATACATATTGTACTATCACTTTATATTGAACGGTTTATAGTCATTTAAATGTCTACATTTAAAATGTTCAGGACTAAATGTCAGTATTTGAATAGCTCTCTTTTTGATCTGATATGAATGGATTGTGTTATATCAACACATGATATTGACTCATATCTTTTCCTGTCGTTTAGGCAACAATGAGCCAAAATTCAGTGACATTCTAACAAGTTATTAATTAGAAGAGAGTAGAACAATTATTGTTATTGCTCAGTTCAACAAAACATTCAGGGCCAATTTCCCAGTCTAAGCCTAAGTCTTGTCTTGCCTAAATCTCCATTGGTACTGCAACTTAGTCTTAAGCCATGTTCAAAAAGCCAGCCCTTAAGGTTTTTAATCCACACACACACACACACACACACACGTACTGTATGAGTGGGTGTGTGTATATATATATTAGAGTAGCTCCATTTGGTACAGTCTCATGGGGCAAAGGTTCCGTTTTGCTTCTTTCTATAGTTGTATATATCTCTCTGTCCCCATGTACACTATAACCAGAAAGAAGAGAGATGAAGAGAGTGAGAGAGAAAAGGAGTGAGAGAAAGAGAGAGGATATGAGAGATTTGCTGCTGGAGGTTTCGACTTGCTGATGCATTATGTCTGTGCAGAATGATAAGCAGCGCCGGCTGACGCGTTGACAGCTTTTATTTCTCCTCATGTCTGTCGCTTTTGTTGTTGCCAAACAGACGCTTCCCTTTTTTTCTTTCCCCAAAAGAAGGGAGCAGTTTAACATGGCCGGAGAACAGAAAAAGCTCAAGGAAGAGGAAGGGGGAGAGAGAGAGAGAGAGAGAGAGTGGGGAGGAAGATGAGGAAATAAATGATAAAGGGATGGTGCAAGTGATGTCCAGGGGATGAGGGTGATAAAACGCTCATTCTGACCCACAGAGATCGAAAAGTGCTTTTAGAGAGTGTGTGTACGTGTGTGTGTGTGTGTGTGTATAAAATCACACATTCGAGATCTTTCTGAAAAATATAAAGGCATATCTCTATCCATTTCTTTCTTTCTCTCCTCCCTCGTTCTTTCTATCTTTTATTCTCTCTTTCTCCTTGAATGTCTTTTTTTCTTTCTTTCCACATCTCTATCTTTTTCTTGCTCCCGCCATCTTTCTTCTCTCTCTCTCTCTCTCTCTCTCTCTCTCTCTCTCTCTCTCTCTCTCCCCATCCCTTCTTGTCCATTTTCTGTCTCTCTCCCTCTCTCGCTCTCCTCCCACTTTCTTTCTTTTATTGTCTTTCTCCCTCCTTGACTGTATTTATTTATTTATTTCCCCATCTCTTCCCCATGTCTTTTTCTTCCTCCTCCCCATCCATCTCTCTCTCTCTTTCTCTCTCTTGCTCTCTCTCTCCTCCCTCTTTTTTTCTTTTGCTTCTCTCTCCTCCTTCCTTTTATTCTCTCTCTCTCTCTCTCTCTCCCTCTCTCTCTCTACCCATCTCTCTACGTCTCTGCCTGCATTACGTGTTCACCTGCTAAGTGCTCTCTGGCTTCCCTGTGTTAAGAAGGAAGTTTTTAAACAAGTGCATAGAAACTCTTTCCTGCACCAAAAATTATGACAGCCTACACAGCGCAGTGCTTTCCTCTGCATTATGTTTAATTGGATGTAAAGTGTGTGTGTAGGTTTTTAGGGGATTGTGAGGATATAATCATCCCCTAAAGGAGAGGAAAGCTGAGATTTGTCAGACTTCTGTAGCTTTGTGAGGACATTTTTGTATGTGAGGTCTGCTCCCCTCAAAGGAAAAAATGTTGTTCTTTGATGTTTCATGTTTGATGTGAGATCAAACAGTAAAAGAGATAAAAGATTTGTCTTTGGTCACTGAGGTTACTTAAGGTTAAGGTTTGGTGTAGCTGTAGTATGATTTATGGAAGGACTTCACAAAAATAGCAAGACAGGAGTGTGTGTGTGTGTGTGTGTGTGTAATTTAGTAATACCTAATATTTTTATTTAAGTTGCCCAATTCCAGCCTTGTCTTTGGTCTCTTCTTTCCTTCTCTCTCCGCTCCCCCTCTTCCTCCTCTCTCCTTGTCTTTCTTTGTCCCTCCCTCTCTCTTTCTCTCGTTTTGTCTCTCTGCCCCTCCCCCCCTTCGTATTTTTTCTCTCTATGTCTCTCTCACTCCCCCTTTATTTCTTTTTTCTCTTACCCTGTCTAACACTTCCTCTTTCTCTCTCTTTTTCCCCTCTCCCTCTCATTCTGTCCCTCTCTACATCTCTGTCTATTTCTGACTCTCTGTCTCCCTCCCTTTTTCTGTGATTCTGTCTTGCTCTCTTTTTCCCCATTCTTTCTGTCACTCTCTGCACCTCAATACATCCCTTTCTTTCTCTATCTCCCTCCTTCTACTTTCCTGTCCCTCTTTCCTCCACACTTTCTCTGTCCCTATCTCTCTCCCTTCCCTCTTTCTTTTTTTCTGTCACCCTCTCTCTCTTTCTGTCTTTCTCCCTCTCTCATGCGCCGTCTTTTTTTGTCTTTTTTCCCTTCTCTTTCTTTCACTCTCCTTCTCTCTTTTTGTCCCTCTATTCCTCCTCTCTCCCTTTCTCACCTACTTTACTTTTTCTCTGACTGTCTGTCTGTCTCTCCATCTCTCTTTCTGTCCCTCCGCTCTCCCCCCTCTCTGTGTCTGTCTCTTTTCCCCTCTCTTTTATTCATTCTTTCTTTCTCTCCCTCCCTTTCTCTCTTTGTGTTCCTCCTCTCTCCCGCTGTCCTCCCCACCTCCTCACTGTCTTTATGTCCCCCGTCTCTTTTTCTGTGACTGTCCCCCTCTCTGTCACTCTTTCTGTCCTTCTGCTGTCCCTCTTTTCTCTCTCTCTCTCTCTCTCTCTCTCTCTCTCACTGTTTTTCTGTCTCTTTTTATCCCTTTCTTTTTGTCTTCTTCTTGAGTACATTTAGGTATGTGAGGATCGGCTCTCATAAAGACAGTCTGCTTTTCTAATGTTGTCTGTGCTTTGGGTTTGATGTGAGAAATAAAAGAGGTAAAAGATTTCAGTAAGATGTAGCTGTAATATTATTTACATTGTGTGTATAAAACACAGCAGCGTTTGCTGAACAAATCTGCCCAATGGTCAAAAATCTGGATTGCCAACATGATGCAGAATAAGACAAAAGTTTCCTCCTGTTTTTTCATCTGTTGCCTGCTCACCCCGACATGCTTTGCGATGTTGCAATTTGAAACAAAGTCTTCAGCAAATTTCCAGCCTCGCAGTTGACAGGAGCACTGCGGTGCATAACATCAAAAAACGTTTGATTCCGAGTTTTTTTCCGGTTGAGGTTAAACGTGCTGCCTAATGGCTTCAGACAAACTGTGTTAGTCAAAAAGCATCCAGGCTTGCAACTCGCTGACATAAAAATTTTTATGTAAAAAAAAAAAAAAGGCAATTTCTACTCCCTTTGAATTGCTAGTGTTGTAGTACTCCAGTTCGGTCTCGAGACCAGTTTTTAAAGTCTTGGTGGTGCCTTGGACTTGGCCGTATTTGTACTTAGTCTTTTCATGGACTCGGACAAAGAGGACTCAGGATTTTATTTCGAGACCAGCCGAGATCACAAATCTGAGAATATTACTATTAACTCTTTCAGACCGATGCAGACATTTTTATTAATTAGTGTTTTAATAACTCAGAATCCCTTAAACTTACATGTACCTTCAGAATCACAAGACTTACCGAACATTATATTCATTCTTCCGTACGTGATATTATTTCTGTGTGCGTGGGCGTCGTAGTGGGGTGAAAAGTGGGACTGACTTAACAGGGCCCCAAGTGGGAAGAGGGCCCTTGAGAAGTCTGGAATTTTACATTTTTATTACGGGAAGGACCCCCACTGTAGACTGCTTATGTATAGGACCCAGAATTCGGTGCAGCTTCCCTGACTGTGTGATTCTGAGTAATTCCGCACATTAATTACATCATTCACGATGTAAACACATGCGTTAGTGACAGCGACTCTCATATGGAACGCCATCATGCGGAACAATGTAGTTCTCTTCCAGAAAGGCCTAGAGCAGCTCATTTTAAAGGCCAAAATGAGTCTAAATCAACTCAAAATTACCCAAAACTTTAGTATTTCTTCAATTTCCATTTTATACTATTAGAGAGTAATCAATAGGGGAAAATGAATAGAGAAATTCATTATTTGTTATCACATTATTTTATTCTGTATACAGATGGATACCAAATGGATAAAGAGGTGTTTCTGCCTAGCACTTACCTTATTTCTCCTCAAAGCACTAAGCCCTAGAATGTCTCTGCATAATAAAAACTCTGCAAACCAATAAAACAGTGAGTTTGGTCTTGAGGAGTGTTCTGCCACTGTGGTTTGTTGAGTTTAACATATGATGTGATCAGTTTGGATAACTCCTTCCAGTGAAGCTATTTTCTCATTATAGATATGTAAGAGAGAAATATTGAATAAACATGTTTAATGTTGCTTAGGCTGTGCATGCTCCACTTATTTGTCATGTGGCATAAAATGTGTATTGGTCTGGTCGCAGTCTCGACTTGTTATCGCCCTGCCCTGGTCTCGGTCTTGGCCCTCCAGAGACTTGGTCTTGGTGTCCTTGGACTTGGTCTCAACATTTCATTTCCGCCATCGCACTTACTGTGGCACGAAAACATCAAATATACATAAAAGCAACAACTGTATTATAAATGATTATTTTTAACCATGATAATGAACTTTGTTAAAGGTGTTTTACATTTGATTTCATCTTTTGCTCTTGATGTGTTTGCTGTGATAAGCCAGATGTATTCTGTTCATCATCCAATCAGCATCCAGCATATGCCCCAGCACTCATTCATACACTTTTAAATAGCATCCAAGTCCACCGCTAGCCATGAAAGCTCACCTTTAGTAGCAGTACGCAAAAATAGCAGCAGATATTGTACTCACACGTCACTCACCAAGACATTCCACTGAGTTGAGCATGAATATGCACCACCTGGTGGCCAAAACACTGTTTAATTTCTCTGTATTGTACGAAAAATGTATAATGAGGCTGTGAAAGCGCTGATTACAACTTGCTCAGATCATTGGGTTTTGCTTAATTCATTTGTATTATTGAGTTAATATAATTGAGTTAATTTACTTAAATAATCATTAATCATTACTGTATCTATATACTGTATGTATGAAACTTCAGTGTCCTGTATTCCGTTTTCTCATCGCCTGCAGGCCGCTGCAGCGTCGCCATGACGAACGAGGAGTGTCCCGTTCCCATGGCGCTTGGTGCAAGCCAGGTGGGGTCGGGGCTGTGCGAGGATTACGGCGGCCCATCGTCCTCCTCCCTGGGGGACGATGGCATCGTGGAGGAGTTGGGCCCAGGTGAGGATGGAGCAAGTGAACTCAGCGCCCTGGTAGTGCCCTTCCCAGAGTTGGCGCCCGTCGTCTTCTTCTGCCTCAAGCAGACCACCTGCCCACGCAACTGGTGCATCCGCATGGTGTCCAGCCCATATCCTTAACACCAACCGCCGTGAGTCTGAGGTCACGATCTGATCCTGGGCAAAGTGGGTGAGGGTGAAACTGCGAAAATGAGTTAATAATATGGATGCTATAAAGAATATAGATATATAGGTGTATATATATATATATTATAGTTTAGAGTCTTATAATATCAATTAATAAATATTTTTTTTAAAATTAATAAAATTTATATGCATATAACAGTCATGCAGTATATAAATATAAAATATATATTCATTAAGATTGAATAAATTCATAAAATATTAACACAGATTGAAATGATTGAAGCTGACTTTTTTATTGTGATACCTATCAGTTTATTGTGGTCGAATTTGTGTCTTTCTACTCATTATATAATCTATACACATAATCACTGTTCATGTATCAAAACAGATTGTGGTCATAACTATGATTCACTGCTATATTGCAAGTATTTTATCCTTGGTATTTTTAAGTGTTTAATTTCATAATTATCTGTGGTTATGACATGGAAGTGAGTTGATAACATGTATTGTGATGCTAAGAATACATAAGCTGATGGACTTCATCTAAATGTCAGTATCACTGCTCGAATTGATGACCATTTATGAAGTTCTAGTAAAATTAACTGAGGTGTAGTTGTGAGGCTGGTATAACCAATGCTAGAGAAAAGTTTAATAAAATGGTTGATGCTACACACCTTACTACTACTTTTTTGCGTTACTGCAGCTTTTCTAGTCACTAGCTTCATCTGTAGCTGATGTTGGTGGGTTTCTACTGTAGTGGTTGGGAACCTCAGCTCGGGACCAAGATGTTGTGGCTTCAAATCTTACCTGCAGCACTACCATCATTGGGTCTCGAGCAAGACACTTAACTCAAGTCCCTGTGGATAAGAGTGTCTGTTAAATGCAATAACTGTTATTGTAGCTCTGTATGAACCTTTTTCGATGGGCCTATGTGCAACATTCCCTATACGTTAAACAGGTGTTTGCTCAGATGTATGTAGTTTGTCGCTAATCAACCAAGCACACACCTTAACTAACTTAGCTGGCAGGACTGTTTTTCACCGTGAAAAGTATGTTTTGAGCTGAGATAAGTGTGAATATACAGTGTTTACATCATCAAGTTAGCCCGCTAATGCTAACTAATCGTAATGCTGTCTGGCAGAGGCTGTTGTTATTGAGCATTTATTTTGTTGGGTTTGTGCTGACTTTTGATGAACGTGTTGTCACTCATTTTTCACCAGTATCAAACAAAGACAGGATTACTATATTTCAACGTTCTCGACATGATTATGATTTTGAATCTGACCTCTGGCGTTACCAACACTGGGTCCCTGAGCAAGACCCTTAACCCTAAGTTGCTGTCAGGGGAACTGTCCCTGAAATTAGGAAATTTAAGCTGCCTTGGATAAGAGTGTCTGCTAAATAATGTAAGTGTAAATGTAAAAAAAATCAATCAATCAATGAATCAATCAATCAATAAATAAATGCAGTGCTCGCTCATTGCATGATGTTGCACCCTTAGCAGCTGTGAGATGGAAGCAATAGTCTATGGAAATATTTATCAGAATGTATGACTCTGAAAGGCAAAACAAACAGTACTAGAGTGGCACTTCTGTACCTCCAAAATGTCATTGAAACGACGCCATATTACGCTGAATTAATCTGCTTTAAGAACATCCTACAGCACAAATATTAAGCATTACTGAATGAAATAGCTTAGATGTAGTTAGCTACTTTTTTTTCTCTGAAGCTTGTAGTTTAGCTAACTGCTGTATTAATACAGTAGCTTTCTTCTGTAGCATGACCTTAATCATGAGAGATTGTCACTTGAAATCTTACCATGTCAAGTAGTTTCTCCTATACTGGGAAAACCCAGCGAAAGTGAGAGTTTGGTCTTACTCTTGTTGACTCAATTTCACCAGCATATAAGTTAGTTTTTTTTTAAATTAAATATGCAAGTTGGTATTTTTACGGGCATGAGTTCAACCCCCCGGGGGTCCTTGGCATCTAAATCGTCTGGCCTTATTAGGGACGGAGTTTTGAAAAGGGCTTTATGCAAGACATGGTGGAGATGATGCAGATTATGACCCCTGCTGCTGCTGTTGTCAGCGTTCCCCTGTAGGGCTCAGCTGCATCAAGAGGGCATAATCTCAGCCGCCACACCCATTATGCCCGCTGTACCTACTGCTGTCTGCCACAGTAGGAAGAAATGTGCAAACGGCAGCAGTTCTTGGAGGGACTTTTTGTGATGTACGACACACACACTCACAAAACACACATACAGAAAAGCAAGGTGTTTTATTTCTGGAGCAATACGACGTCTTAGTGACACGATGCTATTTCTCTGTATGTGACTAGGAAAGACAGGGAAAAGAGGGAGAGAGAGAGAAAGAGAGAGCCTAGAGAGCCGGAAGGATGAAGGGAGACTATGATGGTTTAATTAATGGTCAGAGTTCCTGCTGAGCTTTAATTAGCCGCGGATTTTAAAACAGAAGCGGCCCCTAGTAAGTAAGACGTTACGCTGGTGAAAGGTTAGGCCAGATTTATCTTTTGACTTGGCGCTATCTTTGACTGCTTCACTTAAATCGACGAGGAAATCATGGCGAATCGAAGAGGTCACAATACGTCACAATAAGCAAAGCGATATATCCTCAGTAGTCCTTTCAGAGTTATTACTAAACTCATGGTAGTCATGTAGCCGAATACAGCGCCATCTAGTGGTGCTTCCTCATAACGTCACTGAACATCGGTAATCTTCGTAACTGCGATAATTGACGTATCTTTGTCCTATTTATTTATCAAAAAATGCTATTGAAACATCCATCCTGAGCAACACAAAATTTGAAGCTTTTTCAATCCCTCTTTCTCTCCTTTTTTCATCCTCATCTTTATTTTGCTGGACGGCGGCTTTCACATTAGCAGCTTCGCAGGAGCCAGGATTAAAGCCAATGCATATGCTTCGGAGTTCGCGGTCAGGTTGTGCCATGGTATGCCGGTTGCTATATACTCTCACAGTTATCCCTTTAATCTTCGAGAGAGTGTTATTTTAACGCATCTGCTGAACTCTAGTGTCAAATTTTTGCTCTGGGCGTAGGCTTGCGGAGAGATTAAAGAGGCTTGACTCTGATTTGCACGGTTGCTCCTTCAGGTTGGCGCGCCACTGACTGAGGGCCCGTGACACACGCATCTGGAGTATTTATAAAAAACGGATTTTTTGTCACAGTTTCATCGGGCCCACACGTAAAGGAGGTTTCAGTCACTGAAACCGGCTATTTTTGAAAATGCCGGCCAAAGTGGAGATTTCTGAAACTCCAGCTTCAGTGACTACATGTGGAGAGAGAGCACAGAGTTTTAGGTTCATAGTGGCATAAGTGTGCGCCAGGAAATGTGTTGACGTGGGGTGTGCAATGTTTGTTTATGTTGAAGACTGTCAGAGCAGCGATTCTCGTCTCCCTTATTTAAGCTATATGTGCTTGTTACTATCGCATGATAGTACATCGAAGAGCAAATTGTATGAGTGCGAGAACGATATCCGCTGCCGCCCACCCTCGACTGTGAAATCTGAAGATTGGCGTGAACACACATAGCGTCAGAATCACAAGACTTCGAACTTAATGGTCATTTTATTGATTCCTCTGTATGTGAATGTATTTGTGAGTAATTTTGTGCACAAAAACGGAAATAATTGCGTAAAAACGCATAAATGACATTTTTCATGATGTAAATATGTATTTTCCATTAACATATAATATTAGAGAGTACTCAATAGGAGAGAAATGCCTTATTTGTTATCAAATCATTCTATTCTGTATCCAAACGGATTCCATTTCTGCCTGGCACGAACCTTATTTTTCCTCACAGTACTAAGATCAAATGTCTCTGCATAATATAAACTCTGCAAGCCAATAAAACTGACACTGTTCTTACTATTTGCAAAGTTATATCTATAGTGCCAGCAGCTTATACTACATAAAGCTAAAAAAGGTAAAAATCTACAGGCGGAAGTCAGTTTTCATCAAAAATGGGCTGATTTCAAGATCAGCCAGTGTTTAACATCAACCATTATGAAAAATCTGGAGTAGTGCAGGACGCCCTGAACACAACAACAATATAAAAGCATGTATGGCTAACGCCTACAAACACACTATAATAAGCCTAAAAATGTAGAAAACACCCAAAAGTTCTCTAAGACTGTAAAGCAGTGGTCTCAAATGATCTTTCCCTGAGGGCCAAATTATGTAAAGCAAGTCAGGCTGAGAGCCAACAAATCCACATCACATCTCGCAACACCCAACCTTGACCTGGCTACTATTGTCTTCTGCACCTTATAGATAACAGAATAATAAATTACACATAAATATGTTTATATTATTAATAAATGATATTATATTATTTATTTTTTGTATGTTTAGCTTATGGAAGTATAAAAGTGCTGAAACTGTAGACATAACTACTAGAAATAGTGAGAATAGTATCTGTTTTATTGCTTGCATAGCGTCAATGTGACGTGAGGAGCCAGATTTATCACTCGCTTAGGTCGGATCTGGCCCACAGGCTGCCATTTGGGGACCACTGCTGTAAAGGTTAAACAAACAAAAGCTTCTTCCCTATGATGTTGGGTAAATTGCTTAGCAAATTTTTTTCTTAGGTACAACAGAATCTATGAATGTCTAATAAATGTAATTTAAAAAATCTTTTTTCACAAATATTTTTCTAGGTTCATAGGAATAAATGCAAGCCGCAATATTTCAGAACAGCTAAAGTTACAAACAGCTTGCCAGTTTAAGAACACGCTATGAGTCTAACATGGATTTTTTCAGGAACTTCCTTAAGAACAAATTTAAGAAAATATTGGTGAATGAAGCCCAAAGTCACTTTAAGACATCAACTCTACATTTCATGTAAATGTTTTTCAATTTTATGGGCGTATTGGTACTGCTAAAATACGGAATATGACTAAAACCCCATCGCCTTGGAGACGTAATGGAATAATCGCAACCCCAAAACTCTCTTAACCCCCAGCACTTTGAGGAGATTACAATCTGTCAGCACTGAAGAGGATTTTGTAAAGCTTCAGGGCGTTTTTCTTTCCCTCTCTTTCTTTGGACCTGAATAAAGGATGAATAGAGATGGGGTGGTGTGTATTAAGGCATTAAAGTGTGTCGTGCCGGGATTTTACGTGTCACAGTCTCTCTCACACATAATGGTGGTGGTTGAATGAGATGTCACTTTTACAAAGTTTTAATTCACCTTTCAGTCTTGATGATGACATGTTTTAATTACAGGTAATGACATGCTAGAACACTATAAAAGGATTTTTCATGTCATTTAAACCTTGAACTGTAAACAATTTTAATTCTTCCTTTTGGTATAATCTTTTACAACTTTAAAGAAGCTATATGTAAGATTGTACAAAATGGCATCAGTCAAATTCAAAAATTGTTTCTGCACTCCTTCCCTGTAGACTCAAGGTTGCTAGAGGTTGGTGGATCTCATATTTGGACAATCAAGTGTCTAATGTTACATTTAGTTTGGTCATAATTAGCGCGGCTAATGTTTGCACTGTTACCACACTGTCTCAGCGCAATATACACTATGCTGATGTTAGACATCACAAGTCACTGTTTTTGTTTCATAAACAGTTCAGTCGTGGTTTGATGCACATGGGCTACAATCTGTGATCCAACATGAAATGTAATAAAGACTAACTGTTGAAAATATTTAAAATATTTATCCTAACCTTGGCTAAATCTTACCTGTTCAGGAGAAAATTAGCCACTTCAGCATCTGTCCTCAAATTCTTCACCGCTTTCAGTCCTCTCCATCTTTCAAACGCATCTCCTGTGCTGATCCCTGGCTTTCTTTCTGGCTTTGTCAAGACATTTGTGAGAGTCTTACCTTTACCGGGTCTGGGATTTGAACCGCAAACTTCGAATGCAAGTACCCCTACTCAACCGTTACTCCACCAACTGCTTTTTTATTTTACCTAAGCAAAACAGAATGTGTTTAGATCGAAAAACTAGTCTTTCATTTCAAAATACATCCAGCATGTGTCCTATGATCTGAATATGACATATTTTAAATATAAAAGCATAAATAAGCTATTATAAAGTGCTGCTACGTTTTTGTAGAAGGCACGCCTAAACATTTACGCATTTTTTATGGATTGCTTTTGCTTGCTTACTCTTAATTTCTAATTTCCTCATTTCCTTTTCTTTACGCCAGTAGAACTGTGATTCCCATAGGTGTGGTGTTGGAATTAACATTTTCAAATTGAAATTTAAATTTCTCTGATCAGTTAGAGATGACTGCAGCTCCTCCTGTTCTTTCTTTCTCTCTGTTTATACCAGTTCATCTTCTGCTTTTTAGACAGCTTTCTTGTTGGCTTTGCTTTCATTCCCAATCACAGTCTGAGTTCGCAGTGTGTGTGTGATCTCGACCTCCTCCCTAAAACCCCTCATCGTCTCATTTTGCTGCTATCTCTTTTTTCTCTGTGTGATCTGTGTCAGTCATGTTAAATTAATTAGGACACTCCCATCTCTCTCTCTCTGTCTAACCATTCTTCTTATTTTGTCCCTATCTTCCTCCTTTTCTCTCAATTCTTTTTTCTCTCCTCGTTCCTCTTTTCTATATTTCTACCTCTCCCTCCAACTACAAACAAATAACAATCCTATTTTTAAATGACATATTTTCAACATTGATATATATTATACACTCCTTAATATATTTTTGTCATTTTATTTATATATGTATTTGGCTTTTATAAATAATCATTTAAAAATAGTCAAATTCATCTAGAAATGTTCACCTTCTTCTTCTTCTTCTTATTATCTAAGTAATAATAATTTATAATTTCTTTATTATGTTAAAAATAATTATTACTCATCTCAGTCAAATTCCCTACTACATTTTTAAACAATAAATAATCAATATAATTATTATAATCAATATAATTATTACTAAAAATATATATTTTATGTTTTTAAAATATGATTAATAAAAGTACAAAAAATACAGATTTTCATATATTATAACAATTTAGTTATTTTTCAGCTGTCGTTTCAGCCTTAAGTTTATTTAACGAAATTGGAACATAGACCCGCTTGCCTCATCTGACCCCCCACTAGCACTTCACCAGAACCGGTCTGGTGCATGTAGTGAAGGGACCAATTGTGTATGTGTGTGTATATGTGTGTGACGGAGTGTATTAGTCTGCTACTCCATCTGTGTCTGTTTTGCTGGCATTTCGGTACTCTGTCTCTGGACGCCGCGTTGAACAGCAGTTCCAACAGATTGCTTTTCGGACCAATGCTGCCCCTAAATGCTGGCACACTCGTTTGACAGTATCTCTCTTTTTTTACTTTCCCCATCAATCTCCAGCGTGTGAATATGCATGTCCAGCTTGGGGATGTTCTTAGCCTGGTGGGACGCGTCACGCCGGTTTCTTTGGCCAAAAAGAACTGAGTAGTAACCATTCGGAATGAGAATTGGCCGGAGTCTTGAGTATTTTAAGAGGTCAGGAGCCCTCGAGTACATCAACGCTTCTTTAATGTAAATGCCTCTTGTGTCTGTTTTGGAACTCTTGCTGCTCTCTTGGCCGGAGAAACGGAGCGTAAGTGGGATTGCAAGTTGAATTTTGGACCCAAGGATCTTTTTCTTGTCCATCTTGTCCACAAGGGTCCATTTTAGATGGCAAACAATCTCAGAAAACTTTCCCTTTTCCAAAAAGCAACAAATGAACATTGTGAACCAGCTTAGAATTTGTATGGTACTCTAAGCCAAACGGGAACCCATTGTGCTAGCTTTCTGGCTCACAAAAATTAGAACCCATTTGGACTGTTTTATGATGAGGTCAGGATGCCTTCAGTACCTCAACTTTTTTAATGTAATGTAAAAGTGCTCTCTATCAACAATGAAAGAAAGGAATAATCTGTCATTGTGAACACATGGCAGCACAGCACACAGTGCACCACAATGAAATCTGACCTCTGCATTTGACCCATCCGTGAGGGAGAAGTGGACAGCTAACATGGGCAGCAACCGGGGATCAGTGCTTGGGGACGCTACCTTGCTCACAAGTACTTCAGTGGTACAAATAAACACACACTTTCACTTTCATTAGCAAAAAGTAGCAAGTGTTCCTTATGAACCAGCTGAAAAATAGGTATTATACTCTCTCTGAAATGTTTTTCTCCTGCAATGCAGACTGTACCATAATGAAGTACCTATAGTCTTTTCTGTTCCCCTTTGGTTTGGTTACCAAACATAACTGAGCAGGAGCCAGAAGTGTGCTGACCATGTGATGTCATCAAACTGCCACCACTTTTGCTGAATCAAACTCCCCTATTGGTTTGAGTACTGTTGCAGATGGGAAATGAAAGAGTACCGGAACTTTTCCACTGGTGCTGAACAGCAAGATATTGTACTGTGCAGTGGATATACACCTGTACATATGTTCACAGAGAAATGAGTAAGAAAGACAGATACCATAAGAGAGAGAGGTTTGATCTTCTTGTTCAGATCTGGTGGATTTATTTTGAACTGTGTGATGTTCCTGATGCTTCCTCTTTGTGATGTGTCATAATCAAGTGTTAGTCACTGAGGCCTCATTGTGAATGAGCCAAATGATGTGTAAATATGTACGTGTGTGTGTGTCTCAGTGTTACTGAGTAAAAAATTGATTTAGAGGTTAGAGCAGAATCAGTAGCACGGTGGCAGCTGTGTATGTAACCGTGTGTGAGTGTGTGTATGCGAGGTCATGGCTGCCGTGTGTTGATGACTTGTCAACGGGCAGGTAGGTGTATCGGTTCTGCCCTAATTGCACAGCTGAGCTACTGGACTGTTTCTCAGCGATCCCAGAAGAGCGCGATGGAATAATGGAGAGAGATAGGTGGAAAGAGGGAAGAAAAATCGCCTCCAGTGTGAAGGATATATGCGATTCTGTCTTCAAATTCGACCAAAATAAATTTAGCTGACTTCAGATTGGGACATCTGGGACTGAGACTTCATCTCAGGAACCCATAAATTCCCCACAATTCCAAATTCTGGGAATAAAAAGCAGCTTTTATATGTCGTCTGTCGAATCTGCGTCTGAGAACACAGTGCAGGGCACTATGGATCTGACCTTTTTAGTTTATGGTTCATGCTATATGTCTCCGCCAGTGGGCTGAAGTTCCCTCAGGCGGTTTGTGTGTCGCTGACATGTCGGAATGTCATTTCCAGCTCCGAGTGACATTCCTTATGTGCTTTTTCCCAGTTTAATGTTATACAATATTTAACATGCATTTGAATAGAAGTGGATTGATGGGATTGGGCATGTTGCCTCACTGTAGCTCACTGTCTTTTAAAGTGCCAGCATTCCCAAAACTCCTGCTCTCTTCTAAAGTGCCAGCATTCCCGCTGTTTCCAATCTGTCCTGCAACCCCATCGTTCCCACTTTTCCTGTCTTCTCCTGCAGTCACAATGTTCCCTCTGTTCATAATATTTCGGAAATCACAGTATTCCTGCAGTTACCCTGCTTTTCTGCAGTCATTTTCCCACTGATTCTGATGTCTTCTGATATTCCAGCATTCTCACATTTTCTCTTTCTTATGATCCTAGAATTCACACTTTTACCTCTTCCATTGTGCATTCACAGGAAACCTACTCATCATCCTCTTTTCTGCAATTACAACATCCTCATAATTTGATATCGTTTATGATTCCGTACGAATTCCATATATGCCTGCTTGTTTCTGCAACTACAGCATTACCACTTCTTTCCATTTTATATTTCAATCCCACTTTTACCACTTTTCGTCTGATTTCCTGCCTTTTCTGCATTTTTATTTGTCACAGTTTTGCCCACGATCCCAACATTCCCAATTTCAATTAAAGTCTAATTTTTCCCAGTACTTCCTGAAATTCCATTTGCACAATTGCCAATTGTTTCATTATGTCCTGCAATGCCACTGTTTCCACTTTTTACCCTCTTCCCAGCATTCCCACTTATTGCATTATGGCCTGCAATCCAAGCATTCCCAATGTTCCTGCTCTCTCCTCCAGTTACAGTGCCTTTGGTATTCCCAGTGTCTCCTGCAGTTCTAATATTCCATATTGCCCTGCAATTATTGCATTCCCTGTTGTTGTCACAGTTTTGCCAACAATCCCAGCACTCCCAATTTCAATTAAACTGTAATTTTTCTGGTATTTAAAAAAAAAAAATCCGTTTGCACTATTGCCAGTTGTTCCATTATGTTTTGCAATGCCACTGTTTACACTTTTCACCCTCTTTCTGGCATTTACAGCATTCCCACTCATTGCATTATGGCCTGCAATCCAAGCATTCCCAATTTTTCTCTAATTCTTCTCTAATTGCAATGCCTTCGCTATTCCCAATATCTCATGCAATTCTAACATTCCGTATTTTCCTGCTCTTTCCTGCAATTATTGCATTCCCTGTTGTTTTCACAGTTTTGCCCACAATCCTGGCATTCTCAATTTCAATTAAAGTCTAAATTTTCCTGGTATTTCCTGCAATTCCATTTGCACTACTGCCAGTCAATCCATTATGTCCTGCAGTGCCACTGTTTCTACTTTTCGTCTACTTTTACTTTTTACATTTTCTCCTGCAATTCTAACATTCCAAATATTCCTGCTCGTTCCTGCAATTACAACATCCCCACTTTTTACCCATTTTTCAGCAAACATCGCATACTCATACGCTCCAGTATCTCCTACAGCCTCTACATTCCTGTGACCTGAGTATTACCACATTCCCTTATATCTACTGTATAATCAGACCTTTGACTATAAAGTGCATCCACAATTCTCAATTCATGATTTCTAAATTTGTTCTATCGTTTCTTATTATTGCATTACTGAGAATTCAAACTCTCTGTAAGAATTCCAAACTTTAAACGCCTCTCCTAAATGCACCCAGCCTCCCTTAATCACTGAGGCCAAGAGTTAACAGCTTGAACAAGCTCTGCAATTCCCAGCACTCCCTGGGTCCCCAAGATTGCCACAATTCCCACTTTGCCAAGCCACGTTCCCCGTCGTCTCCCACCCACTTCACTGTTCAAACCCCTCTCGGCTGCCTTCAGGTCTCTGAGGTGATTAATCAGAGTCGGAAAGAGAGAGGGAGATAAAATCCCCAGACATCTCTCAACAACTGCAAGCTTGTGAGCCTTGGAATAGAGGGAGGGAGAAATGTTGATGTGGAGAGTGCAAAGGAAAGAAGAAAGGAATAGAACGGAAAGATTAGGTGGATACTGAGCCCAGATCCTGATCAATATGGGGCTGTGACCTGTGTTTGATTTGATTTGACCACTGAGTATTAACTCTAATTGTAGGGTTTCCTTGGGTGGAAGGGTCAGATTTCATTCTTTGTCTTCAGACATGTTTCCCTCCTTCCCTCACTCCCTATAGAGGATGCTCAAAAATGCTCAAAAATCCCTGATGGTCCTCTGTCTCAAAAGTCCCACCATTCCCCGTTCCAGCATCGTTTCCAGTCTTTCTTGCTGTTGTGATGATGTCACACCATTCCTGACGTCTTCACATTCCTGGCAACATCACAATATTTATATATGCTATGTCGATCAGATACACTTCTAAATTTGTTCAATGCATTGATTTTTTGATAGAACACTAATCAGATATGCAAGTAAAGAGTAGTTTTGGTTGATGTTGAATTTTGCAGAAGTGGCAGCTGATAGGCTACATAAAAAAGCTTCGATGTTATAGCTGTGAACCTTCACTGGTCTCACGATTCGATTTGATTGAGATTATCAGGTCAACGATTCATTTCTAATTGCACACAGATTGGGCATGGATCCCAATCGGGCAGCCGTATTTTTTCCTGTAACTTTTTAGATATTTCCATTGAATTCATTATTCATAAAGATCCCCAAATCATCTGGAAATGTTTTGAAAAATGAATAAAATAAAATAATAGTTAAAAAGTGATTTCAGTAGTGAAACTGATTGGCATGTCATGGACCACCTGCAATGACTGCATTGAAAACTGGTTGAAAAAGGAGGTGGTTGCAACCCCTAAAATAATTGGTTATGGTCTGCCACTGCGTTGATACAGAATCGCCCACGTCTGCATTGTGATGTATCGATTATGTGAATAATTTCAACATCCCTATTGGATGTATTAAACTGGATGGGATTGGATGTATTGGATGTAGATATAACATTGAGCAGTATATTTGATCAATGATTTATCACCAATCATAGCAACTTGATCAGACATCCTGCTAAATCAGATCGAAGTCTGATTCCTGATATAAGATTGATAGGACATGCCTCTAAATTCATTCCAGGAGTCCTGGGTTCTCACGGAGAGCCTGGCAGGGTGACTTCCTGAGTGCCAATTTCGCATTCCGATGTAACTACAGTAGCTATAAGTGAGTATCAGCCGGAGTGGTGAGCTTGTCGTCTTCCTCCCGCTCGCTGGCCCGATGCGAGGTGACTTGGTAATTCGGTTCAATTTTGTTTTGAGGAGCGAGGCCTCACTCCGCTGCCACGCTTCCTCTTGGCCAATTTCCCAGACAAATGAGGTAAAGGGAGAGAGAGAGTGAGAGGCTTGCTCTGGTGATCACCGGACAGGCGTCTCCCGTCTCTCGTCTCTCTGCGCTGGAGATGATTAGAGGCTCTGGAGGAGCTCCAGGAGAGTTGTGCATTATGCAGCAGGAGCTGTTACAGTTTTTACTCCCTGAATTTTTAATCTGATGCTTTATGATGTTTACTTGGTTTTAAGATCTTTCTTTCCTGCTTTATTAGAGTTGTTGTTGCTTGTAGTGCATAGTGTAATGCAAATTAGGTGTGTGAGATTACATTTAGCAGAATGAGGTTTAGAATTAAAATATTATAGATGTTTGGATGATTAGGGCTAGATTTAGATAATGATGTCGGTTGAGATTAGCATTTGATAATTCTTAGATTTAGTGTTTAGATGAAAGTATTAGGTTTATGATTAGAATCAGATTATTGTAATCAGGATTAGATTATATCAGGTTTAGGATTAGGATTAGATTATGATGAGGGTTAGGATTGGGATTAAATTATGTCAGGTTTAGGGCCAGGTTTATATCATGTCAGGTTTCGGGATTATGTCAAGTTTAAATTCAAGATTAGATTATGTCAGGTTTCGGATTAGGATTATATTATGAGAGTTTTAGGTTAGGGTTAGATTATGATATGGTTTACAATTAGATTAGGGTTAGATATGTGACCAAGAATAGTCTGGCAGGATGTCCAGATATCATGCGTTTACGGTTAGGATAAGTGTGCTTGTGTTTAGTTGGTTAAGATTGAGTTATGGTTCTAGTTTAGGTTTAGGTTGAATGATGGTTAGATTTGGGTCTTAGATTACATTATAGTTTAAGGTTTATTATTATCATGTGATGTGGTTTAGGTTTAGGATTAAGACCATAAATGTATTTTGTGTTTGAATTAGATTAAGGGTTAGGATTAGGATTAGGATTATACTACTGTCAGGTTTAGAATTAAATTATGATTTATTTTAGGGTCTGAATTAGGGTTTGTGTTATTTTAGAATAGACTGAGGGTTCAAATTAGTCGGAGGAGCTTAGAATAGGAAAAATGTCAACAGAATACATCAGGAAAGTTCTGACGTTTCATAATGTGCGTGCGTGTGTGTGTGTGTGTGTGGGCTTTGTGCTTGCTCCAGATGGCATAGCAGAACTCGGGTCTGACAGATTGGAGGCTCGTTTTGTGGGTTTATGATCCGGCAGAGTTTTGTCTCCATAATCTTGACAGTCGCTTCCTCTCAGCCACCACGTGGCTCCACACTTAACGCGTTTACACTCTGGCAGCGTCATTTACACACATCTACTCCACACAAGTGTTTCCGTCAGCATTTCTACGCATTAGGATGCACAAACACACACACACTCACACAAATACACACACACAAATTTTGCTTATTGCACACTTGCAGAATTTCATTTTTTTCCCTCTCACTCGACTTCTTTCTGTGTGTGTGTGACTCACTGAACCCTGAAGCAGCTTATAGGAGCCCATACTGTGATAGGGTGTATGAAAGAACACACTCACACACTCACACATACTCCTCCTCTGCCTTTGTACACACTTCACATTGGCTGAACGTAAGTGAGTCAGTTTGAGTATAAGCTAATGCCCTCATGCCTAATGACCGTGTTACAAGCTGTAGTAGGATTACTTACGTTTGTCTACATAAACGTCCATGAGTCAGAGTTACACACACTGTCATACTTTTCCGTTCCAGACAGCTCACACCAGATTTAATATTCATACTGTAAAAAAGGGGGGGGAAAGAATTTAAAAAATGGTCTGCTCCACTACTGTGGTTTTCTCTGGTTAGCATTTAAATCTTTACCACTTAAACTTCTTAACATTTAAGGCGGTCTTGGGTAGTTGTTGACTGTAATTTTTTATGTTATACTGTATTAACTGCTATTTCGTTCCTATTTATGGAAATTGGTGTCAAAATTTACAACGAATACTTAAAAAAAAAATTACATTTAAACTTTGGCTGTTAGCAAATGTATTAAAAATACTGATAACCATGAGTGTTAAATATCGCAACATATTGTAGTTTAAAAATTACTGATAATCATGAAAATTCTAAATATTGCCATCATAAATCAGCCAGTTTGACCAGCAGTTACCACTAGACTTTGACCAATGAATGTACTGAAATTATCAACTGATATTAGCAAATTTCTAATAAATTGGTATTAGTTATTATAGCAGCTGATAAATAAATTAAAATGAAGCAGCTGTTGTTGTGTAGTTTGTCCACTAGAGGGCAACAACTTAATTATACTCTTGTCTTTTTGTGTTTTTATACCTTTGACTTCTGTTTATTTAAACTTGTATGCAATACTATGTATGCAAACATAAAATAATGTGGGAGCTACATAATGTTAACTTGTTGGTGAGGAATACATTTGAGAGGAATTTGTTTAGTTTTGTGTGTCTGACGAAAGCATGTATGTGAAAACTGATTTGTCATTATTGTATTTCAAAATTCTCCATTTATCAAAGTGAGGATTGATCTTAAAATTCACACTGACTACCATAGACCACCTTAAAACACAAGCTCAACTTTTTAAAGTGTATACACAGGAAAAAAAAGTAAGGATAAAAGGTTCATATATAGAAATTCCAATATAGACTATAGACAAAAGATAGAAATGTATAGTATATGTTACTTTAGTTTATATTAAAGTATATTTTTTACATTTCACATTGATTTTTGTAAATAATTTTGAAATTAGTCAATTTTTGCCAATTTTGAAACATATCTTTGACCCTTAAATCAGACCTGTATGGAGATTTTTGACCTAAAATCTGAGCTAAAAATAAATGTTAAGAATTAATGTTATCCACCAACGAATCTTTCCTATTTTGTTTGCTGGAATATTAGTAAGTGGAATAAATAGACCTTTAAAGTTTTAGAAGTTTTGCTAAATTAAACAGTATCAAATTGGGAGGTCAAGACTGATTCCTGAACTCTTTAGCCTCTCACAGTGTCATAGCAGCGGATGAATTAATGAATTTGGGATGAGAGACACGGGCCGTGAGCTGGTCAAACTCGCTAGGCTAATTAACTTCCCCGCTAGTTCATTAATGGCCGGAGGCCTCATTGTGCTGCACCTGTACCGCTGGCCATGGATAGCTAGCCTAGCGTGGGCTTCCTTTTACTCAAATAGATTGCTTGGTTCCAGACGAGTGGGCAGAATGAAAATGAGCTCTCAGCCTCGTTGGGTCAGACATGGTCAGGTGGGCATAAGGTGCCACAGAACACATCCTTTAACCCCTCAAGTAGCAGGAAAAAAATGATTTTCAACTGATAAAAAGATTAATTGTATCTACATTGTGAGTGAATGGCTTTTCAAATGTTGTCACTGTTAGCTCAGAATGAAGTTATGAGCAAGTGCACAGACTCATAGTGTACATGTGACATAATAATGCTTATCAAAATGTATTTTAACACTTTTGTATTTGCTGTAACCCTACACATGTTCAGATGTGAAAAACAGTCTATTCAAGATCCAGACAGCATTCAGCACGTGTTCTAGAACTGTTTCTGACAATTTTGGGTTGTGTCCAAGTCCAATGTCAGCAAAGTCACAATTTACATAAAGACAAACACAGCAACACATGTAGAACTCGTAAACACATCTTACTGCACCAGCATGTTGAGCACCAACAGGTTGTTTGTCGTAAACCTGATTCGTTTATACGACTGAAAATGTAAAATGTTGAAATTTTGACCTCTTAAACTGAGACTGATGTCTAAACATGATTGTGTTAGACCTGCATGTTTTCGGTAGCTGTCGTGGGTTGTGAATTCACAGCGTTGGTCCCGATCAGCACTCGTGTAGATCGATAAGGCAATTTCAGCCTCGTTGGGTAAACAGACAGTGGGTATAAATCTTGTTCCGGCGGCGTTTATGCCACGTTAATGGAGAATGTTGAATGCTGTCAGGCGTCTGGTGACACCTCACGCTGTGTCTCAGATTAAAAGTTTTAATGTACCAACATGGTCTTTTTGCCTGGGCCAAAGAGGCTGGCTAGAGAATTAATTTAGAAAATATTATGTATTAAATAACCACAATATTCTTAAAACAGACGCCACTTATAAAATGTGGCAACATTTTTTTTCCTACTGAATAAATGTTTGTAAAGAAGAAATGAAGTAAGAAATGAATTATTAAGTGGTTGAATGGTATGAAAAGTCAGTGTGAATGAAAAGTCAGTGTGAATGAAATTTCCACATTTATAGAAAAAATCTACAGAAAAAAATAACCACACACACAGAGAAAAAAGAATGTTGGTGGGTTATCCAGAAGAATAATAGTAGCACACTTTTCCTCTTCAATGAGCTGAATGAATTTAGCAGTAACTGATTGTAGATCAGCCCAATACAGAGTTTCCAATCCCCTCTCACAATCCAAAACAGAGCCATAACTCATTAATATCTCCATCTCGGTGGTATTAGTTTAGTTTATCCATGAGTGAGATGTTCATGTTGTGGTCAATGTCCCAACCCACACTGTTGGAGTCATCATCTCTAACGGACATGTTGCAGCTGCAGTCTTCTCTATTCGTGCAATGTCAGCAGATTAGTTGCCATCCACCAGGCCGGCCGAGACCCAAATAAAGGGGCGCGTGGGCCTCTAGAGGTAGAGGAAAGTCTGTATCAGCAGATTTCTGTTACGTTTTTATTGGTACATCTTGGAGAATTTGTGTAGCTGGGTCCAAGTCACTTATAAGGCCATTTTCTTGAGCAGCCATGTCAAAGATCTGGGCTTGTTTTGGAGTTTTTTTAATGCACTTTGCACCACCATGGAATACAGTTTGAAAGGAACAGAACAGCCAACCCCCAACAACCCACTCCAGTCCAGTCCTCAAAATACAGTTGCTTCTCTTTGGTGCCCCCAATGCCATTTGTGTAGAGTACAGTAAATGTCAGGCTCACGGTGTGTGAGTGGAGAGGGAGGACACAAACGCGGGCGTAACTGCTGGTGATTTATTGAAACAAAGATAAGCAAAGCAAAAACACCCACTGCTTCCCAGAAAAGTCCAGAGTCTCAGCCGAGGCCGAAGTGCGGTGGAAAGACGGCTAGCAGCGTGGCTAATAGGCTAGGCGGAGCGGCTTCGAACTTACGGGAGATCGGGAGAATCAGCGGTCTCCAACTCCAAAGTCTGAAGCGGTAGAGTGGCGGTTGGCTGGGAAGACAGGGGAGCAGGCATAACACACACCATAGACGACGACACACAACATCTAACCGGATTGAACTGGTTAAATAGGTGCGCTAAGCTTTGCTACACCAATGAGGAAGTGACACACAGCAGGAAGGGGAACCCATCACCGATGACGCTGACAACCCGGAAGTGACTGGCGGGAAATTCTTAAAGGGGCAGACACCCGTCACCAAGACAACCAGACGCCACACATCAAACCTCAGGTTTAATACTCTGGCGAATCCGAGCGTCGGAGAGGAGGCGAAGACGTGACAGTAAATAAGTGATTATTTGCCATTATGACACAAGCAGCACCCGAGGAGCAGTGCATGGGGATGCTACCTTGCTCGTGAGAACCTCAGTGGTACCTTTACCTACTGATCACAGGCGAACTCCCTAATGCAACCAACTGCTTCGATCTGACGGTGTCCAACATCATTTGATCAGAGCATTGTCATTCACTTTGCAGCAACTATTGGATAAGAGTTCTGTCAGTCACTCTTTGGCAATTTGACAGCGCACACTACTGGATAAAAGCACCATCAGTCACTCCTTGGCAATGTGGCAACAATCCCAGTTCTTGGATCTGAGTGCAATTGCTGTGGAATGAAGTGACTTTTTCATTGACGTTTGTTTAGTCCTTTTGATTATGTCAGGAACACCATGCTGTGTAAGACTATTGCCAAATCAATATGTGGACAAGGATGACCCACTGTTGCGGTGACCTATAACAGAATCAACCAAAATAAGTAAAGGATTCATTTTTTTACTAGAATTTTGTGATTTTAGTGGCAAGGCTGATTATTTGCTCACCTGTGCCACCCTATTAACAATCCTTAAAAAAAAAGCAATAGATTATAGCATTGCTATGAGCTAACAACTTTCACAAACTAGTTCTTATACATGAGCACACTACAACCTTCATCAAAATTTTACAATTCTGGCCCATTTATTGGCAGGAAGTCACATGTTATCAACTAATAAATATGAATAAATCACCATTTTAGATATTTGGACGAGAAATAATTTACTATTGGATCCTGGACTTTTGGACTGTATGACAGAAGTCAAATTTTATTATTTTGGTGACTTTGGTTATTTTGATAATTTATGTCACATACCTCAGTTTACTTATCTTTCTTATCTTAGCCAAAAAACCACTATCATAATTCTATGATAAAAATACTAGCAACAGCTGCCATGGCTTGTATCATTTAACTCTTATATTTTAGAAAGAAACAGAGAAGAAGAGAGGTGGGACTGAGAGTGAGATGGCAGGAAATCAGCAGTGTCATCCTCCAGCGTCATGTGATCACAGCTTGATCACTAGAGTTCTAAAGCAAACTGAATAAATCTGGAGATGTTAACCTGCACATCTGCCCAGCCCAGGTGTGTTTGTCTATGTATGTGTGTGTGTGCATACTCCGCGTCACCCCCTGCTGGCAGCTGGGCACCGGCACCTCCCCCAGTGGCCTGTAGCTGCCAACAGCCATCATAGTCACAGTGGGCATCCTGCTGCGTGCCCACAGCTGAAGTAATGTGCCGCCGCCCGCTGTAGTGCCAGACTGAGGTAGATGACAGGCGAGAGAGAGAGAGAGAGAGAGAGAGAGAGAGAGAGAACTCATATTGGAACTCTTATTTAATTATCTCTTCACCTAAATTAAGTTCAATTAATCCAGTTTTGCTAGTTTAAGGCTGTCAAAATAGTCCTTATAATAGATGCATATTATAAATGGGTAATACGTAGTCTCTTTATTAAAGGATGTATTAATTTAAGTGAGTATTTGTTAATGTGAACACACCCCAGCTCAGCACAACACACATTGCACCCCAACAAATTATAACCTCTGCATTTGACCCATCCATGATGGAGCAGTGGGCAGTTTTACTGTATTGCTGCACCTGAGGGACTGTGCTTGGGGACAGTACCTTGCTCATGAGTACCTCAGTGGCACCTACAGAGGTCCGGGACTTAAACCGGCGACCTTCCAATCGCGAGCCAACTCCCTAACCATTACGCTACTAGCTGTTAACTGTTAATTGTTGTTTAATTGGCCAATAAATCACCCAAATCTGTGTAGCAATCATTTATTTGATTTTCACACTTAAAGCCAACAATCCAAACCCCCTCCCTCCCAAAAAAAGTTATTTCAATATTTGTTTCCTTTTTTCAATTTCCGAGATGAAACCATCACACCTTAAAGGTTTGATCTCACAGTCCAAAGGCGTACACTATAGGTTGATTGGCAACTCTAAATTGTCCCACTGTTCCCACAGGTGTTGTGCTCCTTGCGGCGCTCGCCCAGGGTTGGTCCCCGCGACCCTGACAGGGATTAAGTGGCTCAGATAATGAATGAATCCTATAATAAGCCAGTAATACTGTTACAGTTTAAAAGAGTAATCAGTTCTGTTCTTGCCCAACTTACTCAACACTGACTGAAATGATACATTTTACTCACTGAAAGTTTAAAAGTTAGCCGCTCTAATAGTCAAATCAATAAGCGCATATTCCACAGAGATAGGGATGCAGGTGTGTGTGTGTGTGTGTTCGTTTGAGTGCGTGCATTTGTATGAGCTCTTGAAAAGAGTGCTGGTTAATGCAGGAGGCCTTTTTAACATTGCCTTGGAAAATCATTTCCACTGCGTGTTTAATTGCGATGCTGCTTTTAAGAGGCCAGACTGCACCTCCGTAATTGGCTTCATTATCAATTATTACAGAGTTGTGGACCAAAAAGCCCCACACACTTTTGCATTGGTGGTGTATAAGGGGGTGTGTGTGTGTGTGTGTTATATTTTTCCTGTGTGCATACTTCTACCTGACATGGTGTGTAGAGTTTGGGATGAGGTTGTCGGTTTTCATCAGTGTGTGTGTGTGTGTGTTCTAGATCTTATGTTTGTGTGTCAGATGTTCCTTGATTGGTTATCTGAGTGAGAGTGACACGTGAAGGAGGGAGATGAGAGAGAAAAAGAAAGTACAAATAAGTGATAGAGAGAGATTCAGAGCATGTGTGAGAAGGCAAAGAGAGTGAAACAGATATGGGCACAGAGAAAGTGATGTATTAAAAGAGTGTCATTCAAAGAGTATAGATAAATTGAAAGAGGATAGAGAAGGAGTGACAGAGAAAGAAAGACTGTGATAAAAAGAGAGAGAGAAAGAAAAATGAGTGCAAGAGATACAGAGAGAGAGAGAGAGAGAGAGACATGTAGAGAAAAGCTATAGAATGTGAGAGAAAGAGAGAGAGAGAGTTGACATGGAGAAAAGTTCTAAAAACAGAGAGAGATAACAAGGGAGAAAGAAAGAAACGATGACTTAGAAGTGCAATAGAAACAGTGTGCGTGAGAGAGAGATGGATGGACAGAGCAGATATGACAGATGTGGTCCCACTCGTCAGTATTAACACTCGTCTGTCTGTCTCTAACACATCAGCCTAGTTTTATTGCAGCAGAATGATCTCATCAGCTTGTAATGGAGATAATATGAGATAATATAAGACAATTTAATTTTTTTTTTTTACAATTAGCTCATATCAACTGATATTATTGACACCCCAATTTATCAGTCAGTCATTTTCCTTTTTACCCTATGCCATTTTCCTGCACTGACTGTCTTTCCCGACTGCTGCAAAATCTGGGAACTAGATATACCTCACGCTGGTTAGTATAGCCCAAACGCAACATGGTGGACTGTGTTGTGGTCAGCATGGGAGTCTCATTCTTCCAGTGCCGGCCGAATTTACCTGTGACGGTGGCTGCAGGATATGTGGGAAGTCACTTTCGCTGCCGTGCTGTCCAGCCCTGCGGCGCTCACTGATCTCGTCTGTCTGACCCCTTTACACTCCTTCTGAGCTGAGGGTTATTTCAGCCGACATGCCCAGTGACCAAGCGTCTGGGCGTTCTGCCCGTCGACAAGCAGGGTTTAAAACCTGGATATTCTGCAAAACATTGTTCCGACTCTAGTGTTCCATGTTTTATTTTTTAAATCAGTTCCTGCCTGGAAAAAATGATTGGTGATATTACATGGTTGAGCTAGGTAACTAGGTAGCTATCTAGCTAGTGAGAGGTTATAAGTCAGCAACTTGAGGTTTGATGGTCTTACTAGGCACCCAATGATGGTAGTGCTAGAGGTACAGTAGGGTTTAAACCCAACATATCTTGGTCCAGAGGTATCCTAATGTCACGGATCTCGTTATGCACTGCCAGCCAGAGCGCTGTGGTGGAAATTCTGTTTCTCCAAGGATCAGACTCAGAAACAGAGTTAAATGATAGTTGAGTTTTAATAAAGTATGCTTGCAAGCAAGGGTGCCGTCATAGCTCTCATGCGATATCGAGTGAGTGCCCCCCAAACCCGCTTTACATATGGATATTTATAGCAAAATCCTAGACAAAAAACAGGAAGTCCGCGCCTGGTGCTAGACATATCAGTAAGAAGATCAGGGCGATTTTTAACACCACAGACTAGAAGAAGAAGGACATCTGCTGATGCAACTGTCTTCACACTTTTACAGCTAGAACAAACACTTTTTAGAATGTGCTGATTAGCACTAGAGGTTACACAAAAGTTAAAGTGATCCCGAAGGGTCATCAAAAGCAGAAGAACACAAGCTCATTATGACTAAGCAAATCATGACTTGGTAGAACTAACAGTAACTTTCCACTTATACATATGTGACCCTCCACAGCAAAACCAGTCGCTTGTCGCAAATTTTCAAAATTGAGTTATTATGTTTGTATTTACGCTAGCTTACGCTGCATTCACAGCCACACGGATAGCCTAACTGCGTTAGGTTACCTGAACTCGGGAGACGGAGATGGATTCTGGAGAAATATCTTCACGCTAGTCAACGAGTGGATTTACCGTAAATATTGAAGTAGAGCGGTCAAAACAGAAACTTTTAACATTCTGCTTTAATTGAATTCCTCACCTCAAGAAAGTCACGTTTTTAGGATGGAAAGGGTAAGTTTTTCAGCGAAATTTATTCACAACAGTACAGTGTAGACCTTCCACTGTTTCAAAACACTAAAAACAAAAAATCCAAAATTTTACACCACGCAACATAAACGGTCGTTTTTCTCGGAAACCTCCGTTGCGACAAGCGACTGGTTTTGCCGTCGCCTAATAACATGTACATTATCCAGGATTTGCTAAAGTGTGTAACTTAGCTGGCAGTAACTTAGTTTTAATGACAGTTGTTGATTTAAGTCTAGCTTTACAGATTGAAGAACTGTCAGAGCACTGTTGTACTTCGCTCTGGATAAGAGCGCCTGCTAAATGCTGTAAATGTTAGTCATCAGCTAAAATATGAGTTTTCTCCGTAATAAAGGGGAGATTTGACAGAACTGAAGCGATCAAACACACTGGGCACGTGTTTACACAGCTGATCGGCACGCCTGCATAATCAACATTCTAATAAGTTTGTGATGTGCATCCACTCCCGCTCACATTCTAATTCTATTGGATCTGCTTTTATCTCAAATATGCCTTTGAGTTAGATTGACGGGAACAGCGTTATAGCTAGAGTCCAATGGGCGGTAAACCATCATAGCAACAGAGAACTTTAATCTCTGAGAATGTGGTAAAATACTGGTACCGGTAAAATACCGAAAACCGTTATATCCCTAATACAAACATACTATATATATTGTTATCAACTTTTTCCACACTTCTACACAAACAGACAAAAGAAAAAGTCTTTCTCTTTCCATCGCTTCTCAATTCAGTTTCTCTTTCTCTGCTTTTTATCTCCCATTTCAGACTGTGTTGTATTTTTCTTCCCTGTTTCCCTGTTTCTGCCATCCATACTCTGTTGGGTCAGGATTTTTTTATTGGCGGCTTAATCGGGTTTGCAGGGCTCCAGGAGTTCAGGCGCTTACATACATCAGAGCGCTTAATGAGCATGTTAAATTAAGACAACAGAATCAGCTCGGACTTTAACAGCCTTAATGAAAGCGGTCGCTCGCAGCAACGAAAACAGAAAAGAGGATAAAGAGTTCTGGGTGATGGAGGGAGAAACAAAAAAAGCATAAAGAGCAGAGCTGGGTGGAGAAGGGGGTTGAGGATGAGAAGTGTTGGCGAGGAGGGAAGAACAGAAAAGAGAAAGAGTCAGACGAAAGACGTTTGGATAATAATTATTAGGACAGAAACATCGGCTCCCCGTGATGGGCAGAACAGCACCATTAGCGCGGCACACGCTGTAGCCGGTCTGGCGTTAGACCCTTGCTGCGGAAAAATTAGCAACGTTCGCCTACCGCAGGGCTGCATCCACTCTTTTCCTCTTTTTCTTCTCTCTCTCTCTCTCTCTCTCTCTCTCTCTCTCTGTGTGTTTCTCTCCCTCTCTTTTTCCTATGGGTTCTCTCAAAAAAATGGGGAGATTGAAACAGTAAAGATAGAGACAAAGAGAGAAAAAGACAGGGGGTGGGGGTTGAGAAAGGAAGGAAGGAGGGAGGGATGTAGGAAAAGAGAGAGAGAGAGAGAAACAAAGGAGTGTGAGTGTGAATAACATTTGTCATGAGGAGCCAAAATCAAACAAGGGAAATGTGAGAGCAAAAACACGGAAAGTGGGAGGGGACGACAGATCGATTATCCGAGAGAGGAAGAGAAGCGCTCGCTGTGAGAAACGTGAGAAAGGTCAGAGGAAGGAGAGAGAGAACGTGAAAGAGAAGGAGAGAAGGAAAGGAGAGGGATAAAATGATAAGACAAGTGAGTATGAGCCAGGTAGTTGGAGATAGAGAGAAAGAGACAGAAAGAGGAAGAAGTAGAGATAAAGGTAGAGAGAAATATGATGAGTAAAACAGAGGAAGATAGAGATAGAAAGAGAGAGAGGAAGAGGTAGAGAAAGAAAGATGGTGAGGGTGAGACAAACAAGTACAAACAAGAAAGAGGTAGGTATATAAAGAGAACAGGAGCAACAGTTAAACGAGAGAGATCGAAAAAGAGATTAAAAAGACAGCGATATCAGAGGGAGAGAAACAAATAAAGCAGATCAACAAAATCTTCACTGTGACTCTGGAAGAATTGAGAAGGTGAGAGAGGCAGGAGAGATGTAGTATTAAGCAAACTGTTTCCAGCTTCCACTTCTTCTTCTCTCTCGCCCTCTCTCCCTCCATCTCAGCAAGAGTTTTAATATTGAAGGAGTCGACTGACTGAGGCCTTTGTTTCTGTACTGTAGAGCGGAGAGAGAGAAATGAGAGCGGAGAGAATGAAAGAGAGGGGAGAGAGGTGGAGAAAGGGAAAGATTAGATAGAGAGGAAGCGAGAGAGAGGGAGAGAGAGAGAGAGAGAGAAAGGATGAGCAGGGACTAGAGAGAAAGAAAAGTGAGGGAGAGGGAAAGAGAGGGTAAGAGATAGAGAAAGATAGAGAGAGAGGGAAGAAAAGAGAAAGAGATTAGCGAGAGAGAGAGAGAGAGAGAGAGAGAGAGAAGGAAATAAGCTTTTCATCGTTTCATAGTGGGTAGATTACATTACGCTTAACCCCAGTTTTGAAAGCCTTTAAGTTGTTCTTGTGCTAAACTCACTCACTTTCACTGCTCATTACCGAAGCGGGACAGAAATAACAAGGCGAGATGTGGAATTTTAGAATGTCTTGAAATGAAATTTGGGGCCAGATTTTCAGGTGTTTTTCCTTTTTTTGTCTTTTTTTTTTTTTTTTGCAGATTTGTTTGTGCCTTTTACCTAGATAAAGTTTTCAGGAGATATTTTTGCTCTCTTTTTCAGAATTAATCAATCCCTCCAGGATTTTATGGGCTTTTTTTGTGATTGTTGTGGCCTAAAATGCCTGACTTTGTGGCAGCTTTACAACAAATGGCGATGAAATTTGTGGTGTTTTAAGTTGCAATAAAGCTGTGGGAGCAAGTCAAAGTTGCGGAAACCAGTCCGATTTTGTCCCCCTTTATAATGATTCTTTAACAATTAATTAAAATGAAGGGAACAAAACTAGTATTATTTTTACTAAGCATTATCATTTAGTTATTTCTGAAGGGAATTTGAGGCATTTTTATCACACACATTTTTATCACACACATCTTCTAAACGTAACAAGGAAGGGAGTTCGCTGACGTATGGTTCAATGTTTCGCAGGAAACAACAATGATCGGTCAAAAATGACAGAAAAGTTGCAGTAATTGGTCAAAATTGCATGGTAGTAGGTAGTAAGTTGCGGGAATTGGCAGAATTTGCGTTAAAAGTTGCGATTGCAACATCGCAAAATCTGATTAAGAGAAAGTGTTCATGGGTAAAAAAATTACTCTGAAAATTTACTCTGTATTCTGAATTAGAACATTTTTTGTTCTTTTGAGGATTTTGTTTTGCGATTTTGTCCAAATATTTTGCAGATTTTTACCTCTTTTAAAAAAAAAAAACTTTTTCTCATTGAGTACTTTTTTACTCCTCTTCTAGTCGTTGTGAATAAGCATGAACGGAAGCTAATGCCGACTTTTCATTGACAAAGCACAGCTCTCTATCTGTCTTTCTGTTTCTTCCTAATTAGCCACATTCATGCCGCTTGGCCCGTTTGTGATTGTGCAGCACAGTTCAGATCCTCACTCTTTCATTCTAGACGCTGATGAACACACAATGACGAGGCAGTACACCGTCGCTCTGGGTTGTTCTGCCCAGCCTGGTTTCACACACACACACACAAGCCGGCATTCACCCAACGAGAGACAAACCGGCGCCTTCCGCTCGGCAAATTAGCATCACAAAATCCCCTGTTCTCTGCCTATTAATAATGCAATTATTATTCTCTCTTTCTCTCTCTCTCTATTGTGTGCCATGTGGTTTGAGCCGCACCTGGGCGCTAAGCGGATGCCCTCGCGCTTAAAGCTGGGTCTGTAAATAAAATAAAAGTTGAAATGAACATTAACTAGTGCATTATGCTTGATTCATATTCATTTAATAAAACATTAGGAAACATGATTGAAATCATATAAAAAAATTTAAAGCCCTCAGCATCGGACCGATATTTGATGAGGCATTTATTGTACGCCAGAAAGGTTGTGCTTATGCCAGGCATGTACAAAGTCTGAGGTGGGATTTTATACGGCCCATGCATTGTGTCTTAAAATGCATGGACAAAAGTCTGAGCACGCAGTAGAACGTTCGCGGCAAAATCTCGTCTTTACGCCCTCAACTGGAAGTGAGCGATCATTTGTCATTGTGAACACAGCACAGCAGACAGTGCACCACAACAAAATGTGACCTCTGGATTTGACCCTTCCGTGAAGGAGCAGTGGGCAGACATGGGCAGCGACGGTACCTTGCTCATGAACCGTTACGCTACCAACTGCCCCGAGCTTTACCTACATGTGCTCAAAGTGCTCCGCCCTTGCTCGAGACGATTATGTGCTGCTAACTTCAGACAGTATCCTAGTCTAAGGCTACGTTCACACTGCCATGCTGAAGTGACTCAAGATCTGATCTTTTCCGGGCTGTGTGGACACGCAAATCTGATCTTTTCAAATCAGATTTGTGTCACTTTCATATGTGGTACTAAATCTCATACGTATCCGATTCGCGGCCATGCGACCTGAATGTGAATGTTCAGATCTGAATTCATGTGCCTTTTTGCTTATACGCATGCGCTGACCTCATCAGCCTGCACCGGCAGCGCGGGAAGGTGAAAATGGAGGAGAGCTGCGATAACAGTCAGTGGAAGGATGGAGACGTTGGGGATTTAATTGACTTATGTACAGCTGATTCACTGTTTGTCGTCTTCCAGAGCAAAGTGCGATACATGCGTGAGCTACTAACGCCTCCATTTTTAATGCCATGTGTTGTCCCACAGATATGACGTTTTTTGTTGTTGGTGACGTAGTTGACCCGTGTAAAAACGTATCAATGTGCGCATGCGTGACGTTTTGGAGGGCCGATGCGTTCACATTACAGTCAGATACAGGTCACTTGTAGTTATGAATGTAAACTGTCAAGATAGACAAATCCGATTTGAGCAAAAAATCGGAATTGAACGATGTGGCTGGCAGTGTGAACGTAGCCTAATTGTATCCGGTAATGTTCACTTAATCCTTTCATTTTGCATGGATTGCGCCACTAACATCTGATTATTTCAAATAACTTATTCACTTAAATTTCTTTTTTCAAAATAAGAAAAAGAGAAATTATGACATTTAGAGAAACGTTTATTAAAAAAAAAAGTGTTCCTCTTAGTCTACAACCTTTAATAATAGGGATGCACGATTTGGGAAATATTGGCTGATGCCGATATCTGATATTTTCATCTTTATATGTGCCAATAACAAAGTTCCACTGCTCGCTGAGAATTCTGACCCAAAGGTAGCGCCATAACTCTGACATTTCTAACACAGTGCCAAGTCAAGTGAGCGTGATAGCAGAGTGTAGCTAGGTCGGAGCATTTCGAGCGTACTGCACAACATTGCAGTCACTTCCTGCCAAATAGGGTGCGTGAGACACTCCATGTGCACTACCTAGAGCGAAGAGAGCCGGTAAGCTACAAGAAAGACACTTAACGTCACTTTCTTACCGTGTTTATTGCGTTTGTTCTGTGTTCATTGTATTGCTTGTTGCACCTTTTGTCCTGTTGAATGTAATGTTCAGTGTTACTATATGTTGCACCAGGGCCATGGGGAAACGCTGTCTCATCACACTTTGTACATGTATAAAGCGACTGATGACAATAAAGTATCTTGAACACTTGAACCTTGAACCCCGACTGTTTCCTGAGATGCATACTACTGCATAGAAAAGTATGGTAAGAGCGCCTTAACTACCATACTAGTAAGTGTGGCAGGAGGCGGCTTGGGACGCAGCCCATGTGTAAGTTCACATTCACTAAGTGAGGCAAACACGCAGTTTACTTACTTTAAAGAAAAAGTGTCTGCCGGCAGAGTTAAGTGCTTAAACTACTGTTAAAATATCTACAAAACTTAAATGGTAGTCATATGTTTTAAGAATACTGTTTTATTAAAAGACTGGATACAGAATTTTTCATATTGAAACTGTTTCTAACCTCCTGCACATCCAGTGTAAAAGTCAACTTCCACTTTTGTAGGTAATACTGCATGCAAACTGTCTCTCCTCTACTTCTATTTCTAGTTCTAGTTTAAAGTTTATATTTAATACTCCATTCCTAGTTTAAAATGTATATTTAGTATTCTATTTATATATTGTTTGTTCTTTATTTCTTGTTGCACTGTGAAATCTGGAGCCACATCGTCTCGTCTCTCTGTATATCTGTACAGTATGTAGCAGAGATGACAGTAAAGTTTACTCTGACTTTGACTTTGACTTTAAAGACAAGAGATTTTGCTCATGAACGTTCCACTGCGTGCTCAGAATTTTGACACAAAATAACGGCATACATTTTAAGATGGAAGTCGCAGGGCCGTATAAACTTTGGTCTTTGGACATGCCTGGCATAAGCACAACGTTTGTGACGTACAATAAATGCGTCACAAAAAATTGGCAGAAAATAGTGCGCAAATAGTGCGCATCGGTCCGATGGCGAGATGAAAAGCATTTCGAAATGATTCCGATATTGTCGTGCATCCCTATTTAACAGCGTGTAAAATACATCTATTACATTTATCATGAAGGAATATATGGAATAGGATTTTTATTTTTCTGTTTGGGAGTTTTATGCGCTTCGTGATTCTGCGAATGGGAGCGAGTGAAAGAGGCCCAATTTTGGGAACTAGTGGACACGTCGGGAGAGTGTGAGGAGTTGGGAGAGAGAGAGAGAGCAAGAGAGAGAGAGAGAGAGAGAGAGATGTGAAGCGACAGATGAAACAGACATCTGAACTCCAGAATGATGACAGCCATCCCATGTAGCCACACCAGCCTCCCTCTGGCCATCTGTCGCTCGCTCTTTCTCTCTTTCTCTCTCTCTCTCTCTCTCTCTCTCTCTCTTTCTCTTCCTACTTCTCTCTCTCTGTCGGCATCTCCTTCATTCCTTCACTCTGTCCTCTCTCCCCGTTCTTCCCTCCGTGGCAAGGCGAATGCACTCAGAGTAGCAACAGACAGGAGAAGACAAACACTAAGAGAGAGCAGAACAAGAAGAGACGCTCGTTAACGCTCCCTCGTTCTCAAATGAGTGAAAAACGAGAGAACACGTCTCACCCTCCATCCGGAAAGTTCCGCCTCGCTCTCGTGAGGCTCGTCCCTTGGGAGCGAGTGTGTCGGCGAGAGTAAGGAGGAGAAGGAGGAGTGATTGTGTACCTCTCTCTCTCTCTTTCTCTCTCTCTCTCCTCTCAGTGTCATTCCCTGCCCTTGGGAGTCTCGTCACACATACACACTTTCACATACACTCAGTCACACATGAACACACACATGCATACACTCTCATCATTACATACACACACACACACTTTCACACACACTCAGGGTCCATGAGATCAAACCCAAGCGATCTCTCTGATATGAGCAGATTAAACATGGCAGCATCGGATCAAAGCGCATGTGAGACGCTCCAGGACTTATTAGCACACCACTGCTCAACATGTGTGTGTGTGTGTGTGTTCCTGTGTGTGTGCGTGTGTGGGCAGAAGCATGAACGATTTTCCCACAAAGCACCATAAAGATGTTCTGCTAAGAACTACAAATGCTTAGTCATGATTACGCCTGTGTCATTTCACGCCATGATATCATTGCTCCGTTACGTAAGTGTAGTTTGCAGTATCTCACACACACACAAACACACACACACACATGAATATGCGCACACTTATATAGTTCAATACAGTGGGACTTGTGTGTTGCATTTGGATCTCAGGCAGAGCTCATCCTCTCTTTCTTTGAGTGTGTGTGTGTGTGTGTGTATGTCTATGTGTGTGTGTGTGTGTGAGAGAGAGAGAGTGTTTAGCTCCATCCCTGTGCGGGAACCTTGTCTGATCCGGTTACTGTGGCAACAGAGCCCAGTTTGTCTCGGGTTCCTGGATGGGTCCCTTTCTCTCATTCACACATACACACACACACACACACACACAGGTATAAGTGTGCTTAAGACTGTAGGTATGTTCTGGCTGTGTGTGTGTGTGTGTGTTTATTGTTACAGGTCAATATGAAGTGGGATATGATAGTTCACCTTCTTTACATCCTGTTCTCTTCTCATCTCTCTCTTTCTCTCATTTTCTCCCTCTTCTTTTTGTTTCGTATCCTTCTCTTCTTTTGTTTTCTTTACCCTTTCAATCCTCCTTTTATCTCATCTGTTTCATCCGTCTTATCTCTGTTCTTTCCTTTCTTACTCCTTCGTCTGTCCTCCTTTTTCCTCCTTGAGTCCTCCTCTCCTACTTTCACTTCCTTCAATCCTCTCTTCTCTCTCGTCCTTTTCTCTTCTTCCCGCTCCTGTCCTCTCATCCTTTCCTGTCCACCTTCAATCCTCCCCACTCCTCTTCTCCTCTCTTTTTCTTCAATCCTCCTCTCCTCTCCTCTCCTCTCCTGTTCTCTTCTTTCTCAGTCCACCTCTTCTCCTTCCATACTTCAATCAGTCCCCGTTTCTTCCTTCCTTCTTTCCTACTTCCCTCTCCTGTCCTCTCCTCCTTTAAGCTCCCTTTCCGCTCCACCTTCAGTCCTCCTCTCGCCTACCTCTTCAGTCATCCTGTCTTCCTTTTAATCCTCTTCCTCTTCTCTCATCCTTCAGTATCTCTTTACTCTCCTCTCCTGCTTCAACCCTTCTCTCCCTTATTCTTTTTATTCTCCACTTCTCTCTTCTGCCCCTCTCAGCTTTACTGGGTTACATTTTGGAAAGCAGGGAACAGAAATTTAGAACTTGTCATGTTCCTGCAGCATGCTGCCTGTCAGTGGAGGAAATGTGCAGTGTGTGCATGTGTGTGTGTGTGTTTCTATTAGTGAAGAACATGAACCTCAGTACCATGTGATCCATCACACTCTTGTGTAAACTGAGACTGAAATCAACATCAAGGAGTAAATTGAGATTAAGGTTGTGTGTTAACGGTGTATGTGTGTTGCGTGGAACTGATAGATGAGACTTGTGTGTTTTGTTGTCTGACCCAAACCATAGAGAACACATACAGTGGTGCCTGTTCTGTTACAACACACCCCCCTTTCCTGTGTGTGTGTGTGTGTGTGTGTGTGTGTCCGTCCCAGGAGGGTGTCATTACACGGTCAGTGTGTGATGGCATCTGGTATCTTAACCTGACACAAAGGTCAAAGAAGTAGACACGAGAGGGAATGGGGAGTTTGTGTGTGTGAGTGTGTGTGTTCATGTATTTATCGCATTGTGGGGAGCTTTTTGTCCCCTAAAATCACTTTTATCTGTTTTTTTGGGCTTTGTGGGAACATTTGAGAGGAGAAATGACTTTATAGAAAATGTGCTTGTTTTATTTGAGAAACTAAAAGAGGTAAAAGATGTGCTTATGGTTAATGAGGTTAAGGTTAGGATTAGGATTAGGTGTAGGTGTAAAATTATATACATCTAGTCATTATGGGAGTCTATGGAAAGACCTCACAAAGATAGTAATACAAAGACTGTGTGTGTGTGTGTGTGTGTGTGTGCGTGCGTGTTTCACATGTGTGTAAGAGAGACTTAAATAGTGACATCCAAATAGCCGTGGAATAGAAAGGCCCAGTCTAACATTCACACACACACACACACACACACTTTGTACTTGAGGGATGTGGACTCTAACTGTGACCTCTAAGAACTGGCAGGTCAGTGACTACCGAGCAAACCTCACAGGAAGAAAAACTTAAATATAAAAAATAAAACAATTCAAATAGAGATAAAAATACAAAATTAAGAACATGTAAAAATATATAACATCATCAGAAGCATATTTACCCATTATTTCATGTACATGTTTCTACATTATTTACAAACTGCCTTCCAATTATTTTTTAATTTTTAATACCACTCCTTTGGCAGTAATATAAGATTTCCATTTGGGTTTCGGCATGAGTTTTAATATTCATATTTCCTTTAGAGGGCTGAGAGAGAGAGGGAAAAAAAAACTGGAGGAGTGTGTGTGTGTGTGTGTGTCTAGCGCCCCCACCCTGCCCCCAGCGTGGTGTGGTCAGCGGGGCAGGTTCATTACCTCGCCCCCATGGGGCAGTCAGACGGTGAGCCGGTCTGTCACTCTCTCACTAAAGCCTGGTCTCAGACCAGCTATGTGCGTCATTTTTGCTTTATTAGTGAATCTTGACTCCTGTTCCTTGATCTGTGAGCGTCAGTGTAGCGTTACACGGCCAAACAATGACATCATACCACAATACTAGGATTAGGTTGGGATTTGGAGATACATTTATATCTAATATTTAAGAATCCTTCATGTGAAATGTATATTTTAAGAATTTCCTAAGATCTGGAATATCTTGTGGTGAAATTCTCCTGAATATAATATTAGACTTTTTAATACATATTTTACTGGGCTTTGGGGCTTTACACGAAGCCCTGTGAATATTAATATACATATTAAAAATATTATTATTTTAAATCAAACTGTAAGATTTCATATGAATACTAACATATGTTTAATCGATTTTTTAAAAAATATATTTCAACAGATTTTCCACATGAGTGATTGTTGCATTGGTCTTGGGAATAAAGGTAATACATTTAATACGAGTGAAATGCCTAAATAAAGAGCAACTAACAAGTGGAAAAGTTTTGCACTCTTAGTGTGAAAAAATAGGAAAGAAAGTAAAAGAAAATCTTTTTAAATAAAATTTTTTACAACATTTTTGTACCAATTTATCTCTCCTGTCCTGGGCTGCCTCGTCTTTGTGCGCTTCCACGACGACGCTCTCCTGCTTAGCAGCGTGGAGCTAATCCAACCAGACAGAGATGCGTTCAGAGTTCATCAGGCGCCCCGGAATAGAACGGCAGCTAAAGTTCAGGTGGCACGTGCAAATTTTCAGGGAACAAATACATGCTCCACTAGAAGCTGCTAAGCCTTCTCTTAGCAGTGGAAACGCTAATTGACTGTGACACGCAGTTCATATTGAGGTTGAGTCACATTTTTAAAACAAACATAGCTTTCGGTCGTTTTTTTCATGCTAATGATAACTGCTATGCCAATGCACTCTGTGTTGACTAAACCAGAGCCTATCCCGGGAACTTACGGGCACTACCCTGGGCAGGTGCCAACACACCTCAGGGGAGACACACTCACACAATCACACACATTCACACCTTACAGGGCCAATTTAGAGTTGCCAGTTAACCTATATTGCGTGCTTTCGGACTGTTGGAGGAAACAGGAGCACCCGGAGGAAACCCACGCGAAGACAAAAAGGCCTTTCAGTGCCGCCTGAGCAGCTCGCCTGTTTGAAGACCCCAGCACAATTGCAGGACATTAGTGTTAGCTAGCGGAGAGAAAAGAGAGGGAGAGGACGAAGAGTGAGAGAAGGAAAGGAAAATAGGCAGAAATGACAGTCTGGGAGGAGGGGGAGAAAGAGAGAGAGAGGGAGTGAGAGAGATGGGGTGAGAGGCTGGACAGATATATCAGACAGATCACAAATGACCTATGGGGAGTTGAAAAGAGACACTGCTAAGCCTGGGGAGAGAGAGAGAGAGAGATAGGAATAGAGAGAGCGATGGAGAGGATGATGGAGTGATAGAGAGAGAAAGATGAAAGGCTTGACTCTCGCTCTGTGGGCTGTAGACATGAGGGTCATCACGGGGTCGAGAGCGTACAGTTATTCGTGGCCAGTGCCGCTAATTCTGTCTCCACAGGCCTGTGTGTGTGTGTGTGTGTGTGTTCCGGCATTTATGCCGACCAAGAAATCTGCTGATCTTTGTGCATTCACATTTGTGTTTTCTGAAGAGGGTTAACATGAGCTAGTGTGTGTGTGTGTGTGTGTGTGTTTGAGAGAGAGAGAGAGAGGGAGAGAGAGTGTGTGTGTGTGTGTCGTGGGCATTGCATCCTCCCCTGTGGGTTTTGGAGTGTTGTCCTCGTTATTAAAGTCTCTAGGGGGCCAGTAGTGCGTCGGCCCCTAAAATAGCTCCACACTTCCACACTGCCATCCTCTTCTTCTTCTTCTTCTTCTCCCATTCTTCCAACACCACTCTCTTCTTCTTCTTCTCCTTCTTCAGCTCCTGCTGTCTATCCTGCTCAGATCCCATATCAGCATTAAGTGCTTAGTCCAGCTCCTCTTCCAATGGGGTTTGGCAGCTCCCACTTGCTGAGTCATGACAACGCTCGGGTCATACATTAAATAATTACATTTTACAATAATTACTTTAAAATTTATTACATAGAAAATGTACAACGTGTCACCAAAATATTTAAATTATATTTATGGAAATTTAGATGAATTCACATTCAATGAATGTATTTGGGGTGGCACGGTGGCGCAGTGGTTAGCGCTGCTGCCTCACAGCGAGAAGGTCCTGGGTTCGAACCCCGGGGACAGCCGTAGGGTCTTTCTGTGTGGAGTTTGCATGCTCTCCCCGTGTTCACGTGGGTTTCCTCTGGGCGCTCCGGTTTCTTTCCACAGTCCAAAGGCATGCACTCTAGGTTAATTGGCGACTCTAAATTGTCCCCGTAAGGTGTGAATGTGTGTGTGTGTGACCGTGTGAGTGTGTGCGCCCTGCGGTGTGTTGGCGCCTGCCCAGGGTTGTTCCCCGCCTTGTGCCCGAAAGTTCTCGGGATAGGCTCCGGTCCCCCTGTGACTCCAGTTGGGATTAAGCGGTTCAAATAATGAATGAATGAATGTATTTGTATAATGGTTTGTTTCTATGGAGAGGCTGAGTAGATACCTACTCTGGGAACGAAGAAATGTGAACAAAAACCTGAAAAACATCTGTGATAAATAATTTTTTTAATTTTTTTATCTTTCATTTATTTACTTCTCCATATGGTTTAGAAAGAGTTCATCATCATTTACACGTCACACTTTTGGTCCATCTGTACATTCCTCATACATCCTTCAGTCCATTATTTATGCTTTCATCTATCCATGCCTCCATCCATCCCTATAAGCATCCCTCATCCATCCACCCATCCATCGGTCCGTCCATCCATCCATCATCTGCTGATCTATTCCTCCATCACCTCATTTTGATCTACGCTTTGTTTCATTTTTTTACTTCATAAACCCTACGCACAACACTCCCCCCCCCCAGCCTTGTCGTCTGTCTCTCGGTGTTGCGTTCACTAATAACACTGGCAGATTGATTTCCGCGCTGCGTCTCTTTAATGGTGTCTGAGTGTTTCTGCGGGCGTTCGTTCACTCTTCCTCCGGCCCGAGTCGTTTCTCCTGTCACAGTCAGGGAGACGGCGCGTGAAGAATACAGGGCCGCAGGGGGAAAGGGAAAGGGAACGATTTCTTGTTTTTCTTTCTGTAACCATAGAGAAGAACTGACGCCGGTCTCACCGCCATCTCCTCTCCCGGGGGGTTCGAACGTTCTTCACCGTCACTGATTAAAGAGAAACGGAGGAAAATAAGCCACCCAGGCTCTTTGGAGTACTGCACACTTGAGTTCAAACGATAAACCCGTGGCCTTCCGCCATGTGCTAAGCCCAGAACAGAACGCAATGCGCATAATGCAGAGTTTTGTAGAATACCATGGTCAAGTTTGCAGTGTTTCTAACAAGTGCTAATTAACTGCTCTGGCTTTTTATACCCTTAATGTGAAGTTGTCTTACTTCCAACACTGCATCTACTGTGAAACAGAAAAGAACACAATGTACTAAATGTGAAAATATAAAATGAAAATGAACAAAAATTGACTTTCAAAACCTCTACTCAACATAATTTTACCCATTATGATCAAGTTCTGCAGTGGTAGTGCCTGGGACAGAAGCAGTTGAAAACCCCTGAATTATATTATGACATTGCTTGGTGATTTTCTGGCTACGGCATAACATTTCATGTTAAAAGTAATCATATTGAATCGTGACACCAGTGAAGGTTCACAGCTCTAGTCTACAGAATAAGTAATCAATCGTAATCAAGCTGAAATGTTCAGTTAATCGTTGTATTGATTTGAAGTCATATCCCGCAGCTATTTGGTAGATATCACTTTCATCACAAAAATTAAACACGACTGTTTATTAATATGAACTTAAATGCCACACTTTTAATCCATCTATACATCCCTCATCCATCCATCTATCAATGCCTCCACCCATCTCTCCATCCATCTTTTCATCCCTCCTTTATGCATGTATCCATCATCCCCTCCCTTTATCCCTCCTTCTATCCATGAATCCATCATCCCTCCATTCATCTATCTGTCATGAATCCATCCATTTTGTCATCCATCCATCCATTCCTCCCCCCTACCGTCCATCCATCCATCGATCCATTCTCCTAATGATCTATTCCTCCAGCATGTCGTTTTGACCTATGCTTTGTTTAATTTTTTTAAGTTCACCTGTTCAATGATCAGAAGATCACAGGTTCAAATCCAGGGCGGGTAAAGTTACCACTGAGGTACTCATGAGCAAGGTACCGTCCCCAAGCACTGCTCCCTGGGCGCTTGTTAGCTGCCCACTGCTCCTTCATGGATGGGTAAAATGAAGAGGTCACATTTTGTTGTGGTTCACTGCGTGCTGTGCTGTGTTCACAATGACAAATAATCACTCACTTTCATATTCTCTCTTTTCCTGTAGGATCAACCCAAATTCTGTAAAATGAAGAGAAGGAGAAAATATATGGGAGAGAGAGAGAGAGAAAGAGTGAATGGGGGGGTAGGGGGTGATGAACATGCTCCTGATGGAGAAAATAAAAGAGATAAGATGGGAAAGAGATGATGTGTGGCGAAAAGGGAAAAGATATAGCTGGCTAAAAGCTTGAGTGAGTTAGAGAGATTGGAAAACAAATTGTCCGTACAGGAGGAGGAGAGATGAGAACGGGAGAGATTTAGTGCGAGAGACTGAAGTTGTAACTACACATGTTCAGAAGGATGATTGGTGGACTGTGTGGCATAGATTGTGTATTTATGTAGGCATTGTAATATTGTTCTTCCTAAAGCAGATCTAATAAGTGATCTGACTGTCAATGACTATCGTTGATGTACAGACCTTTAGTACTTTGTTACTTTATTTAAGTATTATTTTGAGTACCCTGTACATAAACTGTCATTTTTCAATATTCAATATATCTCCTATAATATATCTAATAATATATCTCCTATATATATCTTGACTCCTATTCTAATTAAAGTAATGGAACTTTTACTTCACTACATTCCTACAGTCATTACACAGTAGAATTTCCCAGATTTTGTCTACAGTGTTCTTTTGGAGCCTGATCAACCTTCAGGCTTTGATGGATCTGATGCTGCAATATCCTAAACCTTGAATTGGCACAACTGGTCAAAACTAGTTATGGTTCCTCTGTGCCCAACATGGTGGTGATTTGTGGTCCAGTCTGGTCCTCGTCATTTTTGGCATCAACAAGCTTATTGGCATCAGATTTTTGGGCAAGCACTTCTTTCATTTGCACTTAAGCACTCAAAATAACACTTAAGCACAGCAGGAAATAAACATGGCACAATACCACTTTTTAAAATGCCTGATACCGATACTGATACTGTACATTTGGATATCTGCTGATACAATACAAACCTTTTAGTCTTTTTAAAACAGAAAACAGAAAATAATGTTTTTAAAAAATGTCTGAATACATGACTGAGATTATTTTGTTATGCATAAGGAAATAGTTGACTTAAATACTGTTTTCCTAACTAAAACAATGTAATAATTATACTAAATAATTTATTATTAAAATTACATCACAAAAATTATTCGTTTAAACAAAGCTCTGTAATTTTGTGACAGTCCCTAATCCTGCAGCGCTAAAACATTCAGGAACACAGAGATTGCCAGCCAGAGCTGGCGTCATTAAGGAAATTAAACAGTATAATTGTGTTATTTGCTTTTGGGGTTTTAGTGTGTTGCGTTGCTTGTATGCATATTGTCATATCAATATGTACGAATAAGCGTGAATGTCGAACAATAAACCAGCTTTACCGCAGCGACACTTCCCATGCATAACGGACTGTCTGTGCATTTACAGATCGGCTCCATAGATCTGCCCAATGCCACGATACCCGTTCCACGTATTGTATCGTTCCACGTGCCATTGCTAGTAAAAAATCACCAGTGCTCTAGGACTTACTGTAAGTGAGAGTGTGTAAGTGTAACTGTGTTTAAGTATTTTTGAGTCTTTTGGAGCTGGACTGAGAATTATCAATATGAGCAACTTTCACTCTCTACTTCATTACAGTTATAATGTTTTTTGGAAAAAATGTAAGCGTATAACTTTACAAATTTGAGTTGAATTTTAAGTGTGTTTTGTAATATCACTGCAAAAAATGCCTTTTTAAAATTAAACATTTTTTACTATTTTTGGGAAAAAAATACTTATTTCAAGCGAAATTATCTGCCAGTGCAGCAAGAAAATTGTACTTGCTAAGATTTCTTAAAACAAGAAAAAAAATACTCAAAGACTAAGCATACACAACTTAAATTAAGCAGAATATACTAGTTTTTTCTCCAATTCTCTTGAAACAAGTAAAAATATACTTACAGTCTACCTGTTAACACAACTCCTTTACCAATGTAGGTTGTTTTAAGAAAAAAACTGCTCAAAATTAGTTGTATTACCTAGGTAGGATAACTCAAGATACATTTTCTTGAAACAAGTCAAATAATCTAAACAATATTGAGTCTTACCAAGAAAATAAATCCAAAAAATGGTGTAACAAGATTAAAATGCTGAATTCAAGTCAATTACACTTGTACAGATTTTTATTTTTTGCAGTGATACTAACCTTTACTAAAAACAAAATGCCTTCAACACTTAAGTATTGTTCATACATCATACAGATACTCAGTAATTTTACTCAATTTGGGTTCTAATGGGGAATCTTTGACTGATATTGGAATCATTCAATCTCTTTAACTTGAGCATGGATTTTAGATCTTCAATCTACATTTAACCCTGTTCTCCTTAACTCTGGCTCCTGCACGTGGTTCGAGCGCATCAGCATTATGGTGATCTTGCTGAACTGTGTGACTCTGGGAATGTACCAGCCCTGTGAGAACATCAACTGCACCTCTGACCGCTGTCAGATCTTACAGGTCAGTGCCCTCACACTTTTCACTCCTACACATAAAACCCTCAGCCATTTTCCTGTTTTTACAGGCTCTGCTCAGGTCATGAATTCTTGATTCTGGCATTTATGAAGGTTATTTGATGGTTATTTATTTATGAGGAGAATCCAAGAGCAACTTACCATGATATAAACTCAAACATATTTAGAAGCCACATCTAGAACAAGCCCAAACCTCCACTAAAGTTTGCTAACCAATGATAATTTCCCATAATGCATCTTTGGGAATATTGCATTTACCATTAGAATTGTGATATTAGAATTAGCATTGGCATAACAAGATGATATTTATGATAAGACTATTGAAATACAGTATCACTAGATTGTTGATGGTTAATCTGTCACTAGCTAGCATAATCTCTGCTAACCTGGTCTGTTTTTCACTAAAGTGTTAATGGAATTTACAGTGTTATGAGAAAACTGTTATTGTCTGATCAATTTAAAATAATTTATTTTTATATATTCAGTCTAATTTGTTCATATTCGGATCTTACCTTTAAATTCCAGTACTCCGAAACTCAAATTACTTATACTCCAAATGCTGTTTAATTTTTAAATATTTTTCTTCTAAATGTAAAGCACGTTGGGATGCATTTCTATGGATAGGAGGTCAGTTTATTACATGTGGGTTTTTGCTCTTGACCCCAACTTTAACCTCATCATTTGTTGTGCCTCTTACATATATGAAGGTGCATGAACACCTTTGATTTTTAAGGGCCTGTTTACAGGTATGTTGATATTTTTAATAAATGCGTACTTTTTTACATGCTTGGGAAGATTTTTCAAAATGCTGGATTCCGTGGATACACGTAAACGAGCAAAACGCAGTTTTCTTAAAACGACGTGCCTTTAAGGGCTTGTGTCCACCAAGTTCTTGACTGCGTATGTCCCGCCACTTCCTCAATTTTGATTGGCTAGCAAGAGAGAAGTGACATGGACAAGCCCAGGGCTGTTCTAATAGTTTACAGATTTCAACTTGAAGTGCTCTGGACACTGCAGTAAAAAAAAGAACTCCACCGACGTCTTTTTTTTCCCACTGAAGGCGCTTAGCACTCTGAATACTGAAGTTTGTTGGATTTGTATTAGACACATCCAGCGCAAAAATGGTGTTTGGTGGAGACAAATACCTTAAATTTCTGACAAGTGATTATAGTAACCATGAAGAAGTCTACTGTATCGGGATCCTGACGGGGAAAAAACATGACTCAACCAAGTGGTAAACATTTGAGTTTTGAATCATTTTGTGTTCCAGTGTGTACAGAGATCATTTTGTTTTACAGAATGTCATGTAAATGCAATTTTAAAAATATACATATGAAAATGTTTTTGTAAAAATAACCACGTATACAGGTGAATGTCATGTAAACGCAAGAATATTAAAAAAAGTATTTTAAAAAATGTTTATAAAGAAATGTTAATGTCTAAACACCCCTTAATTTCACAATCAAAGACTTAACGCTGAAATATCCGTAAAACGATGTGTGTGTCCAAAACTATGGTGATGAAGTGTTGACAGGTGGTTTCTGTCCATGTTGCTGAATCGTTGAGAGATGAGCGCTCTGCATGGTACTGATCCACAGTCGCCAAATTCTTCCCAACACTAGGCAAAACTCCTCAATCAGATCTACCTCAAGTCAGTGGCCACCCTTCATGTAGTGGTCAGTAGAGAGATGTTTGGAATGTGATGGCCCTTATTGCGGGTCATTAGGCTCACGCTTTGTCCGAAAATCTGTCTCATTTCGTCGGACGATGAGCTTTAGACGTCTCTTTCTCTCTGTGTCTTTGTCCTTCTAATGAGCTGCTGTTGTGCCTCTGAGACCCAGGCCTCTAGACAGATGTGCTGGAATTGCGCTGACCATGGGGATGAATGCCCTTTATCCGCGTGACAGCTGGGGAAGCAAGTGCTCCTCTAAAACTCCCATAATGATCTCACAAGATTCCTTACATGCACCCTGGAAGAGAGCCGGCCGTCCCAAGTGCATGGGCGGGCTTGTTAAGTAAGCGTGAGTGTGTAAGTGTGTGTGAGGGTCTCACAGCGTAGGACATTTATCCAAAGTCTTTCCATCCCCTATATGATCACTCTATCCTTCAGACTCCAGGAAATAAGCCGCTCAAGTTCTCTTCATGTAGCATGAGCCTCTTACGTATGTGGACGTGTGGGAACGAAGTTGGACATCCTTCTTCTTTTCCCTTTCACGCTCGGCATCAAAAGGCATGAAAATGACAAAGAATGAGGGGAGATGCTCTTCTGAAAAGTGATAACTGCTATGATCTCTCTCTCTCTCTCTCTCTCTCTCTCTCTCTCCCTCTCTCTAAATGTATTTATTATTTTTGTCTTTCTCTTCTTTCCTCTTTTCCTTTACCTGACCCATCTTTTTGTTCTGTAGCTCTTTTTTTCACTAGCTTTCCTTCCTTCTTTCATTTTTTCTATCGTTCTTTTACTCTCTTACCTCTACTTTTCCCTTTATTTGTTTCTGTTTTACTGCCTCTCCCAGTCTTCTTCTCTTCTGTGCCCTTCTCTTCTCTTTTTTTCTCTTCTCTGCCTTTGTCTTTTTTTTTTTTTTCTTTTCTGCTCTTCTCTTCTATTTTCTTCTCTTCTTTTCTCTTGTTTTTTCTTCTCTTCTTTGACCTTCCTTCTCTTCTCTCATTTCTTCTCTTTTCTCTTCTCTTCTGTATTCTTCTGTTCTCTTCTCATCTCTTCTCTTCTCTTCCTTTCTCTTTCCTTCTGTGCCCATATCTTCTCTTCTTTTATTCTCTCTTTCCTTCTCTTCTCTTCTCTTTTTTCTCTTTTCTTCTGTGCCCCTCTCTTTCCTTCTCTTCTTTTCTCTTTCCTTCTCGTCTTTTTTTCTTCTCTGCCCTACTCTTCTCTCTCTCTCTCTCTCTCTCTCTCTCTCTCCCTTCCTATCTTTCTCTCTATTTTGTTCTCTTCCTCTCTCGCTCTGCCTATGGTGTGCTATAGTGGGCCATATGTCAGGTGTGTGTGTGTGTGTGCTGCGTGCTATTGGCTGGTGTTAGAGGAAGTGGCCGCTGTGTGTGTGTGAATGTCTTCTGCTCTTGTAGGGGGCTGAAATCAGTGCTGGTCCTCCCACCTGCACACACACGTTAACTGGCACTGATCCAAATTGGCATTTCAGTGGGCTCACTGGTGGGGCAGCGGCTGCCACACACACACCCACACACACACACACATAGGGCCTCAGCACTAAGGAAAATAAAGTCTGGGCTCAGTTTACATGCTCAAGAGTGGAGATTGGAACAGTTTAATGAGACAATGGTGGTGCAGGTTTTGAAGGAGTGTTTGTGTGTGTGTGTGTGTGTGTGTGTTCATCAGCAACTCGTATCTTTGTAATTATCTCTGCAGGAGAATAACACAATAAACAGTTGAAGGGCTCTCTGAGCTCATCTCGTCTCGACTTTGGCCATTGTGGGGAACAAAGCGTGTGTTGATGGTGATCAGAGTTTGAGTCGGCAGCTCATTTTCCCCCTTAAACTGCACGGGGTCATGGGGCAATTATGAGCCCCGTTAACATCCCATATGCTCGTCCTCCTTCTCTCCGTGTATTACCACTCGTTTGCCTGACTGATTCATTCTGTAAGTTAATGTTATTATTACGAACTAAACTTCACTCTCTCTCTCTCTCTCTCTCTCTCTCTCTCTCTCTCTTACTCTCTCTCTCTCTTCCTCTCTTTTCACTCTGTCTCTCAGTAACTCACCTTTTCTTCCCTCTCTCTGTTTCCTCTTTCTCTTCTCTCTCTTTCTCTCTCTCCCTCTGTACCTCTCTGTTTCTTTTTCTTCCTCCATATTTACACGTGATGTTTTATGGGATTTTTGATCCATAGAGGCCTTTAATCATTTGAACCTCAAACCACAAAGTGACTTCTTCTTCCTCTTCTTCTCTATCTCTATCTCTCTATCTCTCTGTTTCTCTGTTTCTGTCTCTCTCCTCGTGCAGGCGTTTGATGCGTTTATCTACATCTTCTTTGCACTGGAGATGGTGGTGAAGATGGTGGCTCTGGGGATCTTCGGCCGTCGCTGTTATCTTGGCGATACTTGGAACAGGCTGGACTTCTTCATCGTCATGGCAGGGTAAGTTCTTCTTCTCTTTCTTTTTCTTTTTCTCTTCTCTTTTTGTCTCATCTCTTCTTCCCAGTGTTCTTCCCTTCCCTTTTTTCTATTCTTTACTTCTTCATCATCTTCATTTCTCTCTTTTCTCTCTTTTTTCTGTTATTTTCTTCTCTTTGTTCTTCTCTTCTTTTTTTCTGTTCTCTTCTCTTTTCTCTTCTCTTCCTTATTCTTGTTCTGTTTTCTTGTTTTCTTCATCTCTTTTCCTCTCAGTCATTTCCCTCTCATCATCTGCTCTTTTATCTGCTTCTTGTACTCTTTCCTTCTTCCCTATTCTTCTCTTATTTTTTTCGTTTCTTCTCATTTCTTCATTCTGCTCATCTCTACTTCATTCTGCTTTCTACACACTTTTCAACTATCCTTCTGTAGTATTTTGTATTTTCTACAATCTTTTCTATTCTTCTCAGCTCTCTTCAGCAGTGTTTGTGTGTGTGTGTGTGTGTTCATGTATTTATCACATTGTAGGGACCTTTTGTCCCCTAAAATCACTTTTATCTGTTTTTTTTGGGCTTTGTGGGGACATTTGAGAGGTCCCCATGAGGAGAAATGACTTCATAGAAAGTGTGCTTGTTTTATTTGAGCACCTAAATAAGGTTGGGGTTAGGATTAGGTGTAGGTGTAAAATTTTGTACTTTAGTCATTATGGGAGTCTATGCAGGGACCTCACAAAGATAGTAATACATAGACTGTGTGTGTGTGTGTGTGTGTGTGTGTGTGTGTGTGTGTGTGTGTGTGTGTGTGTGTGTGTGTGCGCGTGTGTTAATCTCGCCTCTAATCCCCATGTATTGTTGAAGCAGAAGTCAGCAGGCGTCTCTTAGACTGCAGGCCGAGATGAGATTACATGCCACTTCTCAGCAGTTCTTACACTCACACACACACACGCACACACACGCACACACACACACAGCAGCAGCAGCAGCAGCAGCCCCGGTAGGCACATGAAAGCGAGGCAGATGAAGGGAGAGCAGTGGAAAGAGGGCGGCAGAAGCAGGAGAGAACAATTAGAGAGAAGCAGTGAGATAATTACTCCAGCAAACAGAGAGAGAGAGAGAGAGAGAGAGAGAGAGAGAGAGAGAGAGAGATGTGCAGGGAAACAGCTGTGTGGAATTCAACCTCATAGTTAGTCTCTCACTCAGATTTGAATTATTTCTCGTTCTTTTTTTCATCTTCCAAATTAAAGGAGTGAGACGGATTGATATAGAGGTGGGGGGGGTGAAGAGATGAGAAGAGTGAGAAAGAAAGAAAATGAGAGCGAGATGGAGAGAAGAAAGAAATTGAGAGGGAAAAAAGGGAGAAAGAAAGGGAGAGAGAGGGAAAGAGAGAGGGATAGAAGGAGAAAGAAAAGGAGAGAGAATGAGAGGCAGATGAAAATGAGAACAGGGGAGAGAGAGAGAGAGAGAGAGAGAGAGGCAGGGAGTTAGTGAAAAGGGGAAGAAGAGAGATGTACCAAGGAAGAGGAAAAAGAACAAATAGAGAGAAAAGAGGAGAAGAGAGAGAAAGAAAACAAGAGAGAGTGAAGAAAAAAAGAGAGAGGGGATGATAGATAGAGAAATGGATGCAGAGAGAGGGGAGGAAGAGAGAGAGAGAGTTAAACTGTGTGTGTGTGAAATGTCTGCAGGTGAGAGTGTATGCGCAGGTGAGAGAGGCCAAGCTGCTTTCTCCATTTCTTTGCCATTTCAATTGGCCGTGTGGCATTTCCACTTTATCCCCACATCGCCCAGAAGAACACTGCCGATATTTTTGGACCGCACAGCGCAGCCTCGAGAGGGAACAACTGTTTCTCCCTATTGAGTGTGTGTGTATGTGTGTGTGTGTGTATGTGTACGTGTGTGAGAAAATGTGTGTGCGCGTGCCGTTTCAGCAAACGTCGTGACTAAATCTGCTGCGCTATTTAGCCTGCAATCAGTGCCAGCGCTCAGACTGGCATCAGCCGCTTCCCATAACAAACAATTCAGCCTCGGAACAAGCAAGCACTCGTTCTAACGCGAGCGAGCTAAGACAAATCACACTTCGAAAAACACCGTAGCACGCGGGTCCGTGTATTGTTTGTTTTCCACATTAAAAGACACTTTTGTTTTCCATGTTGTCTCCAAAACCAAAATTTGAAATTCAGTGTCTGATGAAATCACAAAGTCTGCTGCAACGCAATTTCATTTCAAATAAATTCAGAAGCCAGTGATTGATATGAGACACAATCATTGCTGATTTAACACAATCATTTCCATTCAGTTGGTAGTGTAACTGTTAGGGCATTAGGGTCACTAGGGTCAAGTTCCGGACCGGTAAAGATACACCTGAGATACTCACGAGCAAGGTACCATCCCCAAGCACTGCTCCCCAGTACCTCAACGGTGCCCTTACCAGTCCAGGGATTTGAATTGGCGAGCTTCCGATCATGCAGCTAACGCCCTAACCGTTACGCTACCAACTGCCTCCAAATGAAGGGTCAAATGAAAAGGTCACATTTCATGCTGTGTTTACAATAACAAACTAGAGATGCATTTCCCAAAAAAAAGTCTTCATTGAAGAGAATAGGGAAAAACAACAGATGATAAAAGTAAGAAAAAGATGAGTGTGGGTCAAAACAGATTTTAGGTGCATGTTCAGTGACTATGTTCAGTAACTGTGTTGGCTGTCGTGTTGAAATCAGGCAAAGGAAAGCTTTTGAGTCTCAAATCTCATGTATTCTTAAAGGAGTGCAGGTCATGACGGTTACAGAAATGCGAGGAGGCCCTCAAATCACGACAAATTTGGTGCTTTTGTAGAGAGCTCTGTCCATGCAGTGAACCACTGAAATTTGAGCTCCATGTTAGTCTTTGGGGGAAAAAACAGACAACACAATGGACAGAACTTGTGAATGAGTGCAAGTATCAAAAACGTGTATACACCACACTCCACAATAGGCTGCATGCTTTAGAGTTGGAACGAAGTTTCTAGCACAACAACTGTATGATGAGTAGTGGTCAGGAAAAGTGTGTGGAATAAAAATCATTGCAGCTCTAGTAGGTAACAAAAACGAGATGCTGATAAATATCGCTGAAAAGGCTTGCAGGATGCCGACAAGCCCAGACCTGAATGAGGAAGGGGGAATTTGAAAGTATGCCAGATAGCTGAGTAGGGGAAGAGAGGATGAGAGAAAATAAAAAAAAAGAGGTAAAAAGCTGGCACAGAAACTGGTGCACGAGGTTGGGGAGGGAGGAGGAGTAGAAATAATAGATGATGATGAAATGGAGAAAAAAGTCATAGAAGGAAAAAAGTTGTTGAGAGAAAATGAAGAAATACTGGAAGAAGGTTCAAAGGTGGAAGAAACTCTCCTAGGAAGGCTAGAAAGCCATTTTGAAGATGCTAATGCTAAAAAACAAAGGGGCAAGCAGCTAGCCTTCTATTCGCATTTTCTTCAATGGTGGACTGTTCCTTTATCTTGGAGAAAAAAGGAATGAAAAAATATAGATCTAGGACAAGATTGTAAATTGGAGAGAATGAAGGAAGTGGTACAGAAGAATAGAGGCATTTGGCAGCAAAGAGCAGAAGAAATCAAATGTGAAGATGATCACAAGAGAAGGATTGAAGGACAAAAGAAAAGACACAAAGAGAGAGAGTTAGTTAGTGACGAACATACATGAAAGTTTGGAGAAAGTCAGTGAGGAGGCCCTGATGGGCTGCAGCCTTTTAAATATTCATGAAGGACAAGGAGGAAGGAAACAGAGAAGGAGTGAGAGAAGGAAGAGAGTGAGAAAATACTAAGATGTCGGTGTTCACTCAGAGGGTTTAATAAGGGACACCATTATCTTCTACTGTTTCCACTTGACTCACTGTTTCATCTCAGGGCAGATCTTCCCACGGAACAATTTTGCCATTTCAACTGCCTTGTTTTATCCCTCTCAGAAGCACAGGAACTCTGCCATCTGCTGAGCGTGGAGCACCGTGTTGTTATTAAATAACAGAAGTGTAGCGTAAGGCATTTTCCTGCCTTGTTAGGGTCTTGGGCAAAGCAGCTTGAGTTTGTGTGTATGCGTGTGTGTTTTTGCTTGTATCCCGGTGTTGTGGAGCGTAACAGATTCGCTCCTTCGCTCCTGACCTGCTTATAGCCTGGAATAGCAAAGTCGTCCATGTCCGTCCCCTGCCCACTCTCCTAAGAATGGAAATGGCGTCATCTCCAGACCGCCTGCCTGACCGTCATATGTGATAAATATTTGTTTATCGAGCGAAGGGTAAAAGCCTCGCTGACCTGAACGAGGGTTGAGGATGGGGGATTGTGCCTGGTAGACAAATAAAACTGGGGGGAGATGGTGGTGGAGGAAGAGGTGGTGGAGGACTGGAGTGAGAGAGTTGCTAGTGAAAGTGAGCAAGTAGGAGGAGGAAAGGAAACAATAGAAGATGATAAAATGAAAGAAGGTGGAACATTGTCCTCTGGGCCACGCCAGGTTGAGCTCATGCATTTAAAGTGTGTGTTTAAGTATGTGTGCATGACAAAAGGCTTAGAGGTTCAGAGGTCACTTCAAGATCACCTGGATCTGGATCCAATTTGTTCAGAAGAGAAATTCCAGGGTTTCTGGAAAGTCCACAGTGAGTCTCTTCAGGTCCAGCACTAGAACCAGTGCAGAACCATGGAAGGACAGGGTGTCTGAGAGTTGGACCTATAGACAATGGACTTGGAATTTTCTGATATGTCTACCCAATAAATTGGACTGCAAGATCTCCTGGAGCTCAGGTCAAAGTCCAGGTGATCCTAATCTTTTTGATAATTGTTTTGCAGGTCTCTGCTGGTCCAGTACTAAGATGCCTTGTTCTTCCAGAGTTTTGAATGCTGGACAAGGAGAGACCTGGAAAATTCATACAATATGTGACCCTCCATGGCAAAACCAGTCGCTTGTCGCAAATTTTCAAAATTGAGTTCTTATGTTTCAAAACTTCAAGCTTCAAAACGATACCTATAGCGAATGAATCGGACGACATATGACTGAGATATCAACATTCAAAGGAGTCGGGTTTCTCCTGTCATGGCAAGTGAGAAACGGAAAAATCTGCCTTTGAAGTTGACTATCGTCGTAGCACTCACAGACGCTTGGTACGGTCATGGCTATGTTTGTATTTACAGTAGCCTACGCTGCATTCACAGCCACACGGATGGCCTGCCTGCGTTAGGTTAACTGAACTCGGGAGACGAAGACGGATTCTGGAGAAATATCTTCACGCTAGTCGACCAGTGGCTTTACCGTAAATATTGAAGTAGAGCTGTCAAAACAGAAACTTTTAACATTCTGCTGGAATTGAATTCCTCACCTCAAGAAAGTCACGTTTTTAGGATGGAAAGGGTAAGTTTTTCAGCGAAATTTATTCACAACAGTACAGTATAGATCTTCCACTGTTTCAAAACACAAAAACAAATAATCCAAAATTTTACCCCACGTTTTTCTCAGAAACCTCTGTTGCGACAAGCGACTGATTTTGCCGTGGAGGGTCACATACATGCCGATCCTAGAGAGAGCTGTTTGGAAGGGCAGGGTGTCTGAAAGCTAGCCCTGTGGAGAATAGACTTGGACTTTTCTGAAATGTCGACCAGAGAAATTGGCCTGCAAGATCTGCAAACAAAGGAAGCCCAGGTTTAAATCCTAGTCCTAATCCAAGTGATCCTAGTCAGGGATTGTTCTGTTGCAAGTGTCTACAGGTCTAGTACCAGAACACCCTCCTCTTTCAGAGTTCTAAATGCTGGACAAGGAGAGACCTGGAAAAGTTTGCACTATATATACTGCAAGAAGACAGAGCTGTTTGTATGCCTGGTCTTAATTTCCATGTCTATGCTGATGACACACAATAACACATCCATATCTGTCAAAGACAGACAACAGACACCAGTTCATGCAAAACTGGAAGATGAACAGCTTTCTCTTGTTAAACCCCGATAAGACAGAAATCCTTTTAACTAGCACTAATAGATTAGAAATCCTGAACAAACAGCTAGAGTTAAAGGAACACCAATTTTCCTGTTGGCTACCCCAACCAATGGCCAAAGCGTGAAAAAAAATTTATGCAGTTTATGACTTTCCCTTGATGATAACCAAAGAGAATCATGGAGAAAAGGGGCTGAAGTGCTCGGCGGGGAGTCCATGAGGAGGGAGGGGACGGCGAGGAGGAGTGTGCCTTTGTTCCGTTTGCCATGGGAATAAAGTTGTTGATCATTAAAGGCTTGCTTGATGAAATGAGAGGATGAAAGAGACGCTCAAATCTCTGGATAGTGTCTCTGTATTCCGGCAGATGGGCGGAGCTGGGGGTATCCTGAAAATATATCCTGGGGGGGCCTGAAACTTTTGAACAACCTTCATTTCTTCATTACTTGGGCTGTTTTACTCCTAAAGCAACTTGAGGAGCCTTGTTTAGGGATGCCATAATTAAACTACTGACCACTATGACTAGCAGTCTGGGAAAAGCTACTTGTAAATGTTTCCTTCTCAAGCTACAAGCTACTTATGGCAAAATAGAGCTTTAATATAGTAAGCTGCATGACAATCTACAAAGAAAAAGTTGCTAAGTAAAACTCAACTTTTCCATCCAGTAACACTTAACACATGCTATATGAAACTATTTGTGCTAATTATTAAAAGAATGTAAAGCATGATAAAGTGCTATATCATGTCACATCCCAATAAGGTCTCAATGGTGTTACACTTTTCGTGTTTTGTGTTTCAAAGTCATACATTTTGATAATTGCGGCTACAGGTTCTTGCTTCCATCTTCACCAGTCAGAAACATTGAAAACACGTTATTGCAAAGAGAGAATAATAGTAGTATATTTTGTAACAATGTAGTGTTTTGCCAAGTTGTTTTAGTATACAAACAGTCCAGCCATAATGCTGTAGAGTGTGGTGCTGTGGGCCGGCTTGGCTCAGAGCTTCGGTCGGCTTTCCAGGTGTGAGGTGTTTCTGCAAATGTGTGTGTTGGTGTGTGTGTTTATATGTGTGTGTGATTAATGTAAAGTGAGCACTCTCCAGCGTTTCTGCAGTGTGAGGCTACACTTCACCTGCAGAGAATATGAATGAAAACGCAGCTCCAGCTCTGGAGCACGGCAGCTGGCCAAGGCCACGTCCCAATGAATTACAAATGAGCACAAGCTTACACACACACAGACTTGCAAATGTGAACATGCGAACAAATGTATTTAAATGAATTGGCTCTCTCTCTCTCTCTATCTCTCTCTCTCTATCTTTCTCTCTCAGGATGGTGGAATACTCCCTTGATCTCCAGAACATCAACCTCTCCGCCATCAGAACAGTGCGTGTGCTCAGACCACTCAAAGCCATCAACAGAGTGCCGAGTGAGTCATTCTGGCTAGTACTTCCTGTGTGTGTGTGTGTGTGTGTGTGTGTGTGTTAATGTGGTTCCATTATTATCTCTATAGTAGGGGGTAACTCCAGTGCATCACTAAGAGCTGTAAAGTGAGGACATTTGTGCTGATTTCATTTTATTTCTGGTTTTAAAATTAAGATTAGCTGTAGAGCTACGACAGAATTAGAGTGGAGATTAGATTACGGTAATGATAAAGGTTAAGATTCATTTATGGTGAGGTTTAGGGTTAGGGTTAGATTATGGTGAAGATTGGAGTTAGGATTAGATGATGGTGTGGATTAAGGTTAGGATTAAACTGTTATATGGATTTACATTAGAGTTAGATTATGGTGAGGATTAGGGTTAGTCTTAGATTATGATGAAGATTAGACTGCTTTGAGGATTAAGGTTACCATTAGAATAATGGGATTAGATTATGGTTAAATTTAGTGTTAGAATTAAATTATGGTGAAGTTTAGATTCATGATTAGATTTATTATAAGGTTTTGGGTTAGGATGAGAGTTGGGTGAGGATTAAGGTTAAGATATTAGGATTAGATAGTTCTAAAGTTTAGATTAGATTATTCGATTATTTTGAGGGTTCGGATTAGGAAAAATAAGAGACCTTGCAGGGAAGTGTTTGATACTTCACAGTGTTTGTGTACTGTTACATAGGATGTTATAAAAATCCTCATATTTAGCTGACTTCCACAGTATTAATATGAGGCAAATATTGTGATACCAGTTCATATTGTTTAGCCCCAGTGTTTTGTGTACGTTGCTATGCGGTTGCTATGCGATTGCTAAGGCACTGCTCGGAGGCCCTGAGCTGCACCAGTGTTCGCTGCACGCAGGAATGAATTAGAGTGGATTTGAAAGCCATTACCTTTGAGCCACGCTCGCTACGGCAGCCAGATTAATCCCCCTCGTAATTAGGTGGAAAAACTGTTTCCTTTGAGCGCCGGCCATAACTCACAAACCCGCGTGGCTCACGTTTGCTAACTCGCAGCTGCACCGCGGCGCTAACGCACAGCTGCACCGCCACAAGGTTTTACCCGCGCGAATGCAGAGGAAATATGAATGCTAATGCTATTAGAGCGCGCGTGGCCTTATTGCTAAGAGAGATTAATAAAGAGAGAAAGAAGGAGTATGAGTGTGTGTGTGAGTGTGTGTGGTGTTAGAGAACACGTATGTTTGGGTGAGTGTACACACACTACACAATGACGACACAGATTCTAACCCTAACCCTAGACACATAGATAGATAGATAGATAGATAGATAGATAGATAGATAAAAAGAAAGAAAGAAAAAGGAAGAAAGAAAGAAAAAGATAGATAGATAGATAGATAGATAGATAGATAGATAGATAGATAGATAGATAGATAGATAGATAGATAGATAGAGGAATGGATTGATAGATTGATATATAAATAGACATGGACGGATGGATAGATGGAGGACTGAATAGATAGATAGATAGATAGATAGATAGATAGATAGATAGATAGAGGAATGGATTGATAGATTGATATATAAATAGACATGGACGGATGGATAGATGGAGGACTGAATAGATAGATAGATAGATAGATAGATAGATAGATAGATAGATAGATAGATAGATAGATAGATAGATAGAAATGGATGGAGGAATGGATAGATAGATTGATATATAGATAGACATGGACGGATGGATAGATAGAGAGAGAGAGAGAGAGAGAGAGAGACAGACAGACAGACAAATCTATGTGTTTTTTCTGTCACTGATCATTACACTCCTCCTGTCTCATCACTCACTCCACACACTTTGTTCCTCCTCCCCTGCAAAGCCTTCTGGGCGTCTCCTCTCTCTCTCTCTCTTTCTTTCTATCTTTCACCCTCTCTCTCTCTCTCTCTCCTTCTCACCCAATTACATGAGATGTGGTTCTCCTCTAATGAGCAGCTCGGGGCACAGGGGCTACGTTTCAATTTGCAGGCGACACACACACACGCAAGCGCGCACACACACACATACACACACACCACACAAACGCACTGACACAGCTTAAGACATTACTGCACAGCAAAACAGCCCCCATCCGACTCATTCTTCATCTCCCGATGACTTTTACACACTCACCCTGTCTCATCTAACCGTCCCTGCCTCCCTCGCTCCCTCCTTCCTTCTCTCTCTCTCTCTCTCTCTCTCTCTCATTAGGTCTTTTTTGAACTGTCACATTCACATTCTTCCACTTGAGACATAAGCTGCAAGGTGATTTTTGACAATTTAATTCAACAGATCTTACACCTGGGTATAACTGCACACACACACGCACACACACACACACACTCACACATACACACACTCACACATACACACACACACACACACAGACACCACACACACTGGAGAATTTCATCAGTGTTTCCATGTCATTTCTCTCCACAAACACACACACACATATACACACAAACTAATCACACACTGCTCTTCACCAATCAGTACTGACACTCTTTCCATCTGAGATCTGCAAACACACACACACATAATCCACACCTGAAAGTGATGATAATGATACAGTCCTGATTGCTTTGCATCTGTGTGTGCGTGTGTGTGTGTGTGTGTGTGTGCAGGTATGCGTATCCTGGTCAACCTGCTCCTGGACACACTGCCCATGCTTGGTAATGTCCTGCTGCTCTGCTTCTTCGTCTTCTTCATCTTCGGCATCATCGGCGTGCAGCTGTGGGCGGGGCTCCTGCGCAACCGCTGCTACCTTGAAAAGAACTTCACCCTGTAAGTAGCACAAGGAGAGAGGGAGGGAGGGAGAGAGGGAGGGGGGGAGAGAGAGATGGAAAGAAAGAAAGAAAGAAAGAAGAGTGGGAAAGACAGGGAAAGAAGGAGATGGATGAAAAAAAGAAGAGAGAGGAAGAAGAGAGAGACCATGGCTATACAGTACAAAAGAAAGAAAGAAAGAAAGAAAGAAAGAAAGAAAGAAAGAGAGAAAGTAGGAAGGAGAGAGAGAAAGGGGTGTAAGAAAGAGAGATAAAGGAGAGGGAGAATGGGGGTGTGAGAGTAATATGAGAGACCAGGACAAAAAGAAAGAAAGAAAGAAAGAAAGAAAGAAAAAGTTAGAACGAAAGAAAGAAGAGTGGGAAAGACAGGGAAAGAAGGAGATGGATGAAAAAAGGAAGAGAGAGGAAGAAGAAAGAGACCATGGCTATACAGTACAAAAGGATGAAAGAAAGAAAGAAAGAAAGAAAGAAAGAAAGAATATAGGAAAAGAGAGAAAGAACAGTGAGCGGGAGAGGGAGAGATGTGGATGGAGGGAGAGAGAGATGAAGAGGAGGGGCAAAGAGGAACGGAGAGAGAGAGGATGAAGAAAGAAAGAAAGAAAGAAAGAACGAAAAAAGAAAGAATGAAAGAAGAGTGGGCAGGAGAGTGAGAGATGTGGAGGAAAAAGAAGAGAAGCGGTGGGGTGCGGGATGGAGAGTGATGATGAAGACAAGGTAAAGAAAGAAAGAAAAAGCAGATGGATGAATAAAGGAAGGGTGTGGAAGAAGAGAGAGGCCATACAAACTATACAAAGGATGAGAGAAAGAAAGAAAGAATATAAGAAAAGAGAGAAAGAAGAGTGGGCAGGAAAGGGAGAGATGGGGGAGAGAGAGAGAAGTAAGTAGGAGGAGGGGGAAAGAGGGCTGGAGGAAGAGAGGATGAATAAAGAAAGAAAAAAGAGGGCAGGAGACGTGAAGGAAATGTGAAGAAAAAGGAGAGAAGCAGGAGGGGGAGAAGGGGATGGAGAGAGAGATGATAAAGACAGAGATAAAGAAAGAAAGAAAGAAAGAAAGAAAGAAAGAGCGGTGGGCAAGAGAGGGAGGGATGGGAAAGGATAGTGAGAAGAAAGAGGGATGGAGGAAGAGGGAGCAAGAAGAACAAGTCAATACAAATGGACAAGTGAAGAAAGGCAAGAATACAGAAAGAAAGAACGCGAAAAGGAGTGAAAAAGTGATAGACAAGGAAAGAGAGCGAGAGAGATGATGATGATGATGATGATGATGATGATGATAAAGTACAGTAGTAAAAGCTGCAACAGATCACTAAAGTAGTGTAACATCTTACATCAGAACAGCTGCTGCTCCTCGCTGTTGCTCTCACACATTCGTTTTTTTTTGGCCTGACCTCATTCCTGCGCTTCTTGTCCTCAGCACACCCCTCTTTTATCTTCATCTTGTCTTCCTCCATGAATGTATTCCTAATTCGTTTCTCATTTCCCTCTAATTTCTCCCTCATTCCTTCCTAATTACTCTTTGATTTCTCCCTAATTTATCTCTAATTACTTCCCTCCATTTCTTCCTCAATCCCCCTCTTATTTCACACTCGTTTCTCCCTGCTCTCTCCCTCATTTTTTCCATCATAATTTCTCTTATTTCTCCGTATTTAGTTTCCCCCTTTATTTCTCCCTGGTTTTCTCCATAATCTCTTCTTCATTCCTCCACAGTACCTCCCTAAATTCTTTCACTTTTATCCCTAATTCGTCTCTTTTCCTCCTTTTCTTGCCTTGTTTCTCCTCAATTTCTCCCTCATTAATTCCTAATTCCTCCCTGACTTCTCTATAATTTATTGCTAATTACTTCCTTATTTCCTCTCCTCTCTTATCTCTTATAGATAGATAAATAGAAAGACAGAGGAATGGATGGATGGATGGATAGATGGATGGAGAAACGGACAGATCGATAGATGAACAGATAGACAGATAGATAGACAGACACAGACAGAAGAATGGATGGATGGAGGAACAGACAGACAGACAGATTGATATTTTTTATTTCATCCTTTCTTCCTTCATTTTTCAACTTTTCTCGCTGTTTTTTCCTCAATTAACCCTCCCTTATTCCTCACTTTTTCTTCCTTCTTTTCTCCCTCGTTCCTCCAGAACGTCTGCATGTGTTTCTCGCACATCGTTGCCTGTTGATTAAAACTCTGTTTTTCTCCATATTCATGAGCTGGAGTCTGCCTGGGGTTACAGCGCCAACTGCCTCCCGCTTCTGTCTTGGTGTGCGTTTGTGTGTGTGTGTGTGTGTTTGTGAGGGATTATAGAGCAGTTTATGTTTTATGATGGTAATATTGATCATTTGGGTGACATTTTTGGTCATTCCATTTCTCATTCCATCACTTCCTTTGTTAAAAAAGGAAAATAACTCATCTTTTGGATATGATTTGTTCAATAACTTTCCTCCTCCTTTCATTTTCTCATCCCATCACTCCTTTATTCCCCTTTTTAAAGCTAAATAACCCATTCTGTCTCTTTAACAGCCTTTCCTCATCCTTTTTTACTCATTCCTACTCACTAACAATCACATTTCTTTCATTCTTTCATGGTAATATTTAGAGGAGGCACCGATCTGATACGTGGATCGGATATCGGTCTGGCAACGACTCAAATAGCTGGATCCGGGTTCGGTGGTATTGAGCCAATGTATGAAGCCATCAGTAAATGTGTGCACACACAATTCGTTATCAGTCAGAAGTGGCACTGCAGTAAAGCTGGTTTATTGTTTGACATTTGAACTAATTTTACATATTGATATGACGATGAGCAGAACAATCAACGCAACACACTACAACCCCAACGGCAAATCACGTGATAATACTGTTTCATTTCCTTAACAACGCCAGCTCTCACATGCCATCTATGCGTTCCTGATGGTTTTAGCGCCGTAGGATTATGCACAAAAATTACAGATTTGTATTATAATGGCATATTCAAATTTACAATATTGGTATCGGACATAAAGTGGTATTGTGCTATCTATCTATCCATCTGTCTTTTTATCTGTCTAGTAACATTCATAATTTCAGTATTTTTCAAGTCATTCCGTTTTACGTCTCCTCATTCCATCACTTTTTTAAACAAAACACTTCATCTTTCTTCCTCTTTCGGATTTTATTTATTCAACAGGCTTTCTTCATCCCTGTTTTCCACTTTCACTACCTCACTAACACACATACACCCCCACACACACCCCCACACACACTTCCTTCCTGTCAGTCACAGTGACAGGTCAATTATCTCTGGATGTGTGCTGTGTTATTGAGAGTGCGGTAGTGAGTGTTTGCAGAGCTCCAGCACACTGTGTTACAGTCTGCCCAGGAGCTTGACTCTACTCCAGACTTCACACTGAACTAATTATTACAATCCACACGGATAAAATCATTACACTTCACACCGATAGCATCATTACTTTAACCCTCCCAGTGACTGATAAAATCAACAGTGATAAAAATATCGCGTCCAACACTGATAAAATCGTTGCTGGTTACATTACAGGTTGTTCTGAAAAAACAACTAGAGATGAAATCCTACGCGCAGAATTATTAGTGACAAAAACATTATATCTGACATTGATAAACCCCTTATGGACCATACTGTCTTTCTGTCTATCTTTTAGTCTGTCTGTCTGTCTATCTTTCAGTCTGTCTGTCTATCTTTCAGTCAGTCTGTCTGAGACCTCAAAAGGGAATTCAAACATATTCATCATGTCATCATCTGCTAGTCATGTTTAGCTTGCACTAACACTGTCATTCAGACATCTATCTATCTATCTATCTGTCTATCTATCCGTCTATCTGTCTGTCTGTCTGTCTATCTATCTATCTAAGTGGTATCACCTCAACATTTTCCTCACTTTGCTATTGATTTTAAATCAGTCAGTGTATTGATCTTGTAATCAGCCGATCAGCGGGTTTGTGTAGATAAACTGACCCTTAACGGTGAGCGGTGCATCGCAGTCTGTTAGTAGCCATTACGGTCATCGATCGCTCTGCGCTTTTAAAAGCATCTTAATGAACGACCAAAAGGCCTCCCTCATTTACCCCGAGTGGCAGACGTTTGTGTAGCTTCTTTCTGTGATTAAGTCTGGTCTTAGACGGTGTGTGTTTGTCTTTCTGTTTGTGTGTAAAATTGAGTCTAATGGAAAGGACTGTTCCTGCTTTGTTAAAGTATATGAGTGATGACTCAACTGCCCCCATGGGGTCACCCTTAGATAAGTATACTCTCTCTCTCTCTCTCTCTCTCTCTCTCTCTATCCCCTCTTTATCTCTATGTCCCTCTCACTCTCTCTCCCTCTATCCCTATCTCTCTTCCCCTCTCTCTCTACCCCCTTCTCTCTCTCCCTCGATCACTCTCTCACTTCCTCTCTCACTCACACTCTCTCTCATTCTCACACGTTCTCTCTCTACCCCTTCTCTCTCTCCCTCTAGCCCTCTCTCTCACTCTCTCTCTTGTCTTTGTTGTCCCCTACATCCATTCTTCTCTTTCTTTCCTTCTTTTCCCTCTCCTCTTCTCTTATCATTCATTCATTTTTTTAAAAATTTCTTTCTTTTCCTCTGCTCTAACTTTTATTTTTCTTTTTGTTGTACTCCATTCAGTTCTGTTCAGTTCTGTTCTGTTCTGTTCTCTTCTCTTCTCTTCTTGTTCATTCATTCATTCATTCATTCATTCTATTCCTCTGCTCCAACTCTTAATTCATTTCATTCATTCATTTGTCCTGTTTATTGTGCTCCATTCCCTTCTCTTCTCCACCCTTCTCTTCCCGTCTCTTCTGTTCTTTTCTCTTATAATCTCTTATATTCTTTTCCTTTCTTTCTTCCGTTCTTCTTTCCTGTTCCTCATCATTTTTCTTTCATTTATTTTTCCTGTTTTGGTGTACATTCATTAATTCATTCATTCATTCTCTTGTTCTCATTCGTCTCTCATTCTCTTTTCTCTCTGCTCTGATTCTGATCAAATACTGATTCAGATTTTTCTTTCATTTATTTTTCCTGTTTGTTCTACTTTCCTTCTCTTCTCTTTTCTCATCTCTTCTCTTATCTCACCTCCCCTTCGGTCTCTCTCTCTCTCTATTGTGCTTTCTTTCTTTTTTTCTTGCTCCTGTACTGCCGCTCTTCTCTTTCTTTCACTCCCACTCTCCCCTCACTCTCTCTCTCTCTCTGTAACCCTCCTCAAAGCACAGAACGCTCAGGCTTTATTTGTAAAGCTAAAAGAGATGAAAGATTTGCTTTTGGTTTTTGAGGTTGACATTAGTGTTAGTTGTAGCTGTGGTGTTATTTATATCTAGTCACCATGGGAATCAATGGAAGGAACTAAGATGGAACTCTCACTCTCTTTCTCTAACTTCATAAAATTGCATTGTTTTCTCTTTCTCTCCCCAGCCCCTTGGGCGTCGCCCTCCCCGCTGCTTACTACCAGCCGGAAGAGGAGGACGAGCGGCCTTTCATCTGCTCGCTGGCGCAGGACAACGGCATCATGTCGTGCACGGACGTACCAGCGCGGCGTGAGGGGGGCAGAGAGTGCTGCCTAGACCGGGATGACGTGTTTCAGCGTCACGCTCTGGGCCTGAGTGCTGAGCCGCTGGTCAATGGCAGCGCCTCCGCCATGGGGCTCTGCGTCAACTGGAACCAGTACTACACCCGGTGCGCCACAGGAGAAAGCAACCCGCACAAGGGCGCCATCAACTTCGACAACATCGGATACGCTTGGATCGTCATATTTCAGGTACATGTGAGGCTTAATATCTAAATATCTAAAAAGTAATGAAAAAATACTTCATCCCACACTCAGACTGCTTAGTCTGAATAGTAGTCCCTGGAACAGAAGCACGTGAAAACCCCTGAATTGTATCATAATGACATTGCTTGGTGATTTTCTGGTTAAAAAGAACATCCTGGTAGCAACTATGGCTGCCCAACCAGCGTGCAATGTGAAGTAATGTAGAAAAATTGAAAATTCGATCGAAACGAATCGTTGACCTACAGTACTGTGCAAAACTTTTAGGCAGGTGTGAAAAAATGCTGTAAACAAAGAATGCTTTCAGAAATATAAATAATGACTGTTTATTTTTTATCAATTTACAAAATGCAAAGTGAGTGATCAAAAGAAAAATCTAAATCAAATCAATATTTGGTGTTGTTACTACTTGTCTTCAAACCAGCATTTTGTAGGATTATAGTCAGGTGTATGATCAACCAATTATACCAAACAGGTGCTAATGATCATCAATGTCACACGTAGGTTGAAACACAGTCATTAACTGAAACAGAAACAGCTGTGTAGGAGGCTTAAAACTGGGTGAGGAACAGCCAAACTCTGCTACCAAGGTGAAGGTTGTGGAAGACAGTTTCATGTCATGGCAAGATTAAGCACAGCAACAAGACACAAGGTAGTTATACTGCATCAGCAAGGTCTCTCCCAGACAAAGATTTCAAAGCAGACTGGGGTTTCAAGATGTGCTGTTCAAGCTCTCACCTGCCTAAAACCTTTGCACTGTACTGTATATATAAAGAATATACAGAGAGAGAGAGAGAGAGCGAGAGAGAGAGAGAATGAACTGTGATGTGATGATACTTAAAATGTGATTCATATATAGCCTGATTGATTGGATGATATGTAGTGTATTTTGATGATATAGGAAAATTGGAAAATATAGGAGGATTTGATGCCGTTGTTGGTGATTTGATGGTATGATATATAATCTGACTGATGGTATGATATGAAGTAAGAACTGATGATATATGAAGTGTCGTTAATTATATACAGGAAAATAATGTGATCTACAATGTTATAATTGTGTCTAATAACAATGGTGTATGATGATTTATATGATCTATAGTCTGAGTTCTAGTAGGATGTAAGGTGATAATTGATGATCTATGACGTGTGATTTAATGTTGTAGGTTGTATAAGTTATATATGTCATATAAGTAATATGATGAAACATAGGGTATTAAATGTAGTCTGATTAATGGTATAATAAAGGGCAGTTGGTGGCGTAACGGTTAGGAAGTTCGCCCCGTCCTCAGAAAGTCGCAGGTTCGAATCCCGGACAGGTAAAGGTACCACTGAGGTACTCATGAGGAAGTTATCGTCCCGAAGCACTGCTCCCTGGGCGCTGCCCATGTCAGCGGCCCACCGCTCCTTTATGGATGGATCAAATGCAGAGGTCACGTTTGGTTGTGGTGCACTGTGTGCTGTGCTGTGGTGTGTTCGCAATGACAAATAATCACTCACTTTCCTGTTATGATGTGTGGCATGAAATCAGTATGAAATGAGAACTGGGGATATGTAAATTGTGATGAATACACACAGTATATATTTGTACAACCATAAACCAGATATGAATGATGTGCAGAAGGTGAGCTGTGATGTGTAATGTGACGTTCTCTCTTGTTGGCGTCTGTCTGCAGGTGATCACGCTGGAGGGCTGGGTGGAGATCATGTACTATGTGATGGATGCACATTCTTTCTACAACTTCATCTACTTCATCCTCCTCATCATCGTAAGTATCTTTTCCTCTCTCACTTTCTTCCCTCTTTCCCTTGCTCTCTTCATCCTGCTCTCTCTCTCCCTTCTCTCTCATTCCCCTCTTGTTCTCTTCCTCTGACAATCTTGTTCAGTCTCTCCTTTTCTCTTTTCCTCTCTCTAATCTTCCTCACATTTTCTCTGGTTTAATGTCCTTTCTCACTTGTGCTCTCTCTTTCTCTCTCTCTCTCTTTCACACACACACACCGTGCACGCACACACACCCCTCTCTTTCTCTTTGTCTCCCTTCTGCCTTTCTCATTCTGTCTCTCTCTCGCACTCTCTTTTTCTCCCGTTCCTACTTCCTTCCTTTCACTCTTTCTCTCCCCTACTCCCTCTTTCTCTTTCCTCCCCTTTCTCTCTCTCTTCCTGTCTTTCACTGACACTCTCTCTCCCTTCCTCCTTCTCTTTTACACTCTCTCTCTCTCTTTCTCTCCCCAAACCCCAATTGTCCGGTGTTTAAACACTTATGAACTTTACCCACATCAGAGGTGAGACTTGTCCTTGTCCCCAGAGCAGGCCGTGTAAAGGTCAGCTTCCTGCCCGCTGTGTTTTCCAGCTTTTACACAATGTACAACTACACAGTTTGTAGTACAGAAAAAAACTAAAGTGGAATCTCTTGGCCGCACTCTAGCCGAGCTATGAACAAACGCTGAGCAATGCCAAGTGAAACTGCTGATCAGAAAGTCGACTTTTATCAGCGCCTCGAGTGGAGACATGAAGATGTTTCCGCACGGCTCCCACTTTTTTGATGTTATTCAGGAGGTGATGGAAGGATCTGGCACTCTGCAGAAAAAGACGGAGCGTTTTGCAGTTGCTAGAGAGACTCAGCCTTTCAAAGTGAATATACACACGGACACACACACTCACGGACACCCACACACACACACACACACTAACTGACAGTGTGTAGCTGAGAGGGAGAATTTGAAATAAAAAAACAAGAATTTAAAGTGAATAAATAAAAGCACACACAAAAGTACACATATTATGAAAAATTTAAATGCAGAAAATTTAAAATAAAAACAATAGCCGCAAGCAGCGATGAAAAAGTTCCTGGTACTGTTTTGTTTCCCATGTTAAAGAAGTACTCCTGAATGGATGTAGGGACAGAAACAGGGGTGTGGGTTTTAACAAATCAGTGCTGTTTCGGTGCACTTGGTACCCTAATCGAAGTACCCAACATCTTGGTATGGCTACAAGAACTTAGCAAGGGGACAGTACTCCTAGAAGATAGTACTTAGTACTTAGTTACGTAGTTTCATATCAGTGATCGGGCTTTAAAAGGGTAGAGTACTGCACTGTTTAGTGGGAAAATGAATTTAAACAATAGGTTTTGAGCAAATGTTTTGGAGTAAATGTTCAAAGGCCATAAGGCCTTAGTAACTGTGGTACCGTTAATTGTTATAAGTCCCATATGTTGGATAACAGTAATAATGCGCTGTAATGGTTGGTGATAAAAAGCATCATTGAGCCTCTACATTCTCTACATCTGGACCTTTAGAGTCAAACACAGATGGCCTGCGTAGAGCTTCATGGACTGACTGCGGAATTTAGAATCTGTTAAATCATAGAAAGGAGAGACAGGCACTGAGAGAAAGAGACTTAGAATGAGATGAAAGATGGGGAGAAATGGAGAAAGCGATGGGGGAAAAAGAGGAAAAGAAAGACAGGAGGTGAGAATGAGAGAGAGACAGAAAGAGAGGTGAAGTTGCTGAAGCTCATCTTGAGGAGTAGAAATGGATGTTCCAGTAGAGAGATATGTGTGTATGTGTGTGTGTGTGTGTGGGTAGTGTTTCCTCTTGCTCTGGGGAGTAAATATGTGCTTTTCCTCCTGCAGGAGATCAGACTGGAGGAGGATGAGTTATGTTTAATTAGTGCTTAATCTGTGTGTGTTTATTCATTGTGGGGACCTTTTGGGGGGCTTTTTGTCAAAACACATTTATTCCATTTTTATGGCATTGTGGGGACATTTGAGAGGTCTCCATGAGGAGAAATGACTTCATAGAAAATGTGCTTGTTTTATTTGAGAAACTAAAAGAGGTAAAATATGTGGTTTGGCTGCTGAGGTTAAGTTAAGGGTTAGGGTTATGTGAAGAATTATATACATCTGGTCATTATGAGAGTCTATGGAATGTCCCCACAAAGATAGTCATACAAGTTTGTGTGTGTGTGTGTGTGTGTGTGTGTTACCTATTTATCTTAACACAGTTTTACTCTGGGACAATTCTTTCCATCACATGACTGCATTCCTACTGATTGCTGATGAACCAGCGCTGACTTTGCACTTTTCCTCCCTCTCATCCCTCTCTCATTCTGCCCTCCTTTCAAATCTGCACTTCATCTTGAATAAATCATTAATACATGAAAGTGTGAATCATTTTCTGACACTATCCTTAAAATCTCTCTCTCTCATGTATGTGCAATAACTTTTCTTTGAGATAGGGAAGACCAAATTAATGAGCAAAAAATGTGTAGTAAAATTCCAGCTGATATGATGAGCCTGTGATGAGTGTGTGTGTATATCTGAATGTGTGAGTGTGTGTGTGTGTGAGAGAGAGAGAGAGAGAGAGAGAGAGAGAAAACCCAGAGGTCAGACTTTGGCTGCTGATTAAGAAGCGCTTGTGCTGCCCGTCAGAATCTCGAACGAGGTGGACAGATGTAGGGGCCGAACCCCCACCTGCACCACTACACTGACTCACACACATCCTCCAGCTGCTCTCCGTCCCTCCGTCCCTCCCTCCATCCATCTTTCCTCTCTCTTCTTCACTTTGATCTTCATTTCCCTTAAAACATGTCCACACACACACACACACACACACACACACACATGCACAAACACGCCTACCCCACTCCTCCAAACACTCACACATAAGGAACTCCTTGATCAAACTTTTAAGGAAAGGTTAAAACTGCTTTTCTAGAAAATGTTCAGGTTTCAGAGAGAGAGAGTGAGAGAGAGAGTGTGTGTGTGTGTGTGTGTGTGTCTGTGAGAGAGAGAGTGTGTGTGTGTTTGGAACCATATCAGCTGCTCAGCCCTTGGTCGCTGTCCACAACAATGGTGCTGACTTGACTACCAGGATGGTTTATTGGCAGGTGTCAAAGGTACTTGGTGACACTGTAAAGAATCCCCTCATCTAAATTTGGGCATGAAGAGATCTTAGCATTTGACTATGTATTCTGATACAGTCTCCTCACCAATCCACAACAGATCTCCAGATTCTGACTCAGTCTGAACCCAAATAATGTAATAACTTATTTCAGTCAAACTCAAAGGCTTCATGTAAGCTTTTGTTTCCTACCCAGACTTAAGCTCATTAGCTGATCTCAATCGATTAAGCCCAAAGTGTCATAATTCTGGAGGTTAATAAGTTAATCAGGTATAAGAGCTTTTGCTCCATGTGTTCCTGTCTGGTCGCTGATATGTATTTATCTGCTGATTGGATGAATTTGTCCCAGACAGATAATTACTCCACTAATGAGAAAATTATGTCTATTTTCAAAGTTTTAAATGCTCATTCTGCTAAAAACAAATTTGTGAAAATTATCCCTCTATCCTTTGGCGTGGTCCTGTCCTTTTGTAGAGTTTTTTTTGTGTCCAATTGATGGCTACAAAACATTTCTCCACTGCACGGGGCACTTTGTCATAATTAAGTAATCCATTGATTCCTATCCTATCATCTTTATGCTCCCCTTCAGTTAGAGTAACAACTGTTGAAACTGTGATTATTGAGTTAATGCTTCTATAAACATAGACTAAGGGCCATGTATGCAGATTTTTTTCTAAACAAATTTTTTAACATGCGTGTATAAGCATGTATTTTTTAAAGGGGCCTCCAAAGTAAAGATTTTCCAAAACGCTGGATTCTGTGGATATGTGTAAATGAGTAAAACACAGTTTTTTAAAAGAGACATCACTTGGATTGAAAGCTAGGTACCCATGAAGAAGGCTATTGTATCATACTCCATGCTTGGCATGTCACTTGCTATTCACTGATGGAAAAAAGTTTAAAGAGTTTAAAATCATTTTGTGTGTGAAGATTTTTTTAACCGCATGTCGCATAAAGCACAACTTAAGAAATAAACATATAAAAATATATGCATGCATGTAAACAGGCCCTAGCTTCTAATTTGGTCTCATCTTAGTCCCATAATAAACAGCTCGAAATTATGACACTACAGCTAACTTGTAGTTTAAATTTTTACATTGAAAAACTTTTGTGGACTTTTGTCTCTTCTACAACTGCTTCACAAATTGTGGATGTGTGATCAGTTACAAAATTAACAGTCTGTTGTGTTTCCGTGTATACATGTTCTACATATCTGTTCAAGGTTTGACTTTTAATCTATTCTCTGAAGAACTCTCTGGATATGCAAGTTTTATCTTCTTGTAAAGTGAGATCATGTGTGACTTGACTTGATCTCCAACAATCCAGTCAAAGTGTTTATTATTATTATTGTTATCTCATTTCTAATTGGTTCTGCCATGAAGGGGTCGACCGATTATCGTCTTGTCCATTATCGATGCTGAAATGTAATTTGCATTTTCACGATAAGTAAAAATTCACTTTTAAGCTGATATGCTGTTAAAATAAAAGCATGTAAAAATGTACTACTTTTCTATCAACACTCATGTCTGAAGGCTCTGACACATTGAGATTCTGAAAAGGTAGCTGTTTTGCATTTTTGTGTTAAGAGCATGATGAAATGTTCTCAGAATTCAACATACACTAAAAGACATTTAAATTCAAGTATTTGTCAGTCTATATTTTCATACCAACTTTTGCTTTTACAGCAAAATTGTTTCAAAATATTTGTCATTAGACTCCTCAATTAGCAATAATTGGTATGGTCCCTTAAAAAGGTTGATACACCCCTAATCTAAAGGTCTTCATTTTATTCTAGGGCTACACAATGTGTTTTCTTAATAATTCTGGCCTGTTCCTTTAATTGCCACCCTCTGCCTCTCAGATCGGCTCCTTCTTCATGATCAACCTGTGCCTGGTTGTGATCGCCACGCAGTTCTCAGAGACAAAGCAACGCGAGCACCAGTTGATGCAGGAGCAACGAGCCGCCTGTCTCTCCTCCAGCACCCTGGCATCCATGGCCGAGCCTGGCGACGGTTGCTACGAGGAGCTCTTCCAGCTGGTGTGCCACGTCCTGCGCAAGGCCCGACGCCGCTCCGCCGCCCTCTATTACACGCTCCGTGGCAAGGCCCCACCCCCCGGTGGTGGGAGGAGCAGGGCCAGGGGAGGGGCCAGTGCCAACGCCAATGGCCGCGAGAGGCGACACGGCCGTGCCAATCAGAGTGAGATGATCTTCTTTGACAGAGCAGGGAAGTGGAAGGGGCTGGAAAATTTGGAGGAGGCACAGCTTGTCTTAATATGAGAGTGTTAAAATTATTTAATATTTTGCCCTAGTACAGCAAACATGGTCAAAGAAATGATATAAATCTTGGGATAGTAAGCATGTTATGTACATAGTGGTTCAAAAAATGGTTTAAATTTTTTCATTGTTGCATTCAGTAAATATGCAACAATGTTATTATTACATTATACACCAGCTTTTAAATGTTTAGATTTAAATAGTTATTTGCTCGTTTTTTTACTGCAAAATTTATGCAAATAGGGAGTAAAAACCATCAACCTCATTGTGTCCTTTTTCCATACATTTCAAAAGCATTGTTTTAAGGTTCTATATATGAACAGAATAATGTAAGTGGAGTAAATGGTGTAATCAAAAGCAGCCATTAAGACAGCAAAGAATATTCATGAACGTTCTCTCTAAAAGCGTTAGCTAAAAGCACTCTTGTATGGTGTTTTAATTTTCATCACTTACGCCAATGAGGTCGATTTATGCACGGTTTAGCATCCTTTTGAATTCCTTTTGCTGCTTAAATTTTGTCTCGGTCTGCTCTGAATCCAGCCTGAGTTGAGCTCTCGTTTGATTGGAATGGGGCTTTGGGTAGAAAATACAAGTGTAGTGGTAAAAAATTCAAAATTCCAAACAAAAAGGAAAGGAAACCTCTCGCTGGGGCATATAGATAGACATGCAAAATGCATCCAAATAAAAGATGCACGTTTCAGAACGATGAGATCCAGAAATAGATCTGAGCTGACATGTAGGTCATGTGGAGCAACCATCTAGAAGTAAAGTTGAATTCAAAGTGGAGAAGTTGGCAGATGTGGTGGTCTACTTGCATATGGACCAAAAGGTTGGAGGTTCGAATCCAGGTCTGTAATGCTACACTGTGAAACATAACAGTATATTGTAAAGAAATTATTAAATATTCCAATAAAATTATGGTAACTCATTCCCTTGAATTAAACCAGCTCAAAATAAACTATTGAAGTACAAAGTATAAAAAAAATGAAATGAATGACTTGGTAGTGAACCTTCTTTTTCGTTATGACAACTTCAATAAGTCACGAAACTAACCTCTAACAGTGTTTGTATAAGAATTGGATGGTTTTCTATAACTTCTAAGAAACAGAGCAATTTCACTTAGTGCTTGGAGCCCTAATAACTAATGTTTTTGTGTACTTGAGTTTCTTTTGCTAAATCCATTTTTATGCCTGTTTAAATTGTGTAAGTTTCAACCTGCATTGCTGCCGGAGACCACCAAAGGGCCGTAGACCACCAAGGGGGCATAGACCTCTGGTCGAAAACCCCTGCAATATTGTATCGTTCATTGGACAAAGATTCGATGTTTGCCGACATCACAAAGTCCGCTATGATATCATTTCGATTCAAATGAGGAGAAATATGAAACAATATCATGAGCTGATTTCACACTTTCATTCATTATCAAAGCACAAAAACAAGTAAAATATCATTTGCATTTTCATTCCTGAGCCCAACCAGATATTTGAACACAAAACAGTCTGCTAATAAAAACCAACCCCATGATGTTTCAATATGTATGACGTGTGGTCAGTGTTATCATGTATCATTCTATGGGCTTGTTGATCATTAAGCCAATATATCAGTGTAGATTGATGTATTATTGCGCTCATACAAATTATACAACTGTGCAGTTGAGTACCAGTTAAAGCCACTTTGTTGTCATTTTCATCGCTCTTTTTCTCTTCCAGGGTCCCGCTGCCCACACCAAAGCAAACCCGAGCACGGCACCCAGCCTCTGGATGGCACCGTCTCCCTGGCGCTGGCTTCAAACCCCGATGACTGCCCACAGTGCACTGCTCTGTCACTCCAGGAGGGTGCAGGACCCAGAGCAGATTCAGCCAATGGTGAAGAGGAAGACGGGGCTCTGGAGGAGACGGACAAGGAAGAGAACCACTTAGAGAAAAGGAGGAGGGAGGAGAACTTTGAAGAGGAGGATGAAGAAGAGGAGGAGGAGGAGGAGAATAAGAAGAGGAAGAAGCGCTCCTGTTTTGGGAGCTGTAAGGACATGTGGGACGAAATGAGGACCAAATTGTGGAGTATTGTGGAGAGTAAATATTTCAGCAGAGGAATTATGATTGCCATCCTCATCAACACCATCAGCATGGGCATCGAGCACCACAACCAGGTAAGTTTGACGCAACTTGAGGGCAGTAAATGGATGAAACCATATGTTGGTGACTTGAGGAATCTGGGGAGAACCTAAAATGAAAAGTTGGGCCGGTGACTGAGGCCTTTAACCTCAAGTTACACTCATGCAGTTTTTACAAAGATGCTGACATCAATGACCAGTATTTAATGAGCCAATAATCATTTCTTTGTAGACATTTGCTCTCAGGTAAGAAGAGAATCTACAAACAGTGAAGAGCACTATTACACAAATATTATGGATGTTTTCGCAAACATCAGCTTATTGGCTTTATTTCAACTCTACAGTTGCATGATATTGGTCTTATTTTAACTTTTTAAAGAACAAATTTAAGAAAAAGAAAATGGTGAATGAGGTGAATGAAGCCCAGTGACTTCACACGCAAACACAGGAGGAATAATTAATGGAATGGAGTTGTAATGGTGTTGGTTTGGGGGGAGTGGTCTCTTCCATCCTGATATCCCCTTCCGGGCTGGTCTTGACTGAATCCTAATCATGTACCAGCTCAGCTGCTATACTCTCGGCTGCTGTCCAAAGCAATGGTGCTGAAATATTGACAGACGATCGCTCTCCGTGGTGCTGATTGACATCACCTTCTTTGTGGTTTATGCGCAGGTGCCAGAGATGTGTCTCAATGTTGTAAACTTGTTAAAGCATGGAATTCCATTCCAGATTTTAGATTCTTGATCAGTAGATCAGAGTCACCTGACCACACCTACAACTTCCTGTATCTAAACAGCATAGTTTCAGTCTAGTCTTTGGGGAGTATAGTCATGACCGCCACTGCATACCGAGTGATTTTCTGCCCTCCCTTCTGTGTACTGACCATTACTTGGTGTTTCTGGATTATTCTTTGTTTTTGCATTTTGATTTGCTTTTGTTTGTTTCGAAGGTTGTTTTTATTAGTTTTGAATTGTGTTGAGGTGGTTTGTAGTGAATAGCATGATGTTTCTCCAAACAAATCTTGTGTTTACCATATTGTGCATTTGGGTTCGCAGGGTAATTAATACAAATAGAGCTTCAGTCATTGTTTCTTTTTGTAATCAAGTATTCTATCTATTTTTTTCATTGATTAATCAATTAATAAAGTAATCGGATAAATTCGTTGAAAGAAAATAACAGCAGAAAAGACAAGTCTGTAAATATAAAACCAATTGGCTTTTATTTCTGAATGTTACCCTTAAAAATTACCCTTACACACCTGAGAGAATTTGGGGTGTTTTTCTATACCTTTGTTTTTGGGCTTATTCTAGTGTGTGTCTATAAGTTCTCACATGCTTTATGTTGTTGTGTCCAGGACGTCCTGCACATAATCAGATTTGTCATAGTTTGATGTGTAAATGCTGACACAGTCTTGAAATCAGCACATTTCTGATGAAAACTGAACTGCGCCTATAGAAATATTTAGTTTTTTAGCTTTATCTAGTATAAAATTGCTAAAACTATAGCTAAAACTAGAAATAGTAAGAACAGTGTCTGTTTTGATCAATTGAAAATACTGAAGGAAATACTGAAAATACTGAAGTTCTGGGTCATTTTGAACCAATTTGGCTGTTTTTGACCTTTCTGGAAGTGAACTACATTCCCCACAATCCCCCATACGCCACTTTGCGCCACGTCACAACAAAGCAATGGACACAAGTTCTGGAATAAACACTGATAATCTCAATAAATACCTGTATGGTGAGTAGAACGCTGGTTGTTGTGGTTAGTTATCAGCTAAAATATACTAATATTTACTTCTGTTTTTGTGCATGGAATATCTCACTCTCTCAAATACTTTCACATACAGAGGGATCAGGTCTTGCCTTGCTCGTACCACTGAAAATAAGCATCCGTATGAAACACAAGCGGAGCATGCTTTAGCGAGTGTAAAGAATTGAACGAAGCGAAGCGATTCTAGAAAAAAGCAAGTGTAGCCTAATTATGCTAAAGATATTTAATTGTCATTTCAGGGACTAAGCATAAACAACACAAGTTTTTGGTTCTTGTGTCAGTGGTTCTGTTTGGTACTGTGAGCTGGTCCCTTGCTGCAAACAAAAGGCAAAATTCTGTTGCCAAAAGAACTATCATTTATTACTGTCACTCAAGCAAAATGAACCAAGCCTTGACAGTAGTAATGACATGTCTGTAGAAATGTAGTAGAGCGAAAAATAGAATGTTACTAATATTGATACTACTCAGTCCAAGTACAAAGTGCTCAAAATGATGCTTAATGAGGCAGAGTTCAAGTATAATACAACACAATTTTTTATCTATGGCTTGTTAATAATTAGGCTACTACTAAAGCTGTGTGTATAAAGCTGTGTGTATTTTAGCAGTTACACTCGGGCCAAAGGCAGCACTTGTAGAGCCGTGGGAGTTTTCTCTCTCTCTCTCTCTCTCTCTCTCTCTCTCTCTGCTGTCTCATCCACCCCCTCACTTCTTCTCTGCCAGCAGAGGATCCTTATTCTCTCATCTCAGAATACTCTAAAAATAACAGTGCTCCGGAGAGGGGGAGAGAAGAAAGAAGAGAGAGGGAGGGAGAAAAAAGTGCTCTACTTCTATTACACAGCAGATTCAGCCTGTTAAACCTACAGAAAATTATAGATCATTTAAGAACACACACAAGTCGTAGCCTCACCTTTCTCACAGCAATGATGATGACGATGATGATGATGATGATGATGATTCAATTTTCTCATGCTGTGACTCACGCCTGCTCTGCAGATCGTCCTCATTAATATGGAGACAGGAAATATTGAAAGTACGATGGAAAGATGATAATATTTGCAAACATATGGGTAGCAGCCGGTGGTTCGACTTGATATCAGTACGAGGGATTGATAACGGCAGGAGATTTTACACGTGTGTATGAGTGTGAGATGTTTACAGGCGTAGTTAAGAAAAGGTGTAAAGGATGTGGGAGAGGTGGGAGGAGAAGTTGAGAAATGATGAGAGAAAATGAGAAGAGACAAGATGTGGGGAGAGGAGACAAGAGGAGAAGTGGAGTGAAAACGTGGGGGGAGGAGATTATATTAGGGAAAGGGAGAAAAGATGAGATGAGAGGTAGAGTGGAGATGTTGGAAGAGGAGACCAGATGAGAGGAAATGAGAAAAGATGAGATGAGTGGTGGAGTTAAACTATGATAGATGAGGTGGGGAGATGAGACAAGAGGAAGAGTGGGTTTTAGAAGAGGAGATGAGACGTGGAGATGAGATGTCCAAAAAGATGAGTGGACGGGAGATAAGAGGAGACGAGACAAGGAAAGAAAGACGGTGGAATCCAGATGTAATAAATCAGATGAGGCTGCAAGATGCAAGAGCAGGCTAAATGAAAAAGAGAGGAAAGTTGACGTTGAAAGGATAAGAAAAGAGAGACATGTGGGGAGAAGAGGAGAAGGGTGGACAGACTGAAGTGAGATGGAGTGAGTTCAGTGTGGAACTGTGGTAATTTTATTCTTTCTTCAGTTTAGTGTTCTCAGAACAAGCTCGTCGAAGGATTAATGTTGATAAAAGAGAGATGGAAGGGTGTGATAGACACAAACATTTATTCTCCTCCTCCATACACACACAAAGACTAATAGTGGCACGTTTTTTTACCAGCTCCTGAGTGTTTTAGGTGTCAGATGGATGCAGTCTGTTGTGAGATAGCATTTGTCAGCGGTGTGTATGTGTGTGTGAGTGTGTATGTATTCTCACCTCCTACACGGGCACCTCAGAGACGTATGTTGTTCATGCTGATTTCCTCACCGTTGTTCTACATTACCACCAGCACTTTTTCCTCTCTTTCTCTCCACATCTCTGTCTTTGTCTCTCTTTCTAACTCTCAGCCGGAGGAGCTGACCAACGTGCTGGAGATTTGCAACATCGTCTTCACCAGCATGTTCACGCTGGAGATGATCCTCAAACTCACCGCTTTCGGCTTCTTCGAGTACCTGAGGAATCCATACAATATCTTCGATGGCATCATTGTCATCATCAGGTCTGTTCGGCCTTTAAAATGAGTCGTTTGCAGTTTTGTTTCTCACCAAGCATTCTGCTAACCTAAGCATTAAAACTAAAATTTATACAATTTCAGGTAATTTTTTGAGCTTCAAGAGTAACAACTATAGCTAGGTTTAAGGAGGAATGTGCAATTGAACTTACATTTTTAACTGATGGAATTGTTTGCAGTGCATAATCAAGAAAATTCTCTTTCTGTAGTGTCTGTGAGATCATCGGCCAGTCAGACGGTGGTCTGTCTGTGTTGAGGACGTTCAGGTTGTTGAGGGTGATCAAGCTGGTGCGCTTCATGCCTGCCCTGCGCCGGCAGCTGGTGGTGCTGATGAAGACGATGGACAACGTGGCCACCTTCTGCATGCTGCTCATGCTGTTCATCTTCATCTTCAGGTAAACCAACCCTGTTAGCTGTGTTCAGTTTCTCATCCTGCCCTACGGTGTTTAGTGTCAGGAGATGCTGACAACGGTACTGCATGTCACGGACCACGTGCAATTCCGCCACAGACCACTAGGGGCAGTGGACAGCCAGTTAACCTCTGTTATACATATTTAATTGATTATGGTCTGCCATTGCATTGATGCAGAATCGTCCATGTCTGCATCCTGATGTATCAGTTATGTGATTCATTTCAACATCCCTACTCCTCCTACCATTTTTGTGCTAGAAACTTTGTTCCATCTCTAAAACTAACTCCAAAACCACCTATTGTGTTGTGGGGTGCTTTTATACATGTTTTTGATACTCGCACTCGTTGGTGAACTCTGTCCATTTTTGCATCCATTTTCCCCTCCATAGACGCTTTACTATACGGTCGCCGTTCTTCCCGAAAACATCAGATTCAACGTAATTCAAGGGTCCATGGGCCTTTGTAACAGTCATGACCTGCCCTCTTCTTTTTCGTCCTTTTTTTCTGTCATTAATTTCTCCCTATAGAAACCCGTTGGTTTTCTCCCATTAGGAATACATGGGATTCGGGACTCAAACTAGTCGGGACTCGACTATTTTCACACAACTGTCAACACGGTTGTTATACCACCGAACAAAAACACACACATCTGAATCTGTTCTGACCTGCACTGGTCGTTTTATTGCTTTGTCATCCCTTCTTCTTTTCCCATTCACTTCAGTGCATTTTAATCAAAGTCTTCCTACTCATTCAACTTTCACACTGGCCTTTTCTTGCAAAAATGCATCTCTAGTTACTTCAAAATGTTAATGGGTTAATTCGTGAGAATGAGGAACTGCAACTTAAGTGAAAGTGAGGGATTATTTGTCATTGTGAACGCAACACAGTGCACCACAATGAAATGTGACCTCTGCATTTGACCCATCCATAAAGTAGCAGTGGGTAGCTGACAAGGGTAGCACCCAGGGAGCAGGTATCTTGCTCAGGAGTACCTCAGTACCTTAACTAGTCCAGGATTTGAACCAGCGACCTTCAGATCATGGGGCGAACGACCTGACCGTTACACTACCAACTGCCCCTTTAGTCATCCCACACCTTGTCTCATTCATCTCTTTGTCTGACTTTCTCCATCTGTCTCAGTGTCTCTCCTTCTCCATCTCACTCTCTCATCTGCACTCCCACACTTTCACCTCTCTCTCTCTCTCTCTCTCTCTCTCCATCTCACTCTCTCATCTGCACTCCCACACTTTCACCTCTCTCTCTCTCTCTCTCTCTCTCTCTCTGTTTCACTACCCAACCTCAATGTCTCACTTCTTGTCTCTCCTCCTCTTTCATTCTCCTCCCTCTCTTTCTCTCTGATTCTGTCCCTCTCTCCGCCACCTTTCTCTCCTCCCCCCATCCTCTTTGCATCTTTAAAGAATGGGAGATGAAAGTCCAATTACACCCAAAATGAGAAGAAGTGCATCCCTTTTAGACCGTGCACCTGGCATGACGACTACTTTTGCACAGTTAAAATGGATTTGGTCACATCCTTAATTCATTTACACTCTGCACTAAGAGAGTAAAACAGGGCCGTGTATGTGTGTGTGTGTGTGTGTGTGTTTTCTGACTCCTTCCCCCTCCCGTACTCTTTAATTCCTGTGTAAATGCCAGTCTGTAAATGCCAGTCTGGCCGGACAGCACCTTTGCCACCTTGGCACACGTGCTACCTTTCGAATAAATGCCCGGTTTTGACCCCTGTGACCTTACAGTCGGTCTGGGTGGGATTGCGTCAGGACAAACCAGGTGGAATTTGTCAAATGTGTTCTACTTCCTCATCTCTGATTAAAAGATGTTGCTGCTCAAAGTGTTGCTCTTCACTTCCACTCTCACTCTCTCTCTCAGTTTCTTTCTGTACCTCTGTCTATCTATCTCTCCCTCGATCCACACTTACGTTAATTTCACTCTCTCACTCTTTTTCCATCTTTCTCTTTTTCTCTCTTTCTCTTCTTCCTCTCTTTCCCCCTACTCCACTGTCTCTTGCTCTTCATCTCTCTTTTTCCCCCCTACCCTCTCTCTCTCTCTTTCTCCTCCCTCTCTCTTTCTCTCTCTCTTACTCTTTTTGTCTCTTTTTCAGTGCAGTGTTCCTCTGGGCTCCTTACTCATCTGGTTGATGAGGGGTGAAGGGGTGGAAAGGTGGAATATGAGCGAGGGATGAACTCTTCTCTCTCTCTCTCTCTCTCTCTGTGCAGTATTTTGGGGATGCACATATTCGGCTGTAAGTTCAGTTTGAAGACAGAGGCGGGGGACACAGTGCCGGACAGGAAGAACTTCGACTCGCTGCTGTGGGCCATCGTCACTGTCTTCCAGGTACACGCACACTCTCCCCCTCTCTCTCTCTCCCCCTCTTTCTCTTTCTCTCTATCTCTCTTCATTTATCTCACTTACACCTCTCCAGATCCCATTTCTCTATCTCTTCTGCTCCATCGCCCTCTCTCTTTTCCCTGCTTCTGTCTCTTTCTCAATCATTCTTTCTTTCTTCCTTCCTTTCTTTCTTTCCCTTGTTCTCTTATGTAGTCTTTTGCTCTTCTCTTCACCTCACCTCACCTCTCTTCTCTTCTCTTCTCTTCTCTTCGATTCTCTTCGATTCTCTTCGATTCTCTTCTCTTTATTCTTTCATTCATTCTTTCTTTCCCTTGTTCTCATATATAGTCTTTTGCTCTTCTCTTCATTCTTTCATTTATTGTTCCTTTCTTTCTTCCTTTCACTTGTTATATTGTCATTTGCTATTCTCTTCATTCATTCATTTTTATTTCTGTCCTATTGTGTCGTCTCCTCCCTCTCTCTACCCCTCCCCCGTCTTCTTTACTGTCTTCTTTTTTTTTTTTTTTATCTCTGTCTATATCCATTCATTTCCTTATCTCTTCATTTTACCATTTTTGTCGCTCTCTCAATCTCTCTGAGAGGGACTTTTTCTCTTTATGACTTTTTTTCCATCTGCCTTTCTTTCTTGTTCTTTGTATACTTAAACTTTCCTACATATACACACATTAAATTTTCACTTTCTGTGTGTGTGTGTGTGTCTACACAGATCCTGACGCAGGAGGACTGGAACATGGTGCTGTATAACGGCATGGCCTCCACCTCTCCGCTAGCTGCTCTCTACTTTGTGGCGCTGATGACTTTTGGGAACTACGTCCTCTTTAACCTGCTGGTGGCCATCCTGGTGGAGGGATTCCAGGCCGAGGTAGCTGCTGGATTCAAGTGGTTCTTAGTTGGGGGGCAGGACTTAAAATAGACAAGTGAATAAAAATTAGAGGGGCACGCATTAGGAAGATTAGGGGCCTGGGTTAGTTCCGTTTGATTCCATTTACTCCTAATTAATTGCTGGTGTTAATAACTAGTTGATTGTTAGCAACACAAGCCAAACTAGTCAAGCTGCTTGCCCTATTACCTTCAGTTATTTGTTGATAAAGTTGGCTAAGCTAAATAAGCTACTTGCCCCATTGTATTTTAGCTAAACCAGTCAAGCTACTCGCCTTTTATCTTTTGTTAAACGCTGGTAACTTTTGCTAAGCTAACAAGTTACTTGCCCCATTGTGTTTTGTAGATTCGTTTCAAGATTAGCCAAAGTAACCAAGCTACTTGCTCCGTCATATTTAAAAGATTTCTAAGTGACATTATTAGAGATGCACGATAATGCTGGAACTATATCGGTATCGGCCGATAAATGCTTTTCATATTGGCATCGGGTCGATGCTTAGATTTGCCTGCTATTTTCCTCCAACATTTTATGATGCATTTATTGTACATCAGAAAGGTGGCACTTGTGCCAGGTGTGTCTAAAGTTTGAGGTGGGATTTCATACGCTTCACATCTTCTGTCTTAGGGTCTGTTTTTACACGTATGCGGATATTTTATAAATGCATATTTGTTATATGTTTGGGCCTTTCTTTACACGTATCCACAGAATCCAGCATTTTGAAAAATCTTCACTTCGGAGGGCATTTTAAAAAATATACGCACTCTGTTTACGTGTAAATGAAAGACGTAAATGTATTTAAAAATATGCGTTTGTTAAAATATCTAGATATGTGTTAACAGGCCCATAAAAAGTATGATTTTTTTTGTGCCAAAAATCTGAGCACACAGTGGAACTTTCGCAAACAAAATCTCTTGTGTTTACATGCTCAAATCTCCCTGCACACGCAAAAATCTTTCAAACTAAATTGCGCGTTTACCTCACTTACCGAATGTGAGCTCGCGCATGGGCTGTGTCTCGACCCGCGTACTGCCGCACTTGGTATGGTAGGTAAGGTGCTCTTATCATACTTTTCTATGTGGTAGCATACATCTCAGGAAGTAACTGGGGTTGTAGGTTAACGACTCTCTATGCACTAGGTAGTGCACATGGAGTGTCACACGCACCCTATTTGGCTTGATACACCACATAGGGCGGGAAGTGACTTTTTCTTAAACTGTTGTGCACTACGCTTAAAATGCTACTAAATCTACTTCTACTTCTAGTTTTAAGTTTGTATTTAATATTCCATTTCTAGTTTAAAGTGTATATTTTATATTCTATTTATATATTGTTATTCTATGTGCCCTATTTGTTCTTTGCTCCCAGTTCTTTGCACTGTTAAAACTGGAGCCACGTCGTCTCGTCTCTCTGTATACCTGTACAGTATATAGCAGAGATGACAATAAAGTTTACTTTGACTTTTTGACTTTGAATCGGCACTGTGCTCGAAATGGCGCTATTTTTGTGCCAAAATTCGGAGCGGTGGAACTTTGACGAGCAAAATATCTGGTCTTTACAAGTGCAACTCTGCCTTCCTTATTTATCAGTATCGGTATTAGCAGATGTAAGCATGAAAATATTGGATATCGGCATCGACCAATAATTCCCACATCGTCCGACCCTAAACATTATCCAAGCTTAAAGCTACTTGCCCCATTACATAGTGTTGATTTTTAGAAGCATCAGCTAAGACCGGAGCGCTGCTCTTTTATTCACCCTTAGTGAAGTTGGCATTTTTGGGTAGAACGTCCCTTTGTATACAGAGCCACTTGATATGTGTGTGTGTATGTGTGTGTTTTATAACCCAGATTTTTTTTGGTCTGATTTCTTTCTTATTGTGACAAAAGTCAAGAGGGTTTAATGAGGCTGTTTGCATTCGTTCCCCTAGTGATGCTGCTGAGCTCTCTCACACACACACACACAACTCTCTCTCTCTCTCTCTCTCTCTCTCTCTCTCTCTCACACACATGTAAGTGGGGCGGAGCGTCAGGTAGACGGCTGCAGGAGTAGGTTGGGTCTCCAGAGACAGGAGGGAAGTGGGCTTCCAGGTTGTGGGCTACATTGCAGAGTGATGGAGGGGGTGATGGAGTGATGGAGGGAGGGATGGAGGGTGAGTAGGGAAGTGGAACAGAGGCGAGACAGGGCTCAGTGGGACGGGAAGGTCATGAGGAACAAGTAGAACAAGACGTCCGTTACAGACCGCTCCGGGCAGTGGAGTGGCTTTCAGTGGAGGAGAATGGCTCATCTCTCTCTCTCCCTCTCTCTCCCTCTCTCTCTCTCTCTCTCTCTCTCTCTCTTTCCCTTCTTTATTTATCATTGTCTCTTTTCCTTTATGTAAACCCTCCTTTTCTTTCTTTATTCTTTCTTTCTCTTTTTGCCTCTGTTCCTTTACTTGACCCCTCTGTCTGCAGTAACATTTATCTATCTTTCTCTGCTTGTTTTCATCTACTCCTCATTTTTCTTTGTCTGTCTGTCTGTCTTTCTTTTTTTCTTTCTTTCCATTTGGTCTTTCAGTTATATTCTTTTTCTCCTTGCTTTTATTCCTTTATTTGACCCATTTTTCTCTGCTTGTTTTACTCTCCCTTTCTTTCTTTCTTTCTTTCTTTCTTTGCTGCTATTCCTTTAACTGACCTATCTTTTTCTACATTTTCTTTCTTTCATTCCTTCTTTCCATCTGGTCTTTCTATTGTCCTCTTATATTCACTTGTCTGTTTCTATCTTCCTCTTTGTGCTTCTGTTCCTGACCCCTCTTTTATTCATTAACATTTCTTTCTTTCTATCTTTCCTTCTTTCTTACTTACTTTCTTTCTCTTCCTCTCCCACCTCTCCCTCTCGCACCTTTCTATTCACCCCCTCTTCTTCCTTTCTTTCTTTCCATTTGGTCTTTCAATTGTTTTATATTTTCATATTTTATATCTTTTATATTCACTTTTTTTCTTTCTTTTGTTTTCTTTTTTCTTTCTCTTTTTGCTACTATTCCTTCCATTCTTCCTTCCTTCTCTTCTTTCCTCTTCACTTTATATTCTTGTATTGTCTGTTGAGTGTCTGCTCTCAGGCCAGTGTAATATGAATGCAGGCTGGAGAGTTTGATGTGATCAGTGTAGAGCAGATGGTGTAGTGTGAGAGGAGGGTGATGATGATGATGATGATGATGGACAGTTAATATTAAATTTAGGGGAAATAAGAAAGGAAAAAAAATCAGTCCTAAAGAAGCCAGATGTTAATATAAGTTTATTAAAGACGTACTTTAGCATTAAAATCATTTTCCATTAAAGAAGGTGAAATTTCTTCATCCCTCTCCTCTATCCACGTCCGTCCCCCCGCCAGTAAGGGCTGTGCTGAGGGTCCTGAGGGCTTCCTGACCCTTTCATCACATTCCTTTCTTCATCTTTTCCCATGTTTTTCCTCCAACAGGGCGACGCTAACCGCTCGTACTCCGACGATGACAGATCTTCCTGCAACTTCGAGGAAGATAAAGAGAAGGAGCCTCTTCAACTCTCAGGTGCACTGAAGAAAATCACTTTTCATTTCTTTCTTTCTTTCTTTCTTTCTTTCTTTCTTTCTTTCTTTCTTTCTTTCTTATTCTTATTTAATTTGTTGCACCATGTTTCCGGTCATTTTTCTTTTTTTGCCTGTTTTTTCTTTCTTTCCTCCATCCTCTTCTATTCTCTCTCTCTGCACATCTTTCTTTCATTCTTTTTTCTGTCCCTTTTCCTTTCTTTCTCCCTTTCTTTTCCCTGTATGTTTTCATTCTTTTCTCTATCCTTTTCTATTTTCTCTCTCTGCACATTTTTCTTTTTTTCTGTCCTTCTTTCCTTTTGTCTTTCTCTCTTTCTTGTTCTTATTTAATTTCTTGTTCCATATGTCCACTGTCTTTCTTCGTCTTCTTTCTTTCTCTTTTTGCCTCTATTTCTTTTTACTTCTTTCTTTTCTATTATCTCTCTGCAGTTTTTTTCTTTTCTTTCTTTTCTTTCCTTCCCTGTATTCCTTCTTACTTTCTTTTTTTGCCTTGTTCTGTTATATTGCCTCATTGTCTCTTTTTTTCCATGCACTTGTCACTGTTGCTGCCTTTGTCTTTGTTCATCTTTCTTTCATTTTCTTGACTTTCACCCTCTTCCAATTGCACCACTAGCAAGGGGGAGGAAACAGAGCTGTCACTGCTCAGAGCACGTGTACCCGGACGGTCGACTCGCTGCCACGCTATAAATGTTGCACACGTTCACCCAATTCCTGCGTGAGCCGCTGGCTGGCACAAGACAAACTTACAAGCCCAGCTGCTGTAGGCTGGCGCCGGCCGAGGCTTCGCGTCTTCCAGAAAGCATGAAATTTTAATGGACTTGGCAGGAACAAGCTCGTTTTCGCTTCCGCCTCATAAGCAGGAAACTGGCTTTTTCTCAGTTCAGCAATAGTTTCCCCTCTTTTATTCCTCATGCTGGGGAAGCACTGGCACAAACTCCACATTTGAGCTGTACTTGTTTTTATGGTTCAATCCCAACTAGAGCTCAGTGCAACTGCTGTGATTAAGGTTTTGGGAAGGGTACTTTTTAAAAAGTAATATAATCATTAGGGTGGCACGGTGACGCAGTGGTTAGCGCTGCCAAATGGGTTCAATTCCCAGGTCGGCCAAAGGGCCTTTCTGTGTGGAGTTTGCACGTTCTCCCCGTGTTTGCATGGGTTTTCTACAGGTGCTCCAGTTTCCTCCCGAGTAACAGCAACTGGACGTGAACTGTTTAGAAATGTGAAACATACGTCCACTTTTAGCCACAAATAAACTAACAAAACCCACACACAGTGGGAATAATTATATAACAACACAACCATCTCCTTTTCACCCCTTACAGATCCCAAAATCTGCACTCTGACCCCCAACGGGCACCTGGACCTGGCGCCGATGCCCAACGTGCTGGGTGTTTACCCGGCTGAAAGGCTGAGCTATGCTTTGGGCTCCCGTAAGAGCAGTGTGGGCTCTCTGGGAAGAATAAATCCCGAGCAGCGGGCACTGGTAAGAGCCGAAATTCACTCACTTGCTCCCGAGTCTCGGCAAGGGCATCCGCAAATCGCTTAAAGCAGCACAAAGAAGCCAGTAATTAGCCATCAGCGCTGCATGTATTAGCATTTAACACACCATTAATAGCACTTATGTAGCGCTTAAAGGGCTATAACTAGCTACCCGGGCCGCTCGGCATTAGCATACAGAAGGAGGCACTTGAAAAGGCTGAGAGCAACTTATTACAATAAGCTCAAGAGTTTTAGTTTCTAGTCCAGTAATTGATAACAACGCAAACCCTTAAGGGGACATGAAAGAAAATCAGATGCTTTCATGTACAGATGTGATGTAACCCTACATCAAAGTTTGCATTATAATTCAGGGGCCCATGACAGTTGCTTTAATTGTTGACTTCTCTCGACATGGGCAGCACCGCTGGTAGCGGGGCTTGGTGAAAGTGAGAGATTATTTGTCATTGTGAACACAACACACCACGGCACACAGTGCACCACAACGAAATGTGACCTCTGCACATGACCCATCCATGAAGGAGCAGTGGGCAGCTGACAAGGGCAGTGCCTGGGGAGCAGTGCTTGGGGACGGTACCTTGGTCATGAGCACCTCAGTGATACCTTTACCGGTGCCTGGATTCTAACCGGTGATCTAACCGTTACGCTATCAACTGTCCCATGAATGATTCCTTACTCACGGGTACCTTTGCAGTACCTTTGCTGATAAGTGAATCAATGTGTCAAGACTTAAGAGAGTTTATTTTCCACCCAGCTATAAACAAAGCACACAGAGAGCTGAAATGCACCCCTACTGGGTACCAGGTCTTGGAAGTCTTTTGAATGTTATTACAACCCTTTTCTGACCATCTCCTGTGTCCACCCCAGTGCCCCGGGCGAGGCTCCCTGTACCACAACTGGGCTCCCCAGGGCCCGTGGAGCCGAAGGTCCAGCTGGAACAACTTGGCGCGTCCCTCAGCCATCACTTGCGGGGGCAGCCTGAGGGTCCGCGGTCCCCACGGCCACTTGGGCGAGCAGGAGTCCCTCCTGTCCCCACCCCCACTGCACTTGGCGCCACCCCTCCTGTCTCACCACTTCGTCCCCCGGAGGGACCGCCGGGCCCTTTCCCTGGAGCTGCCTGAACTCTTGCGTGCCCCCGGACCACCGGGCACGTCGGCGACAGGGGTGGCGCCGTCTCTACACCCGCGCCAGCGCAAGAGGAGCGTGCCCGGGAGCTTCAGCGAGCACCAGGACTGCAACGGCAAAACGCCATCCCTGCAGCAACGCATCCTTAGCGAGGTTTACCCACAAGTCAACACCCGCAAGGACCGCGAAGACCTGGAGGACGAGATCGATTACGTGAGTCAGATGAATGGAGGGAGGGAAAAAGAGAAAAAGTGAGACTGTTTTTGTCTATTGTGCTTTCTGTGCATAACTTAAGGGAAGAATTTTTAAATATGTAGTGTTTTTAAAATAATCAAATATATTTATTATATTTTTAAATGTAAATTTTATAGTGTTTTTAAAATAATCAAATGAATTGATTATATTTCTTACATAAATTGTCACAAAATTTTTTAAAGCTCATATATTCTTCTAATTTCAGAACTTTGTGTACCAACAGGGCAGCACAGTCCAAAAGCATGCAATATAGGTTAATTGGCGAATCTAAATTGGCCCCGTAAGGTGTGAGTGTGTGTGCCCTGGTCCCCGCCCTGCACCCGTAGTTCACGGGATAGGCTCCGGTCCCCTGTGACCCCAGTTTGGATAATGAACGAATGAATGTGTACCAACATGAACTCCCTTGTAGTTCAACTCAGACCAGATTGTCTCTGATACTCTTGAACAGCGTTAATTAAACATCGCTGATGAGACCTTTTGGATGTAACACTAGTTCACGATCTGTTTAAATTATACAAAAACATTGCAGAGACTGCAGTGGCGTCCGCTTGATTCCAAACACCGACCCGTTTCAGCCTGAGCGACTATCTGAACAAAGAAATCGGCCCAATTACTGGCTGTGCTGGGGATGCGGGGGGCACACAACAGATGGCATCGGCATCACGCGTTTCAATTTGCAGCGTTTGTAAGCAATTAAGGAGGAAAAACTTTTTCCAGAGGGACGGTGCCGAGCTGTAGTATTGTTGCATAATTGGCCCAAAGCTCAGCTGTTTTTCCCACCATTTATTTCCTCACAAATCCACTAACAAAATCAATCTTGACCGACGTTTACAAACTCTGTAGTCCAGCCCTGACCGGGGATCCCATTTATTAAACAGTGTGAAGGATTCTTGCTAAAAATATATGTACGCCTAAAAGGTAAAAGCGGTGTCTGCAAAAGAAGTCTGAGTTATAAAACCGTGCACACACACCTGCAAGAAGCGTGCTCACACTCTACAACCTTCTACACCCCCCACTTTCAACCGTAAATGGTCATTGTAAAACACATGATGAACATCGATGCATATAAATTAAGCCATCAATGGTCAAAGCCAACGCCTCATGAATACTGATATGAACAAATTAAGTCCTAAATGTTCCCTGCCTCATGAATATTGATATATACAATGTAAGCCTTAAATAGTCAATGCAGTACACCTCATGAATATCGATATATACAAGTTAAGTCCGATAGACCAGGGGTTTCAACTGGTTCTGTCCCAGGGACCACCATTCAGACTAAGCAGTACTCTGCAGGCCTCTATTACTTTTTAGATATGTGCATATCAAATTCATTATTCATAAAGATCGCCTGGAAATATTTTAAAAAATAAAGTATAAAGTCAGTTCAGTTGTGAAACCGGATTGCATGCCACGGACCATCTGCATTGCCATTGCGGACCACCGGTTGAAAACCCCTGTGATGGATGGTTATTTATAATGGCAACTGAGAGGAAGTGCAGGAAAACAGCTAACAGCGCTGGTTGAAGAGATGTCGCTGGTCTTTGGGTGTGATAAAAGACACCGTGCATCAGACTGAATAATTAGTATGTCTATGTAGGTTCTCTGTGTAGGACATGATAATCTTGAGGGCTTGGTTTAGGGCGAAGCCGCTGGACTTCTTTTCACATTCTTGATGATATTTCACCTCTCATCTGAAAAGCTTTAAGCAATCAGAGCCATATTTTAAGATTTGACTTGGGCTTGTGGTGTAGAATAATAATAATTATATAACTTATAATGGATAAAATATTTACTAATAAAGGAGACGTTAATGGATGGGGTTTGTTCTTTGTGCAGAGTTTGTGTTTCCGGATCCAGAAGATGGTGGAGGTGTACAGGCCCGACTGGTGTGAGACGAGGGAGGACTGGTCTGTCTTCCTCTTCTCTCCTCAGAACAAGTAAGTGCTCCATCCATCCATCCATCTATCCATCCATCCATCCATCCATGCATCTATCTATCTATCTATCTATCTATCTATCTATCTATCTATCTATCTATCTATCTATCTATCTATCTATCTATCTATCTATCTATCGAATCAATTTAACATTGTATTGTGGTGGGTACATTGAGGTTTGTGTGTGTGTGTGAGTGTGTGCGCGTGTGGGGTGTGTGTGTTTGTGGTTAAATGTTGTGTGTGTTTTTGGGTTGCTGGTCTACTTAGGGAGACTATTTATAACCAGCCAATAGAGTGTGTACAGACTGGCTTAAGACCTCCAGGATACTGTAACACACTGTACACTTTCCTCTCAGGTCCACACACACACACACACACACACATACACAAAGCAGGTCGATAGTAGTGATGGGTTTCCAGTTCTTTAGAGAGAGGTTTGATTAGAGTATTGATCTGAGACAGCGAGATAGTGGCCACTCATTCCTGCTGGGTGTGTGTGTAGGTGTGTGTAGGCGTCATGTATTAATCGCATTGTGGGGACCTTTTTGTTCCCTAAAATCACTTTTATCTGTTTTTTTGGGCTTTGTGGGGACATTTGAGAGGTCCCCATGAGGAGAAATGACTTTATAGAAAATGTGCTTGTTTTATTTGAGAAACTAAAAGAAGTAAAAGATGTGCTTTTGGTTACTGAGGTTAAGGTTAGGGTTAGGATTAGGTGTAGGTGTAAAATTATATGCATCTAGTCATTATGGGAGTCTATGGAAAGACCTCACAAAGATAGTAATACAAGACTGTGTGTGTGTGTGTGTGTGTGTGTGTGACCTTTGGTGTGATTAATGTGACTTGACCTTCATGGAGGTCAACTTCACCTAAACAGGTGCACGGATGTGTTCTCTCTCTCTCTCAGGTTCAGGTTGATGTGTCAGTCCATCATCGCCCATAAGCTGTTTGACTATGTGGTTTTGGCCTTTATCTTCTCCAACTGCATCACTGTGGCTTTGGAGCGCCCAAAAATCCTGCAGGGCAGCCTGGTGAGACAAACACGCACACACAAAGCTATTAACTAACAAAGAATTTTTCTCTACATCTTCCTCTTTTCTTTCTTTGTTTTCTTTCTTTTGCTGTAAAACGAAAAGTAAATATGAAAAAAAAACATTATGCTGAAGTGATAGAGCTTTGCATTTTACACACACCCTCAAGCCATCCAGCAGTTATCTGTCTTTATGTAACACACTGTCTCTCTCTTTCTCTCTCTCTCGCTCTCTTTCCAGGAGCGCGTCTTCCTCACCATTTCCAACTACATCTTTACTGCCATCTTTGTTGGGGAGATGACACTGAAGGTAAACGCTCTGAGGTTTTTCCTCAATAGGGTTGCACTTCTGAAGTTAACACCGTCGTAAAGGAATAATCTCAACCTGAAAAACCTGTCCTGCACAATACTGTTTTCAGACATAACCCAAAACCATCAAATGCTGCTGAAATGATCGCTGTGTGAAATTCATTACAAAAAGAATGAAATTTCCACATTTTCTCCAGAACATGATATGGGGAGGATGCATCATCCCTATATGATGGAAGAACTCCATGGGCCCGTTTCCCACACTATGATAAAGCCTATGCTGTGATTAGAGTTGAGTTTCAATGCTGAATCTTCACTGATAGTGTGTTTTAGTCTGAGACTTAATCTAAGCCTTTCCATCCCTTTCACCCACTTTATCCCTTCTTTCTTTCTTTGTCTTTTTTGCCCCTTCCATTGCTTGTGCCATTTGTCCTCATTCTTTCTTTCTCTCATTTTTCAGCCTCTCTTTCTTTTTCCACGTTACTTGCCACCCTCTCCCATACTTGTTTGCCATTGCTCTATTCTCTATTTGATTGCCTTCTCTCTTCTTCTCTCTATTTCTTTTGTTATTTTTTCTTTAGTTATTTCTTTCCTTTCTTGTTCTCTTATAATTCCCTTATCTTTTTCCCACTTTTTTTCTTTCTTTCTTTCTTTCTTTTTCTTTCTTTCTTTCTTTCTTTCTTTCTTTCTTTCTTTCTCTCCTCTTCTCATCTTTTTTTTCTGCCCTCTTTGTTCCCCACTGTGGGCAGGGTGATGATGGGGTTTATGAGTTCTCGATTTTCTCCATCACTCTCATGGCCAGCAATTAAGCGCTGATGCTAATTAGAGCCGATTTGCTCTCCAGCTCTCGGCCCGGGGTCCGTCTGTTCCGCTCTGAGCCACTGGCACATGCAGGGCCACCCGTTATCTAACACAATCATTTATTAAGCAGCATGTGTGTGTGTGTATGTGTGTGTGGTATGACAGGTCCAGCTCTAACTAAGGACTTAAAACACATCTTTCAAGATTTATCAATTTCATTCCAAGTATAAAATTGAGTTTGCTTTACTGTGCTAGATTGTACAGCGGCATATAGCCTAGTTTGTAGCCTCGAGACACATTCAAATTCTTGCCAAGCATGCAAACTAACCATATTTGGTTAAGGTAACATTTAGCTCCGCAAACATTTGTCCAAATTGGCCGTGCTATGCTCTCTGTTTTGTATGTTAACATGCTAACTCAAGATTAGCTAACTTTCTCGTTACTAACTAACTTTCTAGTTAGGATTTAGTGTTCTACAAAACAGACTAAATGTTAGCGAGTAGTAAGTTAGTGTCTAACTTTTTAGCCACTAGCTAACTTTTAAGTTAGTATTTACTATTCTACAATACTAAACAAGAAGTTAGTGAGGAGCTGTATTTCTAGCTAATAGCTAGAAAGTTAGCTACTCACTAACTACTTGTTAGCTGCTACACTAGTTACTTATTACTTAATGTAATTTAGCATGCTAGTAAAGTACACTCACTTGCTAGCCTTTGAGAAATTAGCTAAAAATAACACCTAGCAAACCAGCTAGGAATGCTGTGGCTAGGCCCTGACATTGGGGTCAAGTTATCCATCTTTTATCTCTTTTTTCATTTGTTTTATTCCCTCCTTACCTTAAGGTGGTGTCCATGGGGTTGTACCTGGGAGAGCAGGCCTACCTGCGCAGCAGTTGGAACATTCTGGATGGCTTCCTGGTCTTTGTCTCGCTAATTGACATTGTGGTGTCGATGGCGGGCGGGGCTAAGATCCTGGGGGTGCTCAGGGTCCTCAGGCTACTGCGCACATTGCGCCCCCTCAGGTAGGGAGGAGCAACGGCTGGAGTTTTTTTTTCCATATGTAGTCGTGGGTGCTTGAGTCAAAGGCAACAGCACATTCTTTTAGGTCCTTCAAGAGGTTTCTATTTTCATTTAAAACTGAAGTTCCAGGATTTTGACTTTTAGTGAGGTTGTTGCCTTAGAGGTGGTCCCGAGAGTACTCACCCTGCTGGGAAGTGATCATGGGAAGGGATCTTGAGACTGATGTCGACTTCTGTTTAGAGTCATAAGCCAACGCTTCTGTTCAATAATGATAGTGAAAGTTTGTGGTATTTTGTCATTGAGAACACAACACCTTGCTCATATTCCACAAGCTGTTGTTAAGTCCCAGGTATTTAACACCCAAGTTACCTTGAAGGTGGTCCTGAAAACCACCTTGTTATCAAGGGCTACAGAAGTCAACATGTGAATCTTGGGAAGGGATCTTAATACTGCCTTGTAAGTGACTGATGGTTGTTGTTGTAAGACTTTGTTCTACAATGAAGGTGAACATGTAATGTTTTTGTCATTATGAACACACCACCTGGGTACATCAGCGGTACCTTTACTGGTATGAGATCACTGGGGTATCTTCAAAGAGGGTCCCTTCTCTTTTACATCTGCACTTAAAGGACAAGGGACACTCCTGAGTGTACAGATGATCACAATTTGGTTCCAAGATAACAAGCTCGCTAGTGGTTAAACATCTGGGATTCTCATCAGCTTTTAGAACTAAAGAAGACCCTGATGAGAGCGGAAAAGTCTACAAGAACTTAAAAAGAAGTCCAGTTGCCTTCAAATCAAGCACTGAAGACTTTCCATTCTAGTCTCGCTCCAAATTTGCTATTGGGAAGCAAGTGAACATGAACTTCACCTGATAATTGTCTGTCAGATCTAATTAGGCAGCATCAGTTGTTTTCTGAACATTCCGATCTGCTTGATTGATGCTGGACAAAAATATATGAAATCCTCGCTTCAACAGTTTACATGAAGTCAGACATTTCATCCAGTGTTGCTGTGCACAAACAGATCCGTGTTCTGAGGATTTGCAATTCCAGCAAACACATCCCCGAAGGCAGGAGAAGGAGATGCACTAATTCAGCCTGACGTGGGCCGGGCTGCCGCTAACCCTGCTTTGTTCTGCTCTCATCCTCCCCCACTCCCTCCTTCTTTACTCCTTCTCATCTCTCCATCTTCAGGGTTATCAGCCGAGCTCCCGGCCTCAAGCTGGTGGTAGAGACTCTGATCACGTCTCTGAAGCCCATCGGGAACATCGTCCTCATCTGCTGCGCCTTCTTCATCATCTTTGGCATCCTTGGAGTCCAGGTGTGGCACAGAGAACCTCCAGGCTCTTTCCTCCCTCCTTTTTTTAATGACTCCATGTTCCCCCAGCCCCAAAATCAGTTCCACTCTATTTACCATTTCTTTTTGCTGTTTTTTTTTTTTAAACTTTCCCCTCTTTATTTACTTCTTTACCAGTCTCTAGCTGGATCTCAAATTGAGTGCTTTCGTACATAAGCCGGTTCATGCTGTGCAGCGCAGATCAGGAAGGAGTCAACTAGGGTCACGAAAAGCAAATTTGGAAATTTGTAGACTTAGATATCAGTCGTACCCTCCTAGAAAAGTGATCGCAAGGAATGCAGTGTGATGTGAGTAGAGGTTGACCAATTATCATTGCTGATATTTTGCATCTTTGTAGTTGCCATTTTTAAAACCGAAATCACAAATAAATGAATGAATAAAAATATGTGTAACTTTAACGACCTCTCATTTTAATAATTTATAAAACTTTAGTCAGTTGCGGAGCAGTTTTTAATGAATCTCAAAGTGTACTCACACGAGGAAAGTCTGATAGTTCATGTTAATCACCTCTTCAGCTGGGTCTCGGTACACTTGTCTGGTCCACACCCTGAGTTCGGGTGCTTGTACTCACATCTGCCCAAAAGGTCTGAACCAAGGGAGGAATTGAACTTGGGTTCGTTTTAAGTGAACTTAACAAGGCAGGTACCCTCAGTATTTGAACAGAACTGAGGTCGATATTCGAACTGATTCCACAAAGACGATCTAAACTCGTATTCCATAAACAGTCCAAATTTCACAAACACTGGCTAGGGAAGTATTAAAGAACAGGTAAAAATTTAGGTTGAAGAATACGGGCAAATTCAAACACAACTGGTCAATACAATATTTTGAGACAGCTCTATATGCACTAGATAGCAATACTTCGCAAGGACTGCATTAAACTCTGCGTTCTTAAATGTGTTGACCGATTATAAGCTGATAACTCTATTGCTCATGTTGGTTATGAGAGTCTCTAGTGATGAGGAAGGTGAACAGTGCCACCGATACCTTTTATTTATCTATTTATTTGGTTGTTTACTTGTTCAACCTGATAACAATGACTGCTTGGATATTCCTGAAAGCAATGAAAACTTTGCAGAATTACATATGCTCAAATTGTTAAACCAGTTTTTACTTCTACAGCAGATGTATTTAGGTTCAAAATATCAGTATTGGCTCGATTTGAGATACCGTTATTGTGTCTCAGTTTTCAGCTGTCTTTTTTGCCGTTGTTAAACTGCAGTGATGCTGATGGGAATGAACAAAAGCAGTGAGATATGATGTGTGTGTGTGTGTGTGTGTGTTTGCTATGACAGCTTTTCAAAGGGAAGTTCTTCTACTGCTTGGGTCTGGACGTCAAGAACATCACCAACAAGTCGGACTGCCTGCTGGCTAATTACAAATGGGTCCATCACAAATACAACTTTGACAATCTGGGTCAGGTAGGTCATCTCAGATCTGTCATGTGACATCAGCAGCCTCAGGATCAGGATTAGATGTTATGTTTTTGTGCTTCTGTGTGGGTGACATCAGTTCTTGTTCCATTAAGATTTGAGCTGTAGGGTCTGACTCCATCACAGTGTGACACGGAAGTGTAACTTGAGAACACTGTACAGGTGCTGTTGTGGCTCTAGTGCTGGTAAATGATTAGGATTAGATTACGGTGTGGTGTTACATTAGGATTATATTATAGTTTAAAAATCAGGATTAGATTATAGCTAAAATTAAATTATGATGGAATTTAAGGTTAAGATTATAGTCAGGGTTAGATTATGCTGTGGTCTAAGGTTAGGATTAAGTTATAGTTAGGATTTGATTATGGTGTGGTTTAAGGTTGGGATTACAGTTAGGATTAGATTATAACGTGGTTTAGGATGAGTTGATAATGAGTTTTTGGGTTTGGATTGCACAGCTGTTAGGTTTGGGATGAGGATCAGATTGTAGTAAGGATTAGATTAAGGTTAGGTTTAGGGTTAGCATTGAACTAACAGGGGCTGTTTAGTATTTGCCCCAATTCAATGATTAGATTAAGGGGTTGGATTAGATTACAGATATTTTTTAATTTAATGGAAGTTAATGATATCCATTGGGAAAGCCATAACGTGTGTGTGTGTGTGTGTGTGTTTCCTGACACACAGGCTCTGATGTCCTTGTTCGTTTTGGCCTCTAAAGACGGATGGGTTAACATCATGTATCACGGCTTGGACGCAGTGGCAGTGGATCAGCAGGTACATTACACAACTCATTACACACATATACACACACCCCTCTCATTAACACACATCTAGCAGAGAGCAGAGCATGGTTTACTTCCAGAATGCCTCTAAACCTCATTGCTCAAAGCCCTAACGGGGTCACTTGGCCTGAGACTATCCCAGAACTACGGGGGTGAGGCAGGGACCAATGTTGGGCAGGTGCCAACACACCGCAGGGTACACACACTGACAGATCTGTCTGTCCCTCTAAATTCCTCACATCAAAGAAACAGTTGTCCCTAATCACCTCGTCAATTTTGAGCGAATATATCGCTAATTATTTGGAGTTCTTTACAACATTCATGTATAATATTTTACAGTTTATGACAACACAAAATAGGTAAAGTTACACGTGGTGATATCAGATATTAGAACCATTTTGAACTTATATGACAGACTATCTTAGCGAACCTGCAGGTGGATGATGCTATGCAGGTGGGAAGGGCTATGCTAAACATAACCTCTGCATGTAAGCAGGCTGCGTTTTAGTCCCATCCTACTTAGAACTAGTATGAAACGTATGAAAAACTGCATAACTCCACAATGTCGTAAAACTAAATTCAGGGTTTTTCCACATCTGACACAAACACACTTTTCTGACACATTTCACACATTACCAAACCAAGGGCATTGTCACCTTACTGGTCTAACCCTAACCCTAATTTTGGTTTTAGAAACAAATATTAGTTAGAAATTGGGTTTCTTTTTTGCTTTTAATTTAACAGCTTGAGCCCGATCGCCCCCGGTTCCGGGGGCAGAATGGGAAGGCTTTAAATAGACGGTAAACGTAAACAAACATATGCATTCGGCACATCTACATCACCGATGGAATCTCATCTAAAAATCTCAAACAACAATTTCCACCTAAACATAACACAATTCCAACACCACACATAAATAAACAAAAACACTGCGTAGGTCTACGTGGAAGAAATACGGCTGTAGAATCTATACTACTACAGGTAACCATGCATACCGTATATCATATGAATGCTGAGACTCCGCAGATTACTCAGATAATATGTTTGGGTTTTTTTGGCGAGCATGTTTTTTTTTTTTTTAATGTTCTGCTGTGTTGCATCTTCCTTTATTCTGACCCAGTAACATGTATACTGATTCCACAGTAATCTCACAAGTGTTACCTTTATAATGATACCAAAAGCATAAGAATAGATATTGTGTTTGCTGAGATATACACATTCATTTTGGGTATCTTTATTAGAGCAAAAATCTGTAAAACAGTCTCAGGGCTTAACAGGTTAAGAATAAAATGAACAAATGACATGCCGATTGTGAAGGCACAAATTTTGGGATTGAGATGAAAATTATAGCTACATTTTTGGTTGTTTCTTATTTTTAATTTTCCTTTTAATTGTTTCGTTTAATTTACAAAACTAGTGATGCACAGATTGTAAGTTCACCTTTTGTTAAAGTCCAGTCTAGAGGTCAGACACTCATCCAGTCACCAACATGGACACGAGAAATCTTCTTTAGTCATGAAAACCAGCACGTTCCCACAGTACCAGTCGTATTGTGCGTTTATTAGAGCTAAGCGTTGCATGTTCCTCCTCCACATCCGCAGTCTCGCCTCGCTAATGAAGCGGGCTGTCGACGGATCACGCGGCTTCTTAAACACGCTCATGTTTTACAATGAGCTGATTTCCAACAGCCTCTTGTTTTCTTGCCGGTAACTACCAGAACCTTCACCAAATGTCTATCGTGCTTGTGTTGTGGTATTATTCCCTCTCTCTTCTGATCCTGATTTTTGATTTCTCTATTATTCTGAGTCTGATTTCTTCTTTTCCCCCCCCGTCAGCCCATCATCAATCACAACCCGTGGATGTTGCTGTACTTCATCTCCTTTCTCCTCATCGTCAGCTTCTTTGTGCTCAACATGTTCGTGGGTGTGGTGGTGGAAAACTTCCACAAGTGCAGGCAGCACCAGGAGGTGGAGGAGGCCAAGAGGAGGGAGGAGAAGAGACTTCGGCGTATGGAGAAGAAAAGAAGGAGTAAGGAAACAAAAAGTCAAAGATCATCTAAATAACTTTAAAGCGTCGCAGTTACCTTTTCACCCTGAAGGCGGTAAATGTACAGTACTTGCTGTCAATGACTAGTGTTGTATTACTCGAGACCGGTCTCAGTCTTGTCTCGAAATCGGCCCTATTTCTACTCAGTCTTGTCATGGACTCAGACAAAGAGGACACAGGATTTTATTTCTAGACCACAACTCTGAGAATATTACTATTAACTCTTTAAAACCACGCTGGCATCTTGTGTTGTTTATTAATTCATTTTTCAGAATCCCTTTAACATACAAATACCATACCTGTTCCATTATAATCCCAGTATTCGGAACTTACCGGACATTATATTCATTTAACTGTGTGTGAAATCATTTGTGTAAATTGATCGCGTAAAAACACATTAATTAAATTATTCGCGATGTAAACACACGCATTAGCGCTCATGACCGCCCTGGTCTCGGTGTCGTCTCGCTCTCGGCCCTTCACAGTCTTGGTCTTGTCTCGGTCTCGACACACTCTGGTGTTGGTCTAATCTCAGTCTCGGTTTGGGGATCTTAACCCCAACTCTACTGTACACAGTTACATATGTTAGGTTGAAGAAGTTTTAATCTTGTGTGGCGGGTTCCTGTGGAATAAATGCGCAAACACAACGGAGGAAGGTTAACACAAGCCGGAGGGGCTCCTTTTTATTGAATTGTGCAGTGAGGGGGAAGTCCATCGAAAAGAAAGTCCAGGGAAAGTCTGTCGTCGTGAGGCTGGGGTTCCTTGTCCGTCGTGGGGTGGCGCAGGTGCAGGTGACGTGGGTGACACTGGTGAATGAGAGAGATTGGGGAGAGATTGGGGAAAAACACAAATCGTTAAAGGTCGGGGTGCAGGCGTGGGTATTGCATGTCACTCACCGGCCGCGTGTGGCACTTCAGCGTCTCCTTTTGTTCTCTCTGTGATGAGGCGTGATGAAGCGGTAATGTCTCTCCAGCCGTGCATTGTTAGGGGTGGGGCTCCGGTCCTACGCGGTCTGCGGTTTTTGTAAACAGGAGCTGACCCTGGTGGTGACAAGCGACCGCTGTCCCTTGTGCTGAAACGACGCTTGTCCTGGTGCTGGAGTGGCGGTGTGGCTGCGTGCCAGGCGTGTGATGTTACACTTGTTTTTCTCACAACTGTATTGTTTGTAAGGACAAAAGGAAATAAAATGGTACAGCCTGGATATTTTAAGATAAAGAGCAAACAGAACGAGTATTTGAATCTTTCTTATTTATTGAACTAAAAGTGTGTGAATATAATATGTCGTTTTCAAGTACTGTAAAAGCAGGAGTACAATTCCAACTTTTTGACTGGTCAGTGTGGAACTATGATCAAATGTATTACTAAACGTGGCTCGATACCACCTTTTTATGTCCGATATGACACCGATATTGTACATCTGGATATCTTACAATACACTAAAACCATCAGGAACACAGAGATTGCACGCGAGAGCTTGCAATTAAACAGTATAATCGCATGATTTGCTTTTGGGGTTGTAGTGTGTTGCGTTGCTTGTTCTGCTCATTGTAACATTAATATGTATTAGCGTGAATGTCAAACAATAAACCAGCTTTAGCGCAGTAACACTTCCCGTACAAGCGTGCATTTATAGATCGGCTCTATAGATTGGCCCAATGCCACCGATACCCGATCCAACTATTTGAGTCGTTATCGAACCAAAATCCAATGTTTTTCTCATTTAGAGGCCCAAAAGTTGCCCTACTACGCCAGCTATAGCCACATCCGGCTGGTGATCCACACCCTGTGCACCAGTCACTACCTGGACCTCTTCATCACCTTCATCATCTGCGTCAACGTGGTCACCATGTCGCTGGAGCACTACAGCCAACCTCACGTGAGAATCCCAGTTCCATCCCCTGAAAAAATCCAGCAGCCGTGAACAGCCTCCCACTCTCTCTCTCTTTCTTTCTCTCTCTCTGTGTCTCCACCTTATCCAGCTTCACTCTCCAAAAATCGGCAGGATTAAGGTCGGTTTCGGAACTTGAACAATCTGCGTATCATTTGCGCATCCGTTTTACACATTAAATCCAAAAATTGACAACTAAAAAATGGTTTGCCATATTCGTTCCCAAACCTAAATGGAACACACTGAGACATTGCTCTCAAACAAAACACACGGAGCACCACGCTTAGGATTGTGTATCACGCTCAAACATGAACAAACGGTAGGACCCACGCTCCTGCTCGCGTCTCACACTCCACGTCTTCAGAGCAAAAGCGAAACCAACTTCAGTCAGCTCAGACAGAGTTTCCAGAGCCTCTCTGGGTAGCGAGCTCACAGGAGTCACGGTTCCTATCTTAACCACAAATCTTACACATAGAGCACAAATGATCAGTTTTTCTAGTGTCAAGTGAGAAAAGTGAAAAGCAATATTTTAATTGGGGACTCTAAATTGGCCCCGTAAGATGTGACTGTGAGTGTGTGAGTGTGAGTGTGCCCTGAGGTGTGTTGAACGTTTGAACTGTTGGACTTTCGGCGAAATGAGAGTGAATCTGGACAAACTTGAGAACGAGAGAGAGAAAGAAGGAGAAAGAAAGAGTGGTAGAGCAGACTGTTCACATCTCCACCAGTTCTGCTGCAAATTCTGTTTCCAAAATTATCCAGAGGTTACAGCTACTTGACTGCAGTGGAATGCTTTAATTTGCTCACATTGTGCTTTCTTTCTCTCTCTCTCTTTCTCTTTTTCTCTCCTTCTATATATCTCTCTATCTCTCTATCTCTTCATCCTTTGCTCCTGCCTTCCTCACAGTCCCTGGAGATCGCACTCAAGTACTGTAATTATTTCTTCACCAGCACCTTTGTGCTCGAGGCCGTGCTGAAGCTCATCGCATTTGGCTTCCGTCGCTTCTTCAAAGACAGGTTCTGCACACACACACACACACACACACACAGGTCTATCTCCGTCTCTGTCTCTAACATTCATTCTCTCTCTCTGTATGTTATGTCTTTAATCTTTTTCTATCTCTCCATCCCTCTCTCTCTCTCTCTTTCTCTATCTCTATCTCTCTGACTCATTTATTCTGTCTTTCTCCCATTCTGTCCATCTGTCTCACATGCTTGTCTTTGTCCTTTTCTCTCTGTCTTTCACTCTTTCCGTCTGTCTGTCTTTCTCTTTGTCTCTACCCATTATTCTTTCTCTTTGCATCTCTTTGTATCTATCCCTCTCTCTGTCTGTTTTTCTCTCTTTCTTCTTCATGTCTGTCTCTATCATCCTATTTTTGGCCTGTTTTTCTCTGTTATTGACCGCTTTTCTGTCTCTTTCTCTAGTCGTCCTCCAAGTCTCTTTCTCTCTAATTCGCTCTTAATTGATTAATTACCAGCACACCTTGCCCCAGTCACTACTCTCTGGTTGTTCTGTTTGTTCTCGTGGCTGTGCTATTGGCAGAACCTGCTTTCTGATGTGTGTGTGTGTGTGTGTGTATGTAATTACTGCCCTCTGCTATTAATAGATCCAGACTCTGGTTTCTAATATGGTCTCGCTCTCTTCCTCTCGCTGTTTGTTTTTTAAAAAATGTCGCCATCGTTACGCTCTGATTTTCCGCCATATCACTTTCTAATATTGAGCCGGGCGTGTCCAATATTGGACCGCACTGGCAAGATGAAGCCAGCCCGTTTCGACAAGTTTAAAGGGTGGAGAATGAGATGCTTTATTTTGGCACACTAGCTCAGTCACGTTCTGCACTGGCCACTGTCTACAACTCCAAATTTACTGGATCTTCGCCAGGCGTCACATCCAAACTGGGTCACTCAGATGAGCAAGGGAACAGGTGTGTGTGTGTGTGAGTGTGTGTTGTTTCCCTTGACCCAGGAGAGGTCTGATTCCTTATACTTTTTTCATGGGCGACAAATTTTGGTGGCCCAATTAGCCAGGTCTGACAGTTCACGGATACAGATGCAGGCTTCAGGTTCAAGTTTACACTCTTTAATGTCCACAGTGAAAGACATGCAACGGGGCTCACGCCGTAACACTCAGTCTCTGGTACTTGCAAACGAAACGCTAAGTGAAACCGAAACCAAACTTCAACCAGGCAAGCAGGATTCTTCTGAAAACATCATCTCTGTGGCAGCTCAGGAATGAAGTGGCACAAGCACGGCTAGCTGTGGTGGCAAACACTCTAGAACTAAGAGAACAGAAAACATTTGGGTTAGAGTGATGGTGAACAGACAAAGACGTCCAGACGAAAACTAAATAAAATAATCCAAAACCTGGTGTGAGGAATCAAGCATGTGAGGGTGCTATGCAACCATTACGTCATGGGAAACTGAACGGGGAAAGGAAACTAGACTCAGGTGATAGGCATTAGCACGAAATCTCAACCCAGTACGAGTGAAAGGTGAAAAGCAAACCCAGGCTAGTACTCCGGAGATCGGAAACGGGGTGGTTGTTAAAGTTATTCATATTTATATATTTTAAATTAATAGTTGCATTAACAATAACAATTACATATTGCTTTAGTTCATTCCACAAAGATTTAAGACAAACATAGCCAAAATAGGGGAAATTTTGATTTGTGGGTTTAATTAAATGCTTCTTGTGGGCGGGTGTGTGTAGATGGAATCAGCTGGATCTGGCCATCGTTCTGTTATCAGTGATGGGCATCATACTGGAGGAGATTGAAATCAGTGCAGCATTACCCATCAACCCCACCATCATCCGAATAATGAGGGTCCTGCGCATTGCCCGTGGTGAGTACACACACACACCTACACACACAGTCACGTCCTTCTATCTTTGTAAGTTTCTTCCCTTGAACCCCACAGTGACTAGATGTAAATAATACTAAACCAGACATACCTACAAAAAGCACATATTTTCATTTGTGTTTGTTTGTTTTAAATATAAAACACAAACATTTTCCACATTAGGGCCCACACATGCAAAAATGTCCCCACAAAGCAGTGAGCTGGGGCCCTTTTGCCATGTTTTTTCACTGCGTGTGCTGCAGTTCAACATAGCTGGTCTGGAACCAAGAACCAGCGATGTCAAGCTGTGGTATAAGCCTTCTAATGTAAGACAAGCAGCTGTGGTGTGTGGCATGGTCAATGTGTCGTCACCCACTTTCCACTGAGCTCCTAGGACTCTACATCAGCAATGTTTTGGTGCTGGTTTGGAGCCTAATTTGTGGCACTGGCACAACTTGTAGTGGAAGAAAATGGCACCAGATCCCCATTGGGAACCAGCATGGGATCCAGTGCGGTGGATAAGGGGTGTTTGTCTATCCCCGGTGATAAGTGAGCTGCATGTGGCCATTCACGCTGTCCACACCATTGTGGTTCTGACATGCCTCAGGGGCGCTTCAGTAACAATGATTAGAAGACCTGTCCATTCAGCACCACCAGCATGTCTAAACTTTTAGGGAGTAGTCATGTTTTCACAACGCCACACACATATCCACGCACAACACACACACTCATGACCTACATGTTACTCTCTCTAAATAGTGCTTTATGTCAACACCTGACCTTAGCCTCATTAAGCAAAAGGACATATTTTTGGGTCAAAAAGAGGCCTGAGTTTTGGAATAAAATGACATTTCTCTCAGATAAATTGGTCAGATGCTCTTAAAATGCAATATGGTCTCATATTATTAATGTCTGACCCCCGCATAAGAGCTGAATAAACAAAATGTAGAACTAAAAAAAGGTTCAAAGCCAAATGATGACACAACATGGTTTTTGGTATCAACTGTTTTTATATAACATAAAACATAAACTGTTTTCTGACAACATAAATAAAATTTAAATGCTATTTTGGCTCTGACACAGCTGCCTCTGTTTGACTGAAAACACCATTCTGTCCCAGGGACCACCATTCAGACTCAGCAGTAGTCTGCTGCTGACTGTGTGCCCTTGTGTGTAGGGTGGGGGAGTTTTTTCCTATTATTTTTTAGATATTTAAATTAAATTCATAATTCATAATTCATGCACACTGTTAGTTGCTAATGTACACTGTTAGTTGCTAATGTACACTATGTTAGTTGTTAGTGTACACTATGTTAGCTGCCTAGCCTACCCCTTTGCTGTGCTATTGACATGCCATATTTTATTTGACAATGGCTTATGTACCAAGCAAAAGTCAGATAGTGTGTCAGCGGAGTTGATGAAAAACTCTGGGAGGAACTCTGTGTGGATCGCATCCAATAATAGCAGCCTTTTTGTTATCGGGCACCAAAATGAGAAATCTCTGTAACATCGATAGGTAGCTTAATTGAAGTAAACGACTTACAGGTAACATTAGCTAGAGCATCTAGCTGTCAGTCTGGAGCGGATTCGGTACTCACAATGGTGGCAACAAGGTCAGGTGGCTATGACGTCATCTGACTGATAAGAATGGAGTGTATGGGGGGTCGTTTGGGCAGGGGGCAGGGATGTCAACTATGGTATGGTACTTTTCAGGTGGCAGTGCAGGGCGGTTATGAGCCAGCCTGGGCATCAGAGGAGGAGAGCAGCACTCCGGGGATAAATATAGACCTGACCTTTACCAGTCCTGCTTATTAACTGTGTGTGTGTGTTGCAGTGCTGAAGCTGTTGAAGATGGCTACAGGTATGAGGGCTCTACTGGACACTGTAGTGCAGGCACTTCCTCAGGTACAGTTACCCCTCTCTCTCTCTCTCTCTCTCTCCCCCTCTCTCTCTCTCTCTCTCTCTCTCCTTTTTGTCCCTCTTTTTCTTTCTCATCTTTACTGATGCACACACATAAGCACATAACCACATAGAATTGTAGTGCCGTTAGTGTGTTTGAAGAAACCATTGGGAGTTTGTGGAACTTAGGGAACTATAGTCCTGGAAGATGTGCTGAAGGGAATTGTAGTCCACTGACCCAGTAAGTATCTTCTCTCCTCCCTGGCTATTGATCCATCGATCCTCCCTTCATTAGCCTCAGGCACTGTGCCTAATGCTGGGGCATCTGAGAGGTAATTAACCCTGGATGTGATTAATGAGGCCCTCCAGACCCTCACACCTCACACTCCCTCAGATTTGGTACAGATGCATTCAAATGTACAGAATGATAAAAATACAGAAAATTGTAAAATAATTATTATTATAAATATAAAAAAGAAAAAAATGATATATGCGTGAACCGACAGGATTATTATTAGTGATGGAATTATGCTGGAGCCTTTTTTTTATGTTTCCCAGCAGCGCTGTCGTCAAATTAGGACACACGTCACTACTGCACACATTACCATAACAACATAAAAGGCTGTTTTATACATCTAACTCATCCTCCCATCCCTCATCCTCCCATCCTCTATGTAGATAATTAGCGTGGTGTCACTGCTGCTGTTTGCTGTTTATGAACACTTATTTAAGCTACGGGTGTAGAAACTGCTTGTAAAGATGTGTGTGTGTGTGCGACTTCTCCTCTCTCTCTCAGACTGTCGGGCTTTTTTCTATCCTTCTGTCTCTAGCTGTCATTCTGTTAATCTCTCTATCCTTAATCTATCTATATTGTTGTCTCTTTGTCCCACATTTGCACTCTCTTGCAGCCTTTTCTCCATTCTCTTTATTGTCTTCTCTATATTCTTCTCTCTCTTTCACTCTAACTCTCTTTCTCCTACTTGCTGTCCTTCTGTTTATCTTTTTCTCTATTTCCTCTTCTCTCGTTCTTACTGTCTTTCTCCATTTGTTTCTACCCCTATCCCTATTCTTTTCTCTCACTTTCGCTGGCTGTTTCTCTGTATCCTTCTCTCTGTTTCTTTCTTTCTCTCTTTCACTTTCTTTCTGTCTTCCCTTCTCTCTCTCTCTTTCTCTCTCTCTCTCTCTCGCCATCCTTTCTTTCTGTATCTGTCTCTCTATCTTTCTCCCTTTTTGTCCTTCTCTTGCATGTTCCTGCCTTTCTCCCCATCCTTTTATCTTTCTTCTTTGTATTCTTCTCTCTCTTTTTCTTTAAAACTCTTTCTCCCACTCTCTCTCTCTCTCTCTCTCTCTCTCTCTACCTTTTTACAGCTCAACTGATCAACTGATCATTACACTTTCTGTAGTGCTTTGGGTCGGGTCCCAAAGGACACACCCGTACAAACAAAAGTATAACACACACACACACACATCCCATCTCGCTATCTTGGTGAGGTCCTTCTTTATAGCTCATAATGACTAGAGACTAAATATTATGGTTTGTATTTAAATATACATAGTTTGAACCCTGCACCCTTCCTTCCTCCGGCTCCCTTTATTTACCTTCCTCTTGTTAAACGACAAATTCATTCGGTTCCGGGGAAGTGGGCCGAGTGTCCGAGTGCTTCTGAGTGGCTCCTCCAGAGAGATGCAGCCCGACGGGGCATTAAAATGCAGCAAATTCACTTTGCTTTAGTTCACTCGGTCAGTTGTGTGTGTTCCGCTTGGCCAGGCCCGAGGGTGTCGTTCCCTGCGACTCCATTTCCATTTTATTATGGGAAATAAAAAACAAGTGAGTATGTGTTTCTGCATTTAATGCAGACGTATAGGTTTCATCTTTTTATCTAATGGATTTAAACGTGTTAAAGCTGTCCTCTGCCAAAGGCCAGGCTACACAACAGTGTTTTGTTTTTTTTTTTAACACATTTTTTGTGCACTTTTTAGGAGGTGAAGTGGATAAATATTTTCCTCAAAATATCCAGTTCCTCAAATGTTCTAGAGCCAATATGTAGGCATCAGAGAAATCAGATCTTCTCCCGTTGCAGAAATTGTCATATGATCTCAAATCTGACATATTTTGGAGACTTTCATTAAGATTATGCTTCCTTTTTTGTCATTGCATGGCACACAAGGTGGAATACCAAAACATTGCTTTTTATTTTTCTGATTTTCATTAGTGAAAGCAAAAAGAAATATTACCTAGAAAAACCTAGACCTAGGAAATACAGTACATTTTAAAATATGGTGGTTAAAAATGGTAATTTATTATAAAAATGTGTACATGAATGATGTGTTTTCTTGTGTGTTTCATTTTGATTTTAATCTGGTGTTGTACATTTCTTTGTAGGTTGGAAATTTGGGTCTTCTCTTCATGCTGCTGTTCTTCATTTACGCCGCTCTGGGAGTGGAGCTGTTTGGTGAACTGGGTAAAATCTTTTTACCATTCTTTTTTTTTAACAATTGAATGTTTTAGTTCATAGTATCTTAATCTTGACCAGACATTTGATCACACCACAGTGTAAAAGATGATAATGTGCACATGAATTATACTTTCACTTTTTGGGACAGTTTTCCTTCTTTAAGTAGAAGGACTTTCTTAAGCTGAAGTTTCACTCATCGCCTGTGTGTTTCTCTCTCTCTATATATGCCAGTGTGTAATGAGGACTACCCGTGTGAGGGCATGAGCAGGCATGCCACCTTTGAGAACTTTGGCATGGCTTTCCTCACGCTCTTTCAGGTGTCCACCGGCGACAACTGGAACGGCATCATGAAGGTACGGTTCTGTGTCCCAAAATTCGGAAGGAAAGAAGAAGAAACAGCAGGCAGCAACTGAGAAGTTGGGGTTTCTAATAAAGTGGCCAGCAATAAGTAGGCAGCAACTGAAAGGTTGGGGTTTCTAATAAAGTGGCCAGTAATAAACAGGCAGCAGAAAGGTGGAGCTACAAGGTCGGGGTTCCTAATAATGTGGCCAGCTGGTCTGAATATAGTTCTCTCCTTTTGTCCACACCCTTCACTCGTCCCTGTCTATCTGTCTCTCCATCTCCAAATCACTTTCATTATGTCTTCCTTCATGCCCCTCTACCTCCATCCATCCATGGACCTCATCTTTCAGTGTAGGGGAAGAGGACAGTCTCTCTCTCATTCTCTCTCTCTTTCTTTTCCCCAACATTCTCTATATTTTAATTGGATAGTGCCAACGTGGGAGGAGGTGCTAGTTCAGCATCTCTTCAACGGGCTAAAGATTACCGCAGTAAAATGAGTGGGCGGAGAGTCCGGTTCCCTGCAGATCCACTCTGTGATGGAGGGTGACAGGCCCCAGCCATTAACGCTCACCCACCGCAGGTTATGGATGGCAGAGACCTGCCATAGCGTCCTTGCACCTCAGGCACCATTATTGGGACCTGGGCATCGGTAGCTCGGTAAAGGTCTGGTTGGAGACCCGGACCACGCATGGCTGACCGGTCGCAATTACCGAAAGAGAACCTGCCAATCAGCAAAGAGAGAGAGAGAAAAGGAAAGAGAGAATTTATATTACCTGTCGTCCTGTTATGGGAAGCGGTAGATTGCATGCTAAGTGTGCAAGAAGCTGTGTTTACTCATTTTAATGACACTGCAACATCCCCCCATGCTGCGACTTTTTATAGATTATGTTTGTGTAGCTCAGTTGTTGACCAGTTGATTTTTTAACAGTTTTAACTGCTGTGTATTTTGTAAATTTAAGAGAAACTGGAAACCGGCACTGGCACCAGTTAAAAGGATAAAGTGGCCTGAGTTACTGAAAACCCCATGTTGGGGATCATAAGATTGGGGGTTGGTATCCCAGGAACCACTATTGGAATCCCGAGCAACGCTTTTAACCTCAAGTTGCTCCAGGGAGACTGATCCTGTAATTAGGAAATTAGGAAGTCGATTTGAATTAGAGTGTCTGCCAAATGCTGTAAAGGAAAATGACCTGACTAATTCCTTAAAAAATCACTGGGCGTCTTCCTGAAAGAACTGGGGTGGAATCCTGATGTTCCGATAAAATCACCAACCACCACCTCCTACTTATCCCCCGCTTCTAATATGGTGGGTTCTCTCCTGCCCCTTGAGTACCTTACATATATGGTACTTGAGCATCATCATTATTTGTTGTTGTGAAATAATGGTACTGGTTAAAAGTGGAGGAACTGTGGAGCTCATTCACAAGCAAAGTGAGTTGCCAAGAGGTTTTTTGCTAACCATGTTGTTCTGGACTCCCTACAGGACACCTTACGCGAGTGCCCACCGGGCGAGTATAACTGCAACCCGAGCCTGCAGTTCATCTCGCCACTCTACTTCGTTAGCTTCGTGCTGACGGCTCAGTTCGTCCTCATCAACGTGGTGGTAGCAGTGCTGATGAAACACCTGGATGACTCCAATAAGGAGGCACAGGAGGAGGCTGAGATGGACGCGGAGATTGAGATGGAGCTGGCTCAGGGCGCCCTCTGCTGCATGGGTGGCCTGGGAGGAGGAGCAGGTGGTGGCGCAGGTGGAGGAGGAGGAGTTGGTGGAGTAAAGGGGGTTGGAGAGAAGCATGGAGGAGTGGTGGGACCTGTGGCCCCGTCCCATTCCCCCGGCCAGCAGACGGCAGGACATGAAGCGAATGGGTCCCGCAAACTCTACTCACCTGCTCAGGTAAGACCAGTGGGGTTGAGTAAATGGAATGGATGGATGGAGAAATCTGTACTAATGGATATATGAATGGGTGGATGGGTGGATGGTGATGAGGGTCTGATGGATAGATGTATGGAATGGTGGATCATACTATATTTGATTAAAGAAGAATGAACTTTTGAATGGCCTTTGGAATGGACGGATCAACCTATCAGTGGATAAACTAATGAATGGTTGGTTGGATGGGTGGATGGATGGATGAAAATGCAGATGGATAAATAGAATATATTGATTCTGAACAGATGGATTGTTTGGTGATATGTCTCTTTTAGGTGTTTGTATCAGTGAATGAATGGTTTAAGCATTAAAGAATTGATGATTGGACAGATGAATGGATGGATGATTTGATGGATGAATGAATGGATTGATGCATGGGAGGTTGGATGGGGAAATGGGAGGTTGAGGTTTTGGGCAGATGTTTGGGTGGATGGATAAATGATGAAGTGAACTGTTGATATTAATGAGTGTATGGATGGGTGGGGCAATGTAAGGTTGGATGGAGAGATGGGTGGTTGGGAAAATGGAATAGACGAATAAATGGGTGGATTGGTAGGTGGATAGATGGATGAATGGATGGATGGATTGTTGGGTGGACACATGGAAGACTTGTTGGGTAGGTAGATGGTTGGATGACTGGATGGACTGATTGATGGATGGATAGGAGATTAGACAGATGAATGGACAGATATTTGGGTGGATAGATCAAATGTCCACATTCAGATACTTTGACTGAGGATTCTCTAGTGCCCAGTTCATGCTGACCCTAACAAACAAATGAACGGGACCTACTGGAAGAATAGATGGATGGACGGATGGATGGATGGTGGTCCTAAAAGCAGGAATGTTGAAACTTGCTGTCTGCCTGTGAGTGATGCTGCTGTGTTAAAGAACAATAATAGCGTAGTGTGTCTGAGTTACAGAAACGTTTTCATCAGGCGACGCTGTTCGGCATCTGTCTCCATGGCAACACGTCTGTCTCAGCCCCAGTAGAGTGTGTGTGTGTGTGTGGCGGAGCCGCAAACATTCAGTTCTGCCATTAATCAGCCGCTTAATTAAGTTTTAGATGTTGCACTGACCTGCGGAAACTGGACACATCGATACGGCGGAGACGGGAAACAAAACCCCAGACACACACCGCCATTACTGAGATGCTAAAAAACGACCCCAAACACACACAAACACACACACGCACACACATAGGTATGAGTCACTACAGGCTGGTTGTGTGTAGCCGAAGCCTTAGTTGTTCTTGCTGGTCCATATTTAGCTGGTGTAGGTTATGTAAGCGAGAGCAGAATTGGGTTGGCATAGAGAAATTCTGCAGTCGGCAAAACGGATGGGCACTGCAGTGAAGTTGGCACTCTGTTTACCCCCTGTGTGTGTGTGTGTGTGTGTGTGTGTGTGTGTGCATGCATATGTGTGTATCCCAGTAATAAAAAGCTTTCGCTGAGCATATGCTAAAAAAAGTAAAAATGAGAGAAAAAGAGATATCGCCTCCAAAGCCTTCACATCCCTTTTTTACTGAAGCAGAAAATTAAAAACGGGCATTAGTGCGAGTTCCCGCCTGGTTAGCATAAGCTAAATAAACCAGACTTCTCGCGCGGCAGCGGGGCACACTAATATGGCCGGAGCTGAATAAAAGATGGGAGCTTTTAGTGCGAGGCTACAAAAAAACGCCTGGTCCAATCAGAGGAAGAAGAAGTGAGGCGCTAAATGTTTTTTTATTTTGTATTGTTAGCCACATTTTGTAGTGTGGCCTTTTAAGGTCCAGTAAATCAATGATGTCTGACCAGTTGCTTAAGACATATTTATGGCTGTAGAATTATTACAGTATAATTAAATTATTAAAACTGAACTGAATTATTGAAACTGAAGGTAAATGTAAGGCGTTTTATCACGTTTCCTGCGTCTTCTAAAAGTAACAAGGAAGTGACTTCGCTGCGGCAAATGACAATAATTGGTCAAAAATTGTGAAAAAGTTGCGGTCAAAATTTCATGGTAGTAATGAATTCGCAGGGATTGGCTGAATTGATAGTTGCGAATTTAGGAAGCTCAAATAATCCACTTGTTGTATGTTTTAACAAAAAATTTTGCACCTTTAGCTTGATGCCAATTGGACTATACTCAGGTAGCTTTGCCAGTCTAAAAAATCGACAGCAATTTGGACAGCAGAAACGTCTTGTCATCGATTTCATTTCTGGTGTGTAAAAATCTGACATAAATATAATATTTTCCCCCAAAACTGTAAGAATTGAAGTCGCATTTACCTGCCGAGCTCAACACGGCGTTTTATCACTTAAATGCTGTGTTGTAAAGAAACTTATTTGACGGCTCGGCGCTCGTTCGGAAGCAGACGGACAGAGAGACAGATACCCACACAAGGAATACAGGAGTCGCTTTCTCAGAAGGCTTTATCAGTAACTGCAGGCAGCGGGAGGAAGGAGGGATGAGGGGAGGGAGGCAGGGAAGGGATGTCGAGAGATGGAGGAGGGCGGAGATGTGAGGCGAGGCGAGGCAGGGACAGGTGTAAAGTGGTGTGAGAGACAGGATGAGGAGGATGAGGAGAAGAGATAGAGCTTTGACGGACGGAAAGAGGGAGAGGGGGGGGTGGGGGGGAAGAAAGAAGGTGTGGTATTGATGGAGGGATGGTTTTGACTTCAAACACCGGTCAAGTCAGCACAGAAGTTAGGCAGACTTAGCGAGAAAGTTGGAAATAAGAGAGTGTGCGAAAGAGGAGGAGGAGAAAAAGATGGATGGTGGTGCAAGACATCGTTTTAGCACTGTGCTAATATTGATAATTAGAGGTATTAATTAAAAGCACACAGTTTGGTTACACAGAAACTATGGAAAATAAACTATGGATGCATGAATGACCTATCTGTATAATCCTGCATGATTCATGAGATAGATAGATAGATAGATAGATAGATAGATAGATAGATAGATAGATAGATAGATAGATAGATAGACTTTGAAACTCCATGGAGAGAAGGATAGATGGATAAATAGTCATTCAGACTGACAGAAAGACACATAGATGATCGATACATGGATGGATGGATGGATGGATGAATAAACAGGCAAACAGAAAATAAAAAAGGCAGTCAGACAAAAAGAGAGAAAGTCACTTTCAAAACCCACGGAGCAATGGATGGAGTGATCGATGAGTATGGACTGATGGGTGGATGGATAGATAAAAATAGATGGATAAAATGAAAATGCATAGACAGCAAGACAGCCAGACAGCTAGACAGCTAGACAGCTAGATAGCTAGATAGATAGATAGATAGATAGATAGATAGACTTTGAAACTCCATGGAGGGAAGGAAAGATGTTGAAACTCCATGGAGGGAAGGACAGATGGATAAATCATCATTCAGACTGACAGAAAGACACATAGATGATCGATACATGGATGAATGGATGGATGGATGGATGGATGAATAAACAGGCAAACAGAAAATAAAAAAGGCAGTCAGACAAAAAGAGAGAAAGTGGACTGATGGGTGGATAGATAGATAGATAGATAGATAGATAGATAGATAGATAGATAGATAGATAGATAGATAGATAGATAGATAGATAGATAGATAGATCAGCTGCTAATCCATCAATCTATCTATCAGTCTATCCTTCCATCTTTTTTATATTGTTCTTTCTTTTCCAGTCATCTGTCCGTCTGTCTGTCTGTCTATCTATCAATCCATCCATTTAGCTAGTAGTCTATCTATCTATTTTGTCCTAACAGACACTCTATCTATCTATCTATCTATCTATCTGTCTGTCTGTCTGTCTGTCTGTCTGTCTGTCTGTCTGTCTGTCTGAGTGCCTTTTCCATCTGTTTGTCTGTCTCTGCTAATTCATCCATCCATATGCTCTTATTGTTAAGCCCTTATTAGTAGAGCTTAGTTAAGGTTATTTTTAAGTAGAGAGAAGGTTTAAATAAACAGACACATTTACATCCATCGAGTTCAGCTTCAGTTCAGGGCGTAGTTATAAGGAAATATATTTTTAAGCCACAGGAAGCCCACAGGAATCCTCCACCCCCTCCTCCTCTTCCTCCGACACTCCGGCCGCGGCGTAGCACTTTTATATTTCATGTCGGCTTCATTACGGTTTGCAGCCTGGCATGTGCCTCCTGTCCTGTGGGCGACATCCGCACTCGCTAAAGCGATCTGCTGAATGGGCTGGAATTGAAAAGCAGAGACTGTACGCTTCATCCCTTTTCTTTTTCTTTAGAAAGGACGTTTTTGATTATTCAGGAAAGTGTAATCCCATAGGCATCTAGTTACAATATAGAGGAGTAAAACCTCGTGAGGGGGGTCGGATGAGGGGCGTTCAGGAGGCTTGAAAAGCATCCTTAAAATGTATTTTATTTGAGTGAATCTAGCAGAATTTAGAAGCAAGTTGACAATTTTAAACAGAGTCAGCTGAATTAATTGTAATTGTGGTTTGCGAGTTGGCATGATTTTCATAAATTCAAGATAAGAGGACAGTCTTAGTTAAGGAAAAACGATGCTTTAGGCATAATGCTACGTTATAATGTTTTGTATATGAAACACGTTTGTAGGTTGTAGGTTACGTAATTTTAGCTTAACATGCTAGCTAGCTGTACTAAACAAAGAAAAGTTTGCTTTAGACAGCTAGCTAGTCAGTAATTCTGACAATAAAAAATGTTAAATGTTGTGGTTAGGAATTAGGATGAATTTGAGAAGGAAGAAACATTGCTCAACATTATACAAATATTTGCTAATTAGCGGTTCCGCCTAAGAATTACAATATTAACTTGCTCAGTATGCATATCACAAAGACTGCTTATAACTGTGATAACTGGTATTAGATGTGATGCATTAACACTCTGCCTGAAAATATGTGTGACCCCGCCTGTATATGTGATGATGGATTTTATTCAGTTATATTCATTCTGTTCTATTCTTACAGTATAAATAGTTTGTAGTCACCATATATGTGTGCATTTAATGAGATCTATTGTCAGGGAGCCTCTTACATTTGCTCCTCTGTTCCCCAGTTGTCCCTGGTACATTCCTAACCTAACCAGTTCCTTGCCCTTATATCTTGTCCCCTCAAATCCATATGTCCTGTCACTCTTAATCCACATATTACCAGATGCAGCTTTGCTTCTTACCCTTTCCCCTAGTAACGAATATCTTAACAAGACAAAATTGACCCTTGTGTTAGATTTAGTGTCTCCAATTGGCGTTCTTGAGGCCCCTGAGGAGTAGATAAAAAAGGTACATTCTTGAGTGCGAGGTAGAGAGAGTTTGGACACACAGAGAGAAACACTGACCGGTCGAATGCACATCTTGTAAGAACATTGTTACTCTTTTCTGTAATAAAGCTTTTGAAACTTAAAGAACTCTCCGCCTCATCACTGGCGCTTCATTCTCAAACCTGAGAATCCAACAGTGATCTTTTATGAGATAAAGAGCATCAAAGTAGTAAAACTTGCGACTTCAGCTTGGTGCCGCTTTCTGTATGGATTGTTTCATGACACTGCGTACACATCCGAACCAGCACATTGCTTTCGATGGATGAACGTTTTGTCAAGCTAACCAGCCTATTCCATGGACATTTTATACTTGCTCAAAAAAAGGTGTGTGTGCGTGTCAGTGTGTGTATGTGGGCAGAGCTCCGCCACGCTGTTAAAGAGACGGACTGTAATCGTGTGACCATTCATTTCAGTGTTATTGATATACTTTTTTGCCATGCACTTCATAAATAGACCAATTTTGCAAAAGTATGAGAATTTTCCCATAAATGTCACTGGAAATGGGAGAATGTAAGCTTTAATTTGGTGTATGACACATAGTCAGGTTAAAGTGCATCAGTGTTGAAAATGTGTTTTTTATATTGACATTTCTCAAGAACGTTTTTCTGAGCCCGTAATTTGCTAAATCTTTGATGTGATTATTATTATACTCTCAGTATTTACCATATCAATGGTAAATTTTTACAAAATGTTCCTTACATTATGCAGAATGGCTTTATGTTTAAAACAGAACATCGTCAAAAAATGACTTTAGCCAGGTTATCGCAGACCGGGATACATATCTGGCCAATCAGACAGAGCCCTACTGCCCTAAATGCCCGTCCATTGTGTAGGTGCAGGATTACCTCAGATTATGTTGTTTCAATATGCTTCGCCAACCTAGCACGCCACTCGGCGAGCTTAAGTGCCACCGTGGTCAAAGTTGACACTTAGCATTTTTTTCCACTTATATAGAGGACCGGGAGACAGTTTTTAAAACCATGCGTACTTTTTGCTCTGAACCCTGCGGCAAAGTGGCTCATTGAGGGCAACTTGCTGTTTTTTGAAAGGAAGCCCAAACCCTGAGGCATTAGTCTGCATAGTCTACTCATTATCTGGAGTCTATGTTTGCAGTGAGCCCTAAGCAGAAAGACATTAACACTTACACTTATACTTAAGTATTTGTTTATTTATCGCAAGTCATTTCTTCATCGAGACATTCAACAACGTTATCGCATATCGGATGTTTTCCCCTAGTTCAGACCATTACAAGTTTTGGTTTAGACAGCTATCCTGTCCAGTCAGTCATTCCAACAATAAAATGTAATTATACTTGAAATTACTACGTCACAATTAGGAATGAAGGGTATTAGCTTGAGAAAAAAGAACTGGCACTGCAAGATTTTCACATTTTGGTGCATTTTGTATTTGTCAAGAATTATTAGTCAGTTGATCGCAGTTGTGAAAATTCTGGACCTAACCTCCTTACAAGATTCAAGATTCAAGATTCTTTATTTGTCACGTGCAAGTTATACAGGTACAACATGCAGTGAAATGTATCCTGATCCGCTCTTTTAACTGTGCAATAGACAAGGAAGATAGAGACGCAATACAAACTTACAAACATAAATACTAACTTAAATACGGAGGTTGGGGTAACAGGGCAAAAATAAAACTATGAAACTATATATACATTAAAGTTGTGACATAGCAAAATATGACTCACATCAACTAAACTGAGAATTACAACATCAAAAAGTGTAGTTGTGCCAAATGACTCGTTTCCCTCTAATTGTTTATCATAAAACGTTTGGTTGTGCTGCACTAACAATGAGATGCTGACGCAACACTGCCGTGTAGCTGGGGAAATAAAGAGTCCCATTAAACAGCACCAGCCTGGAGATGAAATTAATTCCCAAGCTGTGAGTGTGGAAAGCGCTCAACTGCTCGGCTGCTCAGCTGCTGACCTCCTCACTCTAATGTAGCTCAAAATCTCATGTTAAAAAAATTTCATATTGTATAATATATAAACTTCACAGTTCTGACTAGAGCACATGCAGCATCTATCTGTCTATCTATCTATCTATCTATCTATCTATCTATCTATCTATCTATCTATCTATCTATCTATCTATCCATCCAACCATCCATCCATCCATCCATCAGTCCATCTGTCTGACCGTCTGTCCACATGTTGTTAAGCATCTATGTATCTCTCTGTCTGTGTGTCTGTCCATCCAACCATCTCTTTGTTTTCAAAGTGTATTTGTATGTCCATATAGCTTTCTTACTTTCTGTGATTTTATCTATCCATCCACTCATGGGCTGCAAATTTTACCTTCTTTGAAGGTTTTCTTGTTCTGTACGGTCTATATGATCTACGATGTGTCCACCCAACTATACATAGGTTTTTAAAATGTCTGTCTGTCTGTCTGTCTATCTATCTGTCCATCTTTCCATCCGGAGTTATTCTACCCTCTCTCTTCGCTGCTGGATGGTGTAATAATGGCGTAATAACGTTTACTATCAGGCATTTTGATTCCAGTCATGTTGAATAACTTTATTACACACATGATGAACTCATTCTTGCTGCTGTATTTGTGTATTTCAGTTGGAAAGTGGATGATTAAAAGGAGCTAATAATAGTGACACTCAGTGTTGAGTTTTGTTCCAACATGACAGGTGGAAATGCTGGTTGACGTTAATGAGACGTTAATGTCAAAATTCTGTGAGAGCTGCTGTGTTAAGGCTGAGGTGCGTTAGATGGAGTGTTTGGAGTTTCTGCCTTACAATGTAATGTCACACCATTTAGACACTGATCGCAATCGTGAGCATTAAATGCAGATTCCCTGGTGTGTATGTGTGTGTGTGTGTATTTGTGTGGTATATTCACGTACTGTATAATTATGGCTCATAATAATAGTTGCTGTCACACAAATAGAGTCATATTGTATAACTATGACTCACAAATGTACTTCATGTTTTTTTATTATATTTTGTATATTTTTTTGTATTTTGATGATTCACTCTGCCTTGTTTGGGACATACTTAATTCTCTTGTTTATATATTGCATATATTTAAGAATTCATGAAACATGTTTTACAAATAGTAAATTTAGTAATTTATATAGTAATTTGAATGTCATTTATCAGCTGTCTTAAACACAAATACCAATTTGTGACTCTGCACGGCAAAACCAGTCGCTTGTCGCCAATTTTCAAAATGTTATGATGTTTTCATGAAAGGGCATAAATCAACCTTCAAAACAATGCCTATATCGAGTGAATCGGACAACATATGACTGAGATATCAATATTCAAAGGAGTCGGGTTTCTCCTGTCACGCCAAGTGAGAAACGGAAAAATCTGCCTTTGAAGTTGACTATCGCCGTAGCACTCACAGCTACGTTTGCATTTACGGTAGCCTACGCTGCATTCACAGCCACATGGATAGCCTACCTGCGTTGGGTTAACTGAACTCGGGAGACGAAGATGGATTCCGGAGAAATATCTTCACGCTAGTCAACCAGTGGTAAACACTGAAGTAGAACGGTCAAAACAGAAACTTTTAACATTCTGAGAAAGTCACGTTTTTAGGATGGAAAGGGTAAGTTTTTCAGCAAAATTTATTCACAACAGTACAGTATAGATCTTCCATTGTTTCAAAGCACTAAAATCAAAAAATCCAAAATTTTACCCCGCGCAACATAAGTGGTCGTTTTTCTCTGAAACCTCCATTGCGACAAGCAACTGGTATGATATTGATGGACCGATTTATCAACTGGACTCTAATAGATATTATTCTCTATAGTAAAGGAATTGTCCACTTTACTGCTTGCCTACTGATATTGCTATTTATTTCTATTGAATAAATTAGTGAAGTGAATTAAAGTGAGTGGTTAGTTGTCATTGTGAACACAGTACACCAATGCACACATTGCACCACAATGAAATGTAACCTCTCCATTTAACCCACCTGTGAAGGAGCAGTGGGCAGGCGATGGGCAGCACCTGGGGAGCGGTGCTTAGGGACAGTACCTCGCTCATGAGCTCCTCAGTAGAACATTTTACCTGTCTGAGACTTGAACTGGACGACCTTCTGCTATAAATCAGGCAAGTGTCATTGACCAGAACGTGACGTGTTTGTGTTGCAGGAAAACATGTGGCTGGACAGCGTCTCGCTCCTCATTAAAGACTCTTTTGAAGGGGAAATGCTGCTGATTGACAACCTGTCGGGTTCCGTCTTCCATCACTACTCCTCTCCTCCGGTGTGCAAAGACTGCAAGAGCCATCCGCAGGAGGTAGAGACTCATTTCATCATGAAAAACAGAAACTGACCCTCACCTTTTATCTTTTCAAAACTTATTCTACACCAAGAAACAAGAGTCCAAGAAGTGCCTTCTGTACTTTTGCCCACTAACTTTGGATTGTTGAAGTTGAATTTGCAACAATTATTATATTATTATAATTAACAATATTTATATCACCACAGATTAAACATGTAGTTATAATACCTTACAAAACCCCCAAAATGCTAAAAATGGTCTGGTCATTGACATTGTGATTGACCAGTGACAATGACAACTTTGTGATGGTGTCCATAAAAAAGTTGTTTAATTTGCCATGTATTGTTTATATGAAAATGTGGTGATAATTTCATATCAAGGTACCTGTGCCATACATTACATAAAAGGGAAAAAGTTTTTGGAATATCAGTCAACACATTCCAAGGTTATGGACGAAGGTACATAGGTTTCCCTTTTTGACTCACTGTGTATTTGCTGAGCCACCTGTGTGTCACTTTAACACCTTTTTTGCTACTTTAATGCAAAATAACTCTTAAATTCTGTGTCCCTTTTTTGTCTATTGAACTTGCCTTAAGCTGGTTTGCTATGTCGGTTTGCCACAAAAATTCCCATGAATTGAACTTTTTCATGAACAGTTACAATTACAACTTGTTTGAGGTGAATGCATATCTTTATTGTTGCCCTTACCAATATGCATGTTTAATTTTTGATATAGCATTGCCTTCAAATTTTTCCAAGCATGCACAGAGGACTTCCACTCAGTAGCAGATTATTTTTTTGTTGCAGTATGTGGACGCATTTACAGTATGGCAGCAGTACTGTGGAGGCTGAATACCAGCCTAGCAGCTCACATGTACACAGGCCACCGTATTTATGGTTTATGATAAATAATACAGTAACATAGCATGTAATATACATATGTTTTAAGTGTTTGCTGGATTTTTTATGTTATATACATTTATGGATCAGGTGTAGATCTGCTCCGTACGAACGCAGAGAAGCCGATGCTCTTCTGCAGTTCCGTCCATCACCGTGACAGACATGACAGCAGCGGTTTGGGAAATAAGCAATTCAAGCAATAACCTCCTCACCTGTCAGCGCTACTTTCCTCTCTGTCTGCAGGGAGCATCAAGCCATCAATAAGCCCACTCCCGCCTCTCTACTTTTCTCTCCATCCGTCTCTGATTTATGGAGTCCTGCTGCTTCCCTCCTTCCCTCCGTCCTTCCCTCTTTATTGGTCTCCCTCATTACTACGATTTCAGCGATGGACTTGTTTTAGTTGTATCCGAGGCCCCAAGCAGCGCTGGCTCGGATGAGACTCATCCACCATCGCAGACTTCCTCAGACACTTGATTTTTTGTTGCAAAAACCAGATCCGCAAAACGCTTGGTTGAGGGGGCATTCGCTTCACTCGCTCCCAAATTACGCAACACAGTTATTTCTGGGCCGTTTGTATCACCAATGCGACAGCTCCCAATCAAGGCTTTTTATAGATGACTTAGAAAAGTGCACACTTTTTACTAGTTGGTGGGGAAGCATAAGGAAAGAGAAAATGTTGACAAGTGTAAATGCTGAGACTTTCTGTTCAACCCCTGCAGCAGATCCACATGGCCGAGCTGGAGCAGGCGTCCCTGAGGTCTGAGCAGAACTCAGACAAGTCATCGTCCCCAGCATTGCCAGATGACCTCAGTTTGGATGAGCACAGCTTGTACCAACTGGCTGTGAAGGAAGGGAAGGTAAAGTTGACAGCATGTCCTTGTGCCATGGCACAGCTTGTGAAAGAACGCAGTGCATCATCCAAGTAGCATCCAGTATGTGTCCCACTTCTTGTTCAGGAGTTCATCTGCTGTGCCATGCTGCATGGCTTGAAACCATCACCCTGAAGCCCCCTAATCTGTTCCCATTTATGGCCTGGCACCAGGTGCTACCTGCTGCTGTTTATCCATTGCCATAATCTCCTACATCTCTCCCAGCATCAGCATTTAATAAACCCTAATTAGGGAAAAATGACCATGGACTGATGCTAATTAGGACACAGAAATCAAAGTCCTACAGAAGAAGTGGGAGGTGGTGGTGGTGGTATTAGCAGAGTGGGATGGAGGGATGTTGATCTAATAGCTTCAATTCTCTCGTGACTTTATTAAAACTCTTCCACCCACATCTTACACAGCTTGCACAGGAAAGGAGCACATGTAGGACACCGCCTTTCCGGGGCACATGGGAAATGCAACAAACTGCAGTGTTGTTTTTACAATTTTGCTAAGGCCCTCATTTCCTGCAGTGCTGTTTCTTTAGTGGTTAGCCAAAATAAAAGTGTGCTGTATCTTCCCTTTTCATTTTCTTCATACTAAATTCAGGCCCTGTGTCAGGGTCCAAATTTTAAAGTGCATCATTTCATGCTGCTGGCATTATGAGTAAGCCAGATGAGCTCATTTTGCCCCATATTCCCCACCCCTACACACACACACACACACATCTCACCTCGCCTCCCTGCAGGGCAATAGTGGCACAGACAGTGGAGCACTAACAGCTGCTCTAGGCTTATAAACGTGCTAATGTGCTAACACTATCCTTCCTCTTGTGTGCCATCTTCAAAGGAGGAGAGGGACGGTGGGCAGGCACAGAGTTCTGGAGAAGCAGCTGGAGGAGGGAAGGACGTGAGGTACCAGCCCTACCAGGTCTACAGTGCCGGGGCCGATGAGGGACCATGTAGGGAAGATCCAAACTCTCACACACCAGCCCGCCATAGCAGAGGTAAGATAGTGTTAGCTTACCACAGGAGGAAACTGATGAGGCTGTTTTATGGAATTGCTGTCTAAACCAAAACCTTGTTTCTATACTTGCTCACAAAGAAAAGGTCAACGTCATCCACACTATTTCCTTTTTTTCCTTTTGTAAAGAAAGCAAGTACCAAAGTATCAATCTCTGTCTGTGTGGCTCTGAAGGTGGTGCTCTGTGTGGCCTCAGTAGCAGAGGGGACAGAGATGCTGCAGGGGGAACAGGCAACTCCCCTGCTCATTTCCCTCTCCCAGTAGAGTTCTTCCATCCAGCGGTGGCGGCAATTCCAGCACCACCCAGAGGTCAACTGGGGCACAAGACCCGGGGCCTCAGACTGACGTCACCAGCGTCATGGGCATCCCTGCGCTCTCCTGGAGCCAACAGCAAACTGCTCACTGCACAGGTAGGGAACTTAGCAGATGCACTTATCCATAGATCACCACTAACACTTCCACATTAGGTGGTTGTCATTGTTGTGATCTAGTGATAGGACGCTCATCTACATCTGCCATCACCACATTGGATGGAATCATGGAAGAAAAGATTTCAGTAAAACGTTCACATCTGCAACGCCTACCCCTTTGTTACTAATGTCATTCCCACCCTTTCTTCCCCACCTTCTCTATGACAACTTAAGACATCACCATCATGTCTCCCTTGTTTCCCACATCCGTTTCTTTGTCTGAACGTAGGAAGATCCAGCCTCCCGTTTTTCATCCTGTTTCCCTCTCCACAGTATGCATCTCACAGTGACTCATCCCTGGCCACGGGCAGCTCGGAGGGCAGCCTGCAGACCACCATGGAGGAAGGGCTCAGCTTCAGCGTCTCCCCTCCCCGAGACCATGAGTACCACCTTTCCACTCAGACCCTGATGCCAATACCTCCGGCTTCCTTTAGCCTCCAAGCCACCAGGAGTCACCACCAGCGTAGCCAGAGCAGTTGTGGGGACATTGATATCCAGCAGGGTTTCATGGGTTCCTGTTCCATGGGCCTTGCAGGTAAGGACATGGGACGGGGCCCATATGCTTCCGGCATTGCCTGCAACAGTGAACAATTGTCAGAGACGCTGAGTAGCCTTTCCCTAACGTCTCTGTTCCCACCAAGCTCACTGGCACCCCCAGTGGTGAAGAAGTGTAACAGCACCGGCAGTTTGGAGCAGGGAGCCATTTTCACCTGGAACAAGGATGGAAAACAAGGTTTTAGCAATGACCCCCCAGGCCATCTCACTGCCAGTTGGGGGGAAAGAAAGGACATGGCTGGAGCTGAAGAATCAGAAGTGTCAGGACATGACAGAGAGAGTCAAGTAGCAGTTGCGGGCTCCAGGAACAACAGATGAAACCTTCTCTGTTCGTCTTTAAGGCCCGCCACTCTACCTCTCCATGTTTTTCTTTCTATGCGGAGGTTTTCAAAATGCAGTTTTCCATCCGAAAAACAAAAACAATCCTGGAAAAGTTCTTTCTCTCTGTTTCATTTGTGGCCACTTCACATTTTCTATCTGCTCATGGTGGAGTGGACCCTGAAAAGGGTTGTGGATGAGATGAGCAGGGGTAGAGAGAAGTATCTGAGCCAATGGGAGATGATCACCTTCAAATGATCCCAGTCCAGTCAGGTTCAGAGTTTGAATGGAACAAAAGACAAGGATCTTTGTGGTTTTCCAGAGACGACCGCTTAAGGATCTGATGGTTCCTGATTTGTCGCCTTTTAGCGGATTAAAGGAGCTGGAATGCAAAAAGAGGAAAATACACAATAAAGGAAAAAATAGTAGCTAGCTGACTTTCTAAGATGACTTAAAAATGAATTGCTGCGAGGAAAGTTCATTCACTAAAGGAAGCTCGCATGTGGATGCAAGATGAGAGAAAGGGATGTAAAAAAGAAATTCCAGCTACGTTTGCAATGTTGCAATGTGTGCATGTGTCATGTGTACGTTTGTGTTTTCTTGTGTTGAGTGTGTGCGTGTGTGAGCGTATGGTGAAGAAAAGAAATTCCGCCCTGAGCCTTCCATTGTTGTCTTCTTGATTTTTGAAGCTCGCCTCGTCTCGGGAAAATGCATGCGAACGAGCCAAGACAGCCGTATTTGGAGATCTTTTTTTCCGGGGCAAGGAAGTTGGAGTTGCAAAACAACTCTTGGAAACAAAAGTGCATGGAGTGCGTCTCTTTACGGACAAGAAGCCGAACCTTTTTAAACCCGAACCATATGAAGATGTCAATGCTGGATGATCACAGTGCAAATTTTTACACAGATATTTTTTTATAAACCAATCGAAAGCGAAGGAATTTTACAGGGGGGAAGGGGGTGGGGGTTTCATTTGTGGTTGCCTTGTCCTTGCCCCGTCCCCCCGGCAATGTTCCTCCGTCCGATTTGACGTTGGTTATTGGTTCCTGGTTTTCTGCGACTTGAAAGGGGAGGGGCTTTTTTATGCAGGAGGATATCAACCTAGCAAAAAAGAAACATTCTAAAAAATATTTTAACTAGAAACTGAAAACAGGAAAAAGGATTAAGGAGAGGTTGCTTAAAAACTACGAATGGATGCACGGATGGACGGAAACCAAAACTGAGCGTTTTAACTTCAGCATCACATGACGTAGGTTGATTAAATTTGCGACCAGGTTTGAGTTAGTTAGTTAGCTCTTCTTTAGCATGGTTTCTCAGACTTGACGTACAATGCTTCCCTGTTGATTTTGCCTCCAGACATATAAATTGCACTCGTTCGCTCTATATGCCGTCTTCAGCTCAGCTTACCGTAGATTTGCCACCGAAAAAAATCTTGAACTTAGAAGTATGCCACTGCAACTATCCCAAAAGGAAACGATTTAGCTTAGCGTATTGTAGCATTTAGCATCCCTGTGGTGTTTCTTTTTTTCATTTAAATTTTTCTTCTATAATTCAGGTGATGAAATTTTGACTCGACCTGTTCGACTTTGTTTGGTCTGTATCTGGTTGTCTTATCGTTGTTGTGGAGATGTCATCAATTGACTGCTGTACAGTGTATCAACAATGTATGTGGTGCGTAATCCAGACTACGCTCATTTCATTGACACACGTTAGTGCGTTAGCGTTAGCTCACCAAACATGCTTTTAAAAGCACTAAGACAACACAAAGGGCTTCTCATTTGTTCCACGATCTGTGGATGAGACGTTCAAGTTCAGTCCAACGATATAGCAATAAGTAATAGCTTTGTGCACCCTGAATTGGACCGGATAGCGTTAGCCAAGTTAGCAGAACGGTATTCCGAACACCCAGATTTCCAGTCACTAGGGACAACGGGCTGCCGTTGAGGACATGTAGAACTCAGGGCTTTGGAACATACCACTAATGGACATTCTGGGGGTTTAAAGGGCTGGAATTGTGTATTGAAGGCAGAATGAAGGTTAACTTTGTTTAAATTTGTGTTTCAACACCTCCTTTAATGCCCCAAATTAAAGAACTTATATCAAAATATGGCATAGTGCCAGTCCTGACTAATTAACCTTAACAAAGTAAGTAAGTAAATAAATAAATAAATAAAGTTATTTGTAAAATCTTCTTAAATAACGATTTTCATACAGACCACATAGGGGCTCCCTACAGTTAGTTTTTGATATATTTTTAGAAGTAGCGTGAGCTAGCTACTGGACTCCTGAAATTTGCATTTCAACACCTCTTATAATGCCCCTAACTGATCAATATACATACGTTGCAAATATGGCACATTGCTAACTTAAAATATGTAAACATTGTTACAAAAGGATTTTTTAAGACATCATACAGACAAGAAATTGGTGTTTAAGAGAATGTATAAATCATACGGTCCATGATGTCCCTTTTTCTTAGCGTAAATTTCGAACAATTTGAATCAGCATTGTTATACACTTGGCTAGTCAGCTTTTTCTTCCATTTTTAAAACATTAGCATGCGACTACCTTGAAATTCATGTTTTGATGCCTCCTTTAATGCCCCAAGCTGACAAACTTAGGTCAGAATATGGCACACTTGTTAGCTATTTTTGCTATTTTTTTGGAAATAGCGTCCTTTCATTTCTAAAACATTAGCTAGTACATAGAGCATCATACTGCATTTAGCAAGACGTATCACGCAACCAGTTTTTGTTTGTTGCGCATTCTAACAAGTTTACGAAGCTAAAAAGTCTGCATATAGCTTTGTATATTGACCTGCATGTGTGCTATGCTACTAACGATGATGAACACTTTTATGCACGTTGCAAAATTGCCAGGCTTTCAGAAAAAAATAATTCAGCGTAATTCCGGATGCGCCGATTTGCTGTTATTTATTTTGCTCTAGAAAGTCTTGCTGCTTTGAAAGTCTCCGCGAGGTGGAGGTATGGACTGTGTTTCCCAGTCGATAAGGCTTTAATAATTTCCCACAGGACGACTCTGTGGGAAACATTTTCCTGTTGGAAATTTACATGTGAGGGGAAAGTAGGACGGTAGCTGCCGTGTAGCGTCACTCGCAAGAAAGAAAGGGTTCGAGATGAGATTCTGTCTTGAAAGAGCGGACAAATAAGATGTCACAGTATAGCTAATAAAAACACAAAGCGGTTATTTGAAATAGATAACTAGCTATGCAACTAACTGGCTAGGTAACTATTTCTTTATGTGTGTAGCAAGTTACATAGCTACTTAGCCAGCTAGTTTGTCTCAGAAAAATTTTATAAAAATGTTAATAAGGAATGAATGTGGAAGAAAATGCATACTCTTTTACAACCCATGATGATCATTTCATCGCTTAATCCCTATCAGAGTTGTGGGGAGCAGTACCTATCCCGAGAACTATGGGATCAACCCTGGGCAGGGGCCAACACATTGCAGGGCACACACACTCACACAATCATACTATCATTACGGGGACAATTTAGAGTCACCAATTAACCTACATTGCAAGCCTTTGGACTGTGGGAGAAAACTGGAGCACCCAGAGAAAACCCATGCGAACACAGGGAGAGCATGAAAACTCTACACAGAAAGGCCCCATAGCTAACCACTGTGCCACTGTACGGCTCCCCGATGATCAATTTTTATAATGTAAATTTTTTACAAAATTGTTTTGTTACAGACTTGGCTAGATATTTTTCCCAGCCACAAGGAGACACTCGGCTAAATCATTTTATCCATGCAACTATCTAGCTATGTAACCAGCTACATACTAGTTACATAGCTAGTAAGTTTCACAACTAATTAGCAATCTTACACAAATTTGCCAATTTCATACAACCACTTTCCATTTGCTACACTGTAGTGTCTTGTTTGTTCATCTATTCGAGACAGAACCTCGCTACATATACAAAGAACTAGCCACACAATGAACTACTACTGTAGTAGACATCACTCACTGGCAATTTAGCTAATTTGTGATGGACCTAAGCTAAGCAACATAGCTCACTAATGAAGTAGCTAAGTAGTAACATAGTCAACCAGTGCCAACTAACAAGATTTTATGTCACTATTATTCTTTTTACCACTTACTTTACCTCAACTTTACTATTCTAGCAAAGTAGCTAACTAATGATAAAGTCAAGTAGGACCAGCTAATTAGAATTGATACTTGTTAGCTACTTTATTAGTTAGCTACATTGTTTTTGTTAGCACTAGTGCTGTAGTGATAAAACCAACTAGTGCCATTTAATGAGAAGTTACATTGCTAGCTGCTACTTCACTAGACAGTTACACTGCTATTTAGGACTAGGGAATTAAACAGCTAGTAATAGCGTATTTGCACCTGATAATTAATTTACAGTGCTAATTGTAGGTAGCTACACTGCTGATTAGCTACTCCATTAGTTAGTTACATCGAAGTTGATGACAGTGACTTTAGTGGCAGATTCCATACACATTTACATGTATTTGTCTTTTTGGTATGCCAGCATTTTGTCATGTTTTAAAACTCAGGTACAGAGTATTATGAGATTTAATTGATGTCTTTAATTTTGTAGAAAAATCTAAAGCTGACTTTAACTCAAGTCCGTGTTTTGTTCTTGCCATTGTTTTTATTGGACAAACTCTCTGGCTAATCACTTGTACTAGTGAACGTGTGTGCATGTGTGTGGTGGCTTTATTTGGCAATGTCCTAATTACCTGGTGTGTGTGTGGGTGTGTCTGTTTGTGGCTTCAGAGGGTCATAGTTGGAGCTAATTACTAGCTAGCGCTCTCCATTTAAACAAAAGGTGAATCATCCCTTTTAATCACCAGAAGTTACTTCCCTTTAAATCTCTCCCCATCTCTTCATCTCTCCGTATGTCCCTTCACTTTTTTCTCCCAAACTTTCTCTATCCCTCTCTTCCCCTTACTCTCGCCCCCTCTGCACCTTTTCTCTTGGCCCCTCTACCCCTAATCTGTATTTCTTCTTCACTTTCTCTCTCTTCCTCCTTCTCAATTTCTTCTCAACATCTTTCTGTTCATCTCTCACCTCATCTCTCTTTACATCATCTTTCTTTTTTATTTCCCTCCATTTCTTTTTTCCTTTGTTGTTCTCTCTCTTTTCCTCCAACCCCGCCCCCCACTTTCCGTCATTCTCATTATCTAGTTTTTTTTTCTTTTCTTTTTCGAGGCCGTGGCTAAATCCGGAAGGCCACAACCATGAAGTCACACTCCGCCTCACACACCTGAAGCTTGCTGACCCGTGCTTTCTATCCCTTCTTTTTACTCCCACACACACTCAGACATATACGGCATCAGGGCTGGTGGAGGCTGAGTGCTGCTGACACGCTGCCAGAATGAAGTTATTTAGGCTCGGCTGCGTTTAGCTCACATTTCGGACAGAGTTGAGTGAAGAGAGATAAAATGCTTCTGTTCACTCTTTAACAGTGTTGCTAGTTCATTACTTCACTAACTAGCTATTTTACTATCTAGCTATTTTATCTACTCGTTAGGAAATTATCTTACTAGCAATGTCACAACTTCCCTACTGTACTGTTAACTAGCTACAGCTTGAATTCTCTAACTAGCTATGTTGTCATGTCTAAATAACTGGTGATGTCATTACATAGCAATGTAGCTGTCTAGTGAAGTAGATATTTAGCAACTTTGCTAACTAGCTATGCAACTAGAAATACAGCCAACTAGCTAACTAGTTACATAACTGACTATGTTGCGGCTAAGTAGTGACACCTGTAACCACAGTGGTCACAATGAACACTATTCAGTTTTCACAGCATAAATAACTGTTTTTTGACTGACATCTCAGTGCATGAAACAGAGCAGGAAGCTTGTGTTCTAACACTGAAACATTTATGGAGTTAGTGTCATGAAGAAAAATTTGTAGGTTGGGAAAAGTGGCGTATGTCAGTTTAGCAAGATAAAAATGAGCGAGCAGCAGGAGAAGAAAGAGGAAGGGGCATCCTTTAGATAAGCAGTTTGTGTTCGGAGTTAAAACTGCTGCAATTACACTGTGACCTTCATTGAATCAAAGGGAGTGTTACGGCGTAAAATGTGGTGGGGCACTTTATAACGTCAACCTGGTCATAAAGACGTTGTTATAGTTGTAAGAGCTCACATCTGGGCTTTGGAGATGTAAATATAATCAACTTTAAGGTTATTTATTTTATATGAAGCATCTGTTCATGCAGGAAATGTGGCAACTGTAGAGGATTTTGCATCCAGAGAATGTAGCAAAAGTTCATTCATTCATTATCTCAACCGCTTATTCCTAATCAGGGTCACAGCGACCCAAGCCAATCCTGGAACTTCAGGCGCAAGGTGGGGACCTGTCCTGGCTGGCGCTCAGCACACTGCAGGGCACCTACAGGGCAATTCAGAGTAACCAGTCAACTTGAACTATGTGCTTTTTGAACTGTGAGGTAAGCGCTAGGGTTAGGGTTATTGTCCCAAATAATCACTCACTTTAATTCACTTTTTAATTCACTTTAATATAACACTTAGCTATACTATAAACTACAGAGAAAAAGTATTGAGGTAGTGTTTCGATTTTCATCACAAAATATAGTTAGCTACTTCACAACACTGATTAATACTTACAGTAATTCATTTAGTTTATTCTGTAAATATACTTATTGAACCTATAGCTTACTGGAATTTTTTATTTTAGTTATTTATTAGCTTCATTTTACTTTGTTGCTTTGAATTGTTCCGTACTTTGGTCAGAATGAGGTGTTCTTGAAGTGTACTTTGTTAATAAAATGTATCTTACTTTTATTTTTCGGATCAAACTTTTGTACCACACTCTGGATGCAATCTTCTATGTTTGCCATGTTTTATGGAGAACTAAGTTACATTCATCAGCTGTACTCACTCAAAGGCTTAAGTGAAATACAAATAAATAAATAAATCATTTTTGTGAGGCAAGACGTGATTGATCTAGACGGACAGAACACATTTCCAGGAACAGCATTAATCTTAATTCATGTTTTGACGCGTCTTTGCATGGTTAGTAAGCGTAATGACTTTTTAGGTGCTGTTTAGAGAGCAAGATCTGTTCACTGAGTGTGTCTGTCTTCATTTTGTCTCCTTTTCCAGAGTGTTTATGCTCATGTGAAGGCTTATATATTTTTTTTACCTTTGCATCTGGTTCCAAAAATAGATAACAATTGATTGTCCTGAAAACAATTCAATTTCATTCGGATTTGGATACAAGGTGAGTCTCCGCCTGGATTAAAGGTGCCATATGTAAAATGTTCTTGTAAAAAGCTAAATGAGAATGTGGCATTGCCTGATTTTTGAAATACTTCAGGAAAAATCTGAGCTTGATTGTTTTATTGTAATCATTTTAAGTATTTAATTTAAAAATACATTAATGCCTTAAAAACACTGATAGAATAGTATACCAATGTACAGTATAATAATAATTTATTGACGCTTGCAGTTACCTGCCCTAGCCCCTAGAGGCAGACTTCTACATATGGCACCTTTTTCTGGTTTATTTTCTCCTATTCTTAATACTCACTTGCAGTTACCTGCTACAATCAGTGGGGACAGATTTCTACGTAATTTTTAATCTTGTTTATAGCAATGAGCAAAATAAATGTTCTGCTGTTTATTTACATCCAAAAACAAGTTTACACTTGCAGTAACTTAGTATGGGCAGATTTTTTAATACTACATCTTTAATCCTATTTGTATGTGTGTGTGTGTGTGTGTGTGTGTGTGTGTGTGTGAGATAAAGACTGTGTTTGACAGTCTTCATTTTCAGAACAGTCTTGCATAAATCTGCATCGTGAAAAACAGGCATAGAAATATGATTGATCCATACACAGGAAAGCAGAACAAAAAATGCTTAGTATGCAGCCGAGGACACAGTAATTCTTTGCAAAGTACAGACTAGAACAATGCTAAATACCGGAAGTCATGGGTGTGGCAAATTAAAAAACTAATCTAGGAATTAGAGGTCACTGTGAAGACCTGCAGCAGGATCAGGCAGTCTATCTGTAGAGTGGGGCTGTTCTGGATTTAGCCTGAAACCTTACAGTCTCACCATTTCGTGTTACATTTTGTTCTTTTTTGCCCCCAAATTTTTCCATCTGTATTTCCCCCTCCTAAACGCGATCAGCATTCTGAGCCGTTTCCTAGCATCTTTGGCAGCTCCTCAGATGGTCTCAGGGTGAAGACCTTGGGGCCTGGATTACATATTTATCACAGCAATTAGGGAGTGTGTGGGAGGCGAAGCATTAAGAGCGGCGCGTTGCTGTATCGACGCTCTGTTGCCGCCGGGACTTGCGAAGCCGCTTATCGATCGGCGTGGCTTTGTGTCTAGCGCTAGCCGGATTTTCGCAGCTTCCTCCGTTTCAGCTAACATTGGCCGGCCGTTTTCTTTTTTACCCCGGCTCTTTTGAGATGCACTTTATTCACTTTAGGCTTGGGTTTAATGTAAGTTTTCCTGACGATTATCAATATAAATAAGCATTTTTTCAGAAATAAACAGGCAATATGTTAATTAAAATAGGTTGCGACAGCTTCATTGTTGTATAAACACCGCTAGGGGGAGCTGTAAATACACAAGGCCTATAGAGTTTATCTCGCCCCTTTGTGTTCTTTTAAAAACCCATTATTCCAGAATATAATAAACATTAGGTGCTAAAATGTATAATGTATTAACATTTGCTAATCATTAACTAACGTAAATGTTTTTTGTTGTTTTAAATCATTATTATTTATTAATTATATGTATATATATATATTATATATATATATATATATATATATATATATATATATATTAGAATGATACTCACCTACTTGTGGTTTCCAAAACAGTTATTTGAAATATTGATCACAAATATTGTTGTCCATATCAAATGGACTTGTCTGCCAATTATTATGAATCAATACCTCAAGTATAAAATATGAATAAGGTGGAATGTAGGCAAATTATTCATTATTTTAAAATCGTGTTGATTATAGCATATTAGCACTCTATTCAGAGTTTGTAGAGCGTATCTCCCCACTGAGCACTACTAAAGTTATTATGCAGAACTCATTAAACATAATTGCCAATTGAATAGAAAAAAATCTTGTCTTGGTCAGATTATTTATTTATTCATTCATTCATTCATTCATTCATTCATTCATTCATTCATTCATTCATTCATTTTGATCATTACTCACACTAGGTATGTAGATCTCCCCCTTGTGGTCTCTGAAATCATTATTCCAGAATGCGATATAAGGCCAACTGAATTGTATCGGCTGATACCAATACTTTTATTTGTTCATTTCTATTTATATATTTATCTTATATTAAACATTTGAGCGCTGTAGTTTGTATGGTCTAAAGACGCTTTTAGTAAAGGATCTTATTCTCTCTCTCTCTCACACACACACACACTTCTACCCTTCTGCCGCATCCATAAAAATATGAGAATTTACGTGTGAATCCGCAAATTCGGCCGCCCGTCAGCGCCGCCGCAGGAGCAGACCCTCAGGATTAGGGGCCCAACGCTGAGCACTTTGATGCCTGAAAGCTGCTTCACGTCTCCTATAGGCATAAATAAACGCACAGCTCTTGGAGCAATATGGGCTCTTTAGTGGGCATCCAATCCCGCTACTACGTTCCTGATCCCTCGTTCCGTATGGCCGTTAAATCCCGTTATAGTGTGGATTCGATTTGTCTTGCCTGAGATTGTCGGTCTTGAGCCCCAATTCTGAAGCAGAAATTGGAGAATGAAAACAGACAGGAAAATAGGGGCAATTTCATTGTTGATAATAATAATAATAATAATAATAATAATAATAATAATAATAATAATAATAATAATAAATTGTGTGTGTATTATTATTAATATTAATAATAATATTATTATTAATAATATAAATACTATTACAAATGCAGCCTTCATATTAGAACATCAGGAAAAAGATAAACAACTTGTCTAAACAAACTATATTAATTAAAAAAGTAAATAAATAAAAAAGAAAACTAAGCACAACAAAATTACAACAAATGAACATCTACTAAAAAAAAATTCTCACTTTTAAATAGATTAAAAATAATGTACTGTATTTACCACCAGAATAGAAATTTGGGTTATTTTCATTTTCTTTAGTTTAAGTGTTTGCACATCACCTTATACAAATACAATATCCAGTCATCCAAAAATGTAAAACAAGAATAAATAAATTTTAAAAAAAGAAAGAGAACAAGAAAATGAACATGTCATGGGCAAGTGAGGTGTACTATTTGAATTTATTGGATTTTTTTTTGGCTCTGATTTTGACATAAATTTGCCACTTCTGTTTGATAGTTTCTCCATAAAACCCGACACTGTGGCATGCTTATTCAATTCATGTCATCATTATAGGTATTTCTTACTTGACTTTAATGTTCTGTTTTATTTCTGGGCTAATTAAAAGAATAAAAAAATGGAAAGTTAGTAAAAATATAGAAAATTAAACCATACAGTAGTTTCATACTGCATTCTCCCCCTTCACAACTGCTAGCTGATGCATAGATTTTTGGCTAAAATGTGAAAGAAAATATGTATCAACTGAAAATTGTTGCCTTAGATTTCGAATGCTTCTTGAGTTTAAAGCCATCTACAAAAATGGCATTTAGCTGAATGAATGCTAAGGCAAAAAAGTAAAGGAATAAAAGTGAGGCAGCATTAAAGGGGGCATTAAAGGGGGTGGAAAATAAACCTCTTTGAAAGTCTGATGGAAACAGCATCTAACAGGAGGTTAACGTCTATATAAAATAAATTCCTTGAGACTGAATTATTTTTACACAACAACAAGTGCAATGTCATTGTTGTTTGCTGTATTATCAGCCCAGTTAAGTGGCGCATGAATAAGCTAAATACGGCGGAGAGATTTTGATGAAAAACAGAAGAAAATAAAAATAAAGGTGTACGCGCAAGGTCATATGCTGGTGCAATCTCGCCAGATTCACCCTAAGTTTGTTTACGGATAGTTCCAACGCAGTGAGAAATGCACCGAAATGAATAGAAATGGCATGAAAATGAGACTAGGACTCTGGTAATGTGAAAGTAGGAATTTGGGGCCCCACAGAAGCAAGAGAGAGAGGATTAGAAGTGGTTTAGCATATTAAAAACCGTAACACTTCCTTCCTTTTTTGGGTAGTTTATGTCTCGTGGCTTAGAACTTCCGGGAAAAATGGGATGCATCTGTGTGATAAACGACATTAGCGTACTGATGCCAAAAAGAGATATGTAAAAAAGATATATTGAGAGGTTGCAGAAGCAAGCAGCTCAAGATTGATCAGTTTATTTGTCACCTCCACAGTGCAAAAAAAATGGTATTGTCAATACTACTGTTGCATAGTTGCTTAAACTGTTGATAAAATTGTCTTAAGCTACAAAATTCTGATGAGAGGAATATTTTGAATATTTTTTTTTTAATTGCTTTTAAAAATGTGGATTTGCGGCGTTGAGGAAAATCTTAATGCGGCTGGATTTTGACTTTGAGCTTGAGCTAGCCATCAGGTTTCTTTCAGTTGTCCAGCTGATGACAGATTACTTTCGTGGGTGTGTGTTTTTGTCTGTTCTGTACTTAAAGTCTTAAGGGCAATGTAACATTTTTTAAAATGCTAGCTGATATGTATGCATTGGTTGAAGTGGATATGATATGAAATGAATATGCGTAAATATTGGGGAAGTGAAATATTTGAGAGTTTACCGAATTTTTGGCTTTGACTTCAACTTAAAGTGATCTTTTGTGTGTGTAACTTCATTATATAACAAATTCAAAATTGTGTGAGCAGAGCATTACCAAAATAATGGAAAGGGGGTGGCACTAAAAATTGTGCCCCATCTGTCTGAAAATGTGTCAAAAAGTCAGTTTTTGGTAAATATGATTAATTTTTACATGCAAATATTCTGATATTTTTGACGTCATGTTCAGTTAAAAATTGAGTTCATATGCCCTCTTCCTTATCCAGCGTCATTGCTAAGATTTCTGGTCCAATTAAAAACTCTGATTTTTAAATATATTCCAAATTCTGTTCATTTGTTTTGAGATGTTTTGTTTAAAATTCTTACCTGGCTACAATTACAGAAATTTTGTGTTAAACATGTTTGTTTGAAGTGTGCGTTTGTGCCTGTCGTCCAATTCTCCAAAGCCAGAAAGAACCAGTGGCGGGACTTCCTTAAAAGCAGAGCTGTCTCTCTCAGAAGCCCCAACATTAAATTTGCTCCTCACTGCAGAGTCAGGTACTGCTTCTCTCGTTCTTTTCACAGACTTCTACTGATACCTGCATATATTTTAGAGATTTCTTTTCAGGAAAAAGGTTTAATATACATTATGTAAAGACATGCATTATATATAAATGTATACAGTTTATTTTTGCTTTCTTTGTACAAGAAGTCTGATTCTTTTATCGATGCTGTTCATAGAGAAACTAAACGAACATCGTGCAATAATGAACATTATTATTCTGAAGAAAGAGGCTGTAATTAAGTGTACATAGAGCATCCGGTGGCAATAAGGAGACGACGGCCGGCTTCCAGGTGGGAGGGTTTCCTCAGAGCGACTCTTTCCCCCCTCCTCTCTCCTTTGTACATGCACCACGGGTAATGATCACCATGTCAATGTACAATGTATTGTATGAAATTAAAAAAAATTCATGATATTGACTTTATGGAAAGTGTTTTCACTTAGTGTTTATCCTGCAGGCAGTAATTTTTTTAAAATTTAGCTCTTTTCGAAAAGCACCAAATGTATTTTACCAAGAATTTATCTGTCTATTTATCTGTCTGTCTATCAAGTTTTAACCTCATGTCTGAATCTCATGTTTTTTCCTCAGCTAGTTTAACATTCTGCACATTTTTTAAATGATTAATGATTTGTTAAACATCTGAGTTGAAGAATAGAACAGAAACATCAACATAAACCTAACTAGACTGTCTGACTGTCTTTCTGTCTGTCGATCACTTGTTAATCCATTCATCTGTCCATCCATCTACCTGCATGTCTGCTTGCCTGCCTGTATGTCTGTCTGTCTGTCCATCTATCTATCTATCTATCTATCTATCTATCTATCTATCTATCTATCTATCTATCTATCTATCTATCTATCTATCTATCAGTCTGTCCAGTCTGTCAGTCTGTCTATCTATATGTCTGTCTATCTGTCTATCTGTCTATCTGTCTGTCTGTCTCTCTTTCTCTCTCTCTCTCTCTCTCTGTCTTATGGCTTGTAGTGTATGAGGCCCAGCGCCTGATGTGTGTGTGTGCGTGGAATAAAAGTGTGTAGTGTCATGTTACATTAGTTGGTGTTACTTGATGGCACAAAAACACTTCCAGCAGTGAAATCCTGTGTGTGTAGTATTATTGAGATTGGATGAATCTGTTTGTTGGTCTTTTAGGTGAAGTTCTTACTTCTCTATCACCTCTCATTTGGCTTAATTTCACCTGCAGCTGTTCGCTGGAATCCTGTGCCGTCGTTTTTTTTGGCATACAACGCTTCTTTGAGCTTCCTTCATGGACTTATGTGTGTGTGTTTTTAGGTTGCGGTGGTTGGTAAACACGATACACATCTAACCGTTTTTTTTGGCGGATCCATATTAGCAAATTCATTAATAATGAATTTTGCTGTTTTAGCTTTAACGTTGTGATCGTTTAAAATCGTTTGAAGGTTTTTTTTGCAGCCTGTAGGTTTTAAAAGGTGGTTTTATGGCATATTGAGCTTGCGTTGGAACACACACACACAGTGTTGGTTGTATGTACTGTATCATATGTGTGTATCAGACATTATCTTATGAGGATGTAGAGCCATGCAAGGCCATTACAAGGAACAAGGCAGCTAAAGATGGAGGAGAATGTACCATACCATAAACACACATGCACACACACATAGAAACAACACTTGATATTCAAAAATGAGTTACACAAACACACACACAACCAATCTGACTCCACCTTGAGTTATACCCATTCACACGCACTCACCATCCCATAATTGCAACACTAAAAAATGAGCTATACACACACTTACACACACACAAACACAGACAAAATCCATCCCATCCATTTTCAAAATTAAGGTCACACACCCTCACGCAGACATACACACACACACACACACACACTAACAATCCATCATTCAACACACAACCTAGGCACTAGACACTAAGCCTAATACACACACTCAGCAATGACCTACACATAAATTCTCAGACTCAACACACATACACACACTAAGACTCACACTGCCCCCCAGCTGAGACTCTAACTCCTAATTAAAATGAGGTATTAGTTTCTCATTTCGCCCTCTCTAATTAGCTCTAATGAGTATTGATTAACCAGTCAGAAGCATCTAGAAGCCTACAGCTCAGCTCTGTATTGCACTGATGTAGTTAAGTCTACAGGATCAGGTTTGAGTTCAGTGTGTTTGTGGGTCCAACTTCAGGCGAGTGTGTGTGTGTGTGTTTTGAGAGTTACTCTTTTCTACTAATCTCATCTCGGTGAACATATAGAACATATTGTGATGTGTAATGTAGTGTTAACGCTGCAGGGTGAGTGTGTGTTTTGTGTGTGTGTGTGTGTGTTTCCTTAGTTTTTCTATAGCTAGTGTTTAGACTGAAGGTCCATCGCTTCGCTGACACACTTGCCTTCAGGGGGAAACGCAGAGGGACTAAATCACTCGCTGACGGCAGGTTTGGTTTGACTGTGTGTGTGTGTGTGGTTTGGGAATATTTATACAGAATGGTGTATGAGCACACACACAGCACGCTGTACGCCTCAGGCTTTAGAAATAAACACAGTAAATCTGCTACTAAACACACAAAACAGAAAGAGAGAGATTTACTGCAAAATGTGATATCTAGGTAAAATTCTCTGTGTGTGTGTGTGTGTGTGTGTGTGAAAATGAGTGTGTGTGTATGGGAACGAGTTGTGTGTCTTCTGTGTCAATAATGCATATGAAAGTGAATCACTTTTCGACTTTGCGAAGTGGTCCCGTGTGTGTGTGTGTGTGTGTGTGAAAAAGTGTGGTGGGTCTGTGTGTGATTTCTGACCTAAATGATGCAGATACAAGATGAGTAAATTTGTGTCCTCACAAAGTGTGTGTGGAAGTGTGGGAGTGATCCCCACTTTGTGACAGTCTGTCAAGTGTGTGTTTGTGTGTGTGTGTGTAATTCCCTCCACTACCTGGTTTCCTGATGTGCAGCCACAGTGGCAGGTGTGCTGCAGCTGCTGTGTGTGTGTGTGTGGGTGGCACACACTCTTGCTCATCCCAGATCAATATTCTGCACCAGCTGCCTCTCCAAGGTGAAGCTACTGGACCTTGATAAACCTTACCGTCATGTTTCTGCCACTAGGTGGCGCCCAACCCAGATCCTCAGTGGCGGTTAACAGGTAGCGATGAGGAGAACGAGTGAGCATCAAATCATTCTTTCTCTTTGTCAGTTCCTCTGTGTCCTCTCTGGTTTCTGCCGCGCTATCCTCATTATTTATCCCCTTTCCAGTCTGTCATCTTGCTCCATCTTCTCTCCCTCTGTCCCCTGTTTTCTCCTCTTGTCTCAACTCATTGTCTCTTCTCATCTTCTCATCTCCTCATCACCCCTCCATTCTAATCTTTTTCCTGACTTCTCTCAACCCTTCCCTTATAATCTCATCTTGTCTCCTCTGTTCTCCTCTTCTTGTTCACCTTTCTGTCTCCTCATATTCTCGCTCCTTTTCTCATATGCACATATCACATTTCACTTATCTCCACTTTTCTCATATAAGACTCCATTTTCTTATCTCATCTTCTCAATGTGATAACATGATAATGTACCCTTTCTCCTCTCTCATGTTCTTTCTCATTTTGTCTCCTTCTTTTCCTCCCTTCTTTTGGTTCACCTTGTCTCCTTTCTTCTCAACTCCACTGTTTCTCTCTCGTAAAGTCTTATCTCATGTCTTTTGTTCTCTCCTGTTATCTTCTATTTCTCCTTTTTCATCCTTCTCATCTTCTCTCATCTTTCGTCTTGTCTCTTCTCTTCCCTCTTTCTCCTATTTGCTAATCTTCTCACCTATCTCCTTTATCTCCTTTTCTCATAGAACCCATCTTATCTCTTTTCTCATTTTATCTCGTACCTTGTACCTTTTCTGTTTTCATCTTTTCTCTTCTCTTATTGTCTAAATGTGTCTCGTTTACTTTCTCCTCTTCCCTCAATTTTACTTATCTTGTCTCCTTTCTTCTCAACTACTCACTTTCCCTCTTTTTGTTTCACCTTTTGTCATGTTGCTGCTCATCTAGTGTCTTGCCTTATTTTCTCACTTTATCATGTTTTCCTGCATTAACTTCTTCCTAATATTGTCTCATTTTGTGTCTCAGCATCTCTGTTTTTCTCCAATTACTTCTCTTCCCTCGTCTCACCAGTCTGATCCCAACCTCAGTGTCAGTTAACAGGCCATGCCCCATCAGCAGGTGGCAGACTTCATGCTCGTCTCACTCATCACCCATTTATCGCACCGTCATGTCTCACTTCAGCTCGTTGGCGCCTCACTGCTGCTCTGTATCTGCCCTGGGAGGGAAGGGTGATGGTGTAGGTCATGCGTCCGCCCCTCCCACATGGCAGTAATACATCCTTCTAACACCGGACGGCAGGAGATGGAGTGTGAAAGAGGCTGTCTCTCTGTCACACACACACACACATTCTAGACCATAGCTTAGTGTAAGCATAGCAATACAGAGAAATGCTAACATGGAGCATGTTGCTTATGACATGAGAACAAGTGAGCGTTAAATCATTTTTTTCTTTTTTCTCCATCCTCTCATCTCTGTCCTGAGTGTCCTTTGGTGTCCTCTCCAGTCTCATCCATCTTCATTATTCCCCCTTTCCTCCCTACACACCCTCTCCTCTACTCCCAACTCATCTTGCAGCATCTTGTCTCCTGCCTTCTCCTCCTTTTTTCTCCTCCCCTCCTGTCTCGTTTCATCTCATCTCTTCTCATCTTGTCTCATTGCCTCTTCTCCACTTATAATTTGCTTCATCTCTACTTCTATCCTATCTCCTCTTTTTCTTTTGTCTCATATTGTCTCTTCTGTTCTCCTATCCTTTTTCTCCCTTGTCTCACCTCATTTTGTCTCTGATCATTTCTCACCTTGTATTGTCTCCTCTCTCTTCCCTCCTTACTTTTATCTCATTTTCTTTTAAATGCTCTTTCTCACCTTCTCTCATATTAAACCTTGTTTCATCTTGTCTCACTTCTCTTCTCATCATCTTTTCTTATGTCTCATATTCTTTCACCTTTCTTGTGCTCTCTCCTCCCATCTCATCTCCTTACATCTTTTCTCCTTCCTTCTCCTCTTCTTTCTCATGCCACCTTTTCTCAGCTTCTTTCTTCTACTCTTATCATGTCTTATCTTATCTCATATACTTTGCTTCCTTTCTTAGCTCTTATCAAGTTTCTTTTCTTCTCTCTTCTTTTTCTCCCATTTCCTAAAATTCATCATCTTTTTTCTCATTATATCTTCTTTTTTATTGCCTTATCTACTGTCTTCCCCTATTTTCTCACCATTTTGTCTCAAATATTTCTGTTCTTCTCTCATATAGCCCTCTCTCCTCTCATTTCTTCCTTCTTTTTGGTTTCTTTCAGTTTTTCACCGCCTCCCTCATCTCCCTACATACTCCTTTCATCTTGTCTCCTCATCACTTTCCTTTGTCTTCTTCTCTCACACCCTTATCATGTTTTCTCTTTCCTTTATTCCTATTTTCTCATCTTGTCTACTCAGTTCTCCTTTTTTTCTCCTTTATCTCACCTCATATGTTTTTTGCCTCCATGTCAACTCTCCATCTTTTCTTCGTATGTTATTATATCTCCTTTCTGTCCTTTTCTCATTTTTTTCTCAGATCTTGTAAATCATTTCTTCTTTCCTCTTCTCTCCTGTTTTCTCATCTTCCTTCCTACCCATTTCTCTCATTTTTCATCCCAAGTATTTCATTCTCTCATATTATCATGTCCTTCACTTTAGCATCTTCTCCTCATCTTCATCTTTTCCTCTCCTTTCTCTCCTCCATCCATCACGTCCTGTGTCACTTCATCTTCTCCCTTATCTTCTTTTGTAGTCTAACCTTCTCTCCTTTTTCTATCCTTGACTCCTTGTGTGTGTGTGTGTGTGTACGTATGTGTGTGTGTTCATGTAATGTCGCATTGTAGGGACCTTTTTGTCCTAAAACCACTTTTTGTATCTGTTTTTTGGGCTTTGTGGGGACATTTGAGAGGTCCCCATGAGGAGAAATGACTTTATAGAAAATGTGCTTGTTTTGTTGAGAAACTAAAAATTAAAAGGTGCCTACTGAGGTTAGGAGTTGGGGTTAGGATTGGAGTGTAGATTAATAGGTATGTACTTTAGTTATTTTGGGAGTCTATGGAAAGACCTCACAAAGATAGTAATACAAGACTGTGTGTGTGTGTGCATAGCTTTTAAATCAGTTTGTTGAAGGTGAAACGCGACTGATTGCATCTTTAAATGTGTGAACTCGTCTCGTCTCTTGTGATCTCTGTCATGCTGATGCAGTGTGGAGATGAGAAACTGCTCATTTGCTGTGCGCTCGTGTGTGTCCTTTACAAACACACACACACACAGACTTCACCCTGGGGGTCTTGTTAGAGGGAGCAGTGAGCAGGTTTTTGGTGACACAGTGAGATGGTGGTCGGGAGTGGGGCAGGCAGAGGAGGGCTCGGCAGATGAAGACAGCTCAGAGTTTCCTACACAGAAAAGAAAAAGAGAGTGAGAGAGAGAAAAAGAGAAACTTCTGTACCTTCTTGTCTTCTATTACACTCTTTCTCCTGTTCTGCTCTTGTCTCCTCTCTACCTCTTTCATCTTTTTTCATGGAATTTTTTCTTGCCCGCTTCAGCACCTTAGCTATAAGGTGTAGCTGTATTATTATTATTATTATTATTATTATTATTATTATTATTATTGTATTATTATTATTATTATTGGCTATTATTATTTTTGTTTGTTGATTTAAGAAACATCATTAGTATGAATACTACCAGGCCAGGCGAGATTAAGGGAAAGGTCAGCTTTGTTGCCATGGAGACTAGAGGCTGGCTTTGGGGAGGCGTGGTGGTGGTCTTCACACCACACAACACACACACTTTTGCACCTTTTTTCTGTCTTTGCAGTTAAGCGTGCTAATGGAGCAGAGTGTGTTTGAACAGCGTCCGGTACTCCTCTTCCTGCTGGAGAGAGAGAGAGAGGAGGACACAGAGGCGAGAGCAGCATGGAGGCCACACCCCACTGAGACCCCATCTGCTAGGAGAGAGAGAAGAAGAGAGAGAGAGGGAGCAAAAGAGAGAGAGAGATTTGTATGTGTGACTGTTGCTGCAATTTAATATTCAGTCAATGTGTGTGTGTGTGTGTGCGTGTGTGTGTGTGTGTGTTTGTGTGTTTGTGCGTGTGTGTGTATGCACAGGCTTTCACATGGTTTTCTAGATTGTTTGTTCCTCTCAATTCC